>JACDJE010000056.1:396555-532256 GCA_016647715.1 Pavo muticus | reverse complement strand
TGGTGGGCTGTAGGTCTGGCGGAGGGAGTGAGGAACGGGATCGTGTGAGGAAAGGAAGGGGGCGGCTGGCTGAGAGCCGGCCAGGGGGTGCGGGAGACGGAGGAGGGGGAGGGGAGAGGGTGGGCTTGGAGGGAGGGACAGGGAGAGGGAGAGTCAGCGAGCAGGATGTGCGCAGAGAGAGCTGCTAACTGGCCTGAGAAATGATGAACGCAGGAGAGGAGGGAGAGGGACGTGCAACAAACTGCACTTAGCGGGCTGTTGTGAAGTACTTACCCTTATGGCAGGTGTAGGTGCCCCCCTGGGAAATTCCTTTGCCTCCGGGAACTTCGGCTCAGCACCATGTTGTGATAATGTGCTGAACGTGTCTCCTCTGACTTCTGCTAAAGCCTCGGGACCACACGGGACAACAGACACCAACGAGGTGTTGCTGGGTGGGGCAAAATGTGAGGAACAGCGGAGGTCCCTGGGTGTGCTCAGCCCAGAGCAGAGCAGGCTGAGGGGAGGCCTCATAGCGGCTGCAGCTCCTCACAGGGAGCGGAGGGGCAGCGCTGAGCTCTGATCTCTGTGACAGCGACAGGGCCCGAGGGAACGGCATGGAGCTGCGTCAGGGGAGGAGCAGCTGGGGGTGAGGGAAACGGTGGGCATGGAACAGGCTGCCCAGGGCAGTGGGCACGGCCCCGAGTGCCGGAGCTAAGGGAGCGTTTGGACAGCGCTCTCAGACATTGGGTTTGGATTTTGGGAGGTGCTGTGTGGACTCCATGATCCTTATGGTTCCCTTCCAACTTGGGATATTCCATGATGCTGTGATTTCATGACTCTTACAGGCCTCAGATTGCTGCTGAGGGCATTAGGGCCTTGTAAGCAGGAGCCCCAGGACTCTTGTTCAGGGAGCCCAGGAACAGTAGCAAGCAGGCATCTATTGATGGGCACTTTGTTCAGGAAAAGGCAGGCAGAGCAGATGGGCAGTGGTTTCTTTCATGCAGCTGTCTATTTTCCTCTGTTATGTCAGTCACAGATCCAAATATAAGACTAACTGTTCATGGTGGGTGAGGGTGTATTTGAACCTACGCTTCTCTTGCAACTCTGTGGGACAGTAGTTAGCAGGTTTCTTGCACCCTGACTGGTTTGTTACTCTGATGCGTTAGGCAGTGACAAGTGTAAGACTAGATAAGGACATAGCACGACGCAGGCTTAGGTATTCTGTGCAGCTCCATGGTGTGGAGGAGTGGCCCTTGGCCAGGTCAGAAGAGAGGTTTGCATGTAGCACTCATATCAGGGGCTGCAGCCCCAAAATGAGCTGAGATGGGGTGAGCAGTGCAGCCAGCACTGGGACACTCCACCACACAACCCAGCTTATATAAAGGTGATGCTAGCGGGGTTTCTCTCTGTGCTCTCTGAGCTGAAGTTGTGGATGCTGCCTGCTCCAGAACCCTGTATCTCTGAGGACCTTTGGGGCCAGCCAGCCCATCCCCAGGGCTCCTGAGCCTGTGTGCCCATGTGCGTCTGTGGGTCTGTGCGTGCCCATGTGTGTCTGTACCCTTCACGTTTCTGCCCTCTACTTCCATCAGCTACTCGTGAAAAATAAATTGAACGAGGCTTGTGCTAGCAGAGTTGCTGCCTTTGAGTAACACTTAAAATAAAACTTTGCTAACTAAGATCAGTGAACCTTCAGCATGGTGAAATGATACCCGTAATTGCAGGTTAAGGTGTGATGTGTTTACAGGACATTCCTAGCGATCCTTTCTACATGTTTTGGCAAAGGTGGCACTTGGATACAAGAACTATTTGCTTGTGAAACAGAGGCGTGAGGTATGTGGTATCAGCACCTTGATTCCCGTTGTGTAGCACCCGGGCCCTGCCTGCATCACCATCCCAGCTGACACCACCAGGCCTTCAGGCTCAGTCTGCACGCCCTGGTGAGGAGCACAACAGGTTGTTGGCCTCTGCAGACAGGACCGGAAGAACCTCACACCGATGAGCTACACAGCTTGCTTCATTCCTCCAGATGAAAGAAGTCAATTTGCCTACAGTTGAGCTAAATGTGTTTCTAACTGTTTGCAGGCTTCCAGGGTCTGGTCTGCCTAACTAAGCTGTAGGAGGATAGAAATTCACATAATACACATATACCCAAATATGTCATCTGGGACCTTTTGAACGCCGGATGTGAAATGCTACCAGGAAACCTGTGTTATGTTTGATATGGAGTGGACAAGGTGGGTGAATTTTATCTCCAAGTCATGCATTTTTTGTTGGTTTGACAGAGAGTGCAAAGGCGCTGGCAGCATACAGCCTGTCACCAAGATCTCTGACCAGCAGCTGAAAAAAGAGAGAAAAAATGGTTTTGATTTGAGGAGCTGAAACAGTTAAAGCAGAGAGGTTAAAGCAGCAACTTGAACCAGACCTTCTTTCAATTTCTGCCATTATGGCACTGGCAACTTGAGTCTGATCTTCCCAAGGTGAATCAGACCTAAATTCTGGGAAATAATAATAAAAACCCCTACCTCTAAATCTACTGCATTATTAGATAGGTGGCTGCATGAAAGTGTAACTCAGAACCATGCAATCTAAAAGCTATTGGTTTCTTTTCACTTTTATTGACTTCATGTGGACTTTTCCTAACTTTCTTTGATGTGGGTAGGTCACCATGGATTACAGAGGTCAGGACACTGCTGAACAACAGGCACATGTCATACAGAGACTGAGGGAGACATGAACCACAGTAACTGATATTCAGCCCTGGTTTGGGACTGAGAAACTGTGCTTTCCAAAGAGCCTAAGAGAACTGAGGCACCAGTTTGAAAGTAAGATGCCAGGCCTGTATGTATGGCCTAGGTTATCGGTCTGGAAGCTGACACAGCTGCTCATTTCATCAGAGAAAGTCTCACTATGGATAAGCTGTTGGAAGATGCTGTCAGCTCTCTCTCTCTCTCAGTAGAGCAATACTAGAGGAGGGATACTTCCTACTAATGACGATGATTCACCTTCTCCTTCAGTGCCATGGAACCAGATGAGTTTCACATGGTAATGGGAAGGACTGTAACATTCTGGTAATGTTTCTTCACTGATTTCTTTGATGCACACATAGAAGTTTAGTATCTGAGTAGCACAATGGCACTATGCTGGTATGTTCAGTCTGCCCTTAAATCTCTTAAGTGCTATGAGAATAAACCTGCTGCTCTTCTTATTGTTTGCAGTTGATAGTATTGGATGGGTTTCACACTTTCTCCTGTGGTGTTATTTAGTGAGTCACTCTGAAGCTAACATAAACTTCAGCTATGGTTTATGGAACTTTCTGCTCGCTGTAAGAAGCAAATATAAATGTGCTGAAGTAATTCATTAAGAAAAAAAGGTATTAGAAGATGATGCATAAGACTAGGGAGTTCTAAGGAGTGCAAGAAAACCCAAGCCAATGGTACAGTTCTATTTAAGTGCTGAGCAAATATTCACCTGACAATATGGTGAAAAAACCTGTTCACTTTTGCACTATGAATATAGAGACAGCTCTGCGGGAGCTGCTGAGCAGGTCTATGCCTGCCTGCATCAGTGGAAACTGGGATTAAGTGCTGGGAGTGCTAAATGCTGATGAGGACAAAGCTGCATACAGCCACTCTTATTAGTGTAAACTAATACATTTTCTCAGTATCACTGAATTTGCTTACGAGAGACTCAGTGGCAAAGAGCACATTTCTTCTTGTTGGTAATGCTGACACCGATTCAAGCAGTCTCTTGTCTGACCAAGGCATGCTGTGCCCCTCTTCTCAAAACTATGATTAAGGTTGTGGCAATCGTACTGTTCAGATTCTGTTTTAAATGACACTGGATGTAGGATAGTTTCTGGCTGCAGTGAGAAAAAACAACAAACTGTAAGATCAGAACCACAAGTCTTATGCCTCTCTAACATCGAAGATGATGTTAAAAATGTGCTTTTGAGAGAAAAGTTATAAAATGTACCCTCAGGCATGGAAGTATCAAAAAAGAAGTAAAGATTATGTACTGCTAGCAATTTGCGTTCTGGTAAGTTAGAGAAATACACTTTTGACAGATGATTGTTGAACCCCCATCAAAGTCATAGGGAATTATGTAAGAAATATCAATGTAGCCATATTCAGTGTGCTACAGTGGTATCTGCATGTCAAGAAGTGAGGCTGAGGCAACCACATCCCGGTTTTCTGTGTGAGATCACAGATGCAGCCTTTGCAGGACTGGAAACCACCTGTAAGCTTCTGGACTTAAACAGTTCTGCTCAGTCTGTGTAACCGTAACATTTTCCTTTAACCTTCTTCTGTTCTGTAGGGCTCAGCAACTCACTGCTAAATTAAAAAGCTAAACAAAAACGAGAACTTTTTGTTCAAGCCTGATTAAATTTCACAGTTTGTGTGTAATGAGAGCACTGCTTTATTTTACATCTCCAGCAATCTGCGATGTCTTTTCTCTATGTTGGTTTGCATGCAGCTCTCATGACTGTGTTACCAGAATGCCAACATGTCTCTGCTTGGAAGATACAGACACAGATTGCATATTCTTCAGCTTTGATACAGCTCCAGCTTCAGACTTCAGAACAGACAGAGAGCAGTTTGCCTGGAAATAACAAAGAAAAGCCACAGGCTTGTGGAACACTATTAAGAGATGAGTGGCAAATTCTCATTAGGGATGTGTTAGCAGGAACGGAGGTGGTTGAGAAAAAAACTAACATGTCATAAAACCTT
The DNA here is from genome assembly GCA_016647715.1 of Pavo muticus. NCBI lineage: Eukaryota > Metazoa > Chordata > Aves > Galliformes > Phasianidae > Pavo > Pavo muticus. The sequence continues at coordinate 527,550 of JACDJE010000056.1, read as the reverse complement.
CACCAAATAAAGGGAATTATGTTGGGAAAAAATTGTATTTATTGCTTAACACAGTCTTTGTTTGTTATATGTTGCTGGAAGCTGTGGTGTTTTGTTTTTTTGGTACAGCATTTGGAACGCCTGGAGCTCTTTATAGGCAAAGAAGAGAGGAAGATTCTAGGAAAATGTAATAGGAGTTAGAAGCTTATTTCAGTTTATGGTATTATTAATGATTTCCTGTATGCATTTCACAATTCATTCTCTTAGGAAATGTCCTTGTCTGATTGAGGTGAAGATGTTCCTTATGTTGTTCAGGTAGATGTGTACAAACACTGTGGGGGAAGGGAAGCTGCACAACTGAATAATCAAAATCCATGGGTCCTACGTATGCATATCATCACAGGTCTGCTTGAGGCATTTTAATGGCTCTGCGAAATGGATGCAGGTGAAACAACTCCTCAGCAGAATGAACTCATGGAAGCAGTCAGTAAAGAACAGAAACACCCAGATGGAGATAGGAACACTTCTAACTTTTCAAACCCAATCTTCCAGAAGGAACTACATCATAATTTCAAAGATAGGCCTGGGAACTAAAAGTCATGGCTCTTAACATTAAAGCCTGGGAACTATGTGTTTGCTTAATGAATGTTTTATAACTAGTAAGTTGCTTCACAGCTTGCCAACTATCAGGCCATTCCTGTTCACACAAATAAACTACCTATACCTGATCCACAAGCCTGTCATCTATCCCACTGGACACCTCTCTTTGCCAACAATCTCCTCCCTCAAAATCTTGTTTGCACTGTGTTATACCCAGTGCAGTTGCTTCCAGCCTGATGTTTTCTGTGTCTAGATCAGACTTGCAGCAAGAATGACACTTTCTTCCCAAATGTCTGTTTACTGCAAATGTAGTAGTATCTATCTCCACAATCTTGCCATTTTAGACATCACAGTTACTGAAGTGCAATTAACTCAGTAAAGTGTTAGGAAAACACAGGAATATCCAATCTATTCTACCAAAGTACCGAACTGAACTCATGCACTTTGGCCTTCAGATGCCAGGATGGGGCCAGGGGAAGCAGTGTGTGGGGTATAGTGTTCAGCCTGGTGCTGGGCCACAGGAGTTATGTTTGCCAGGGGCACCTCCTCATTATCTTTAAACTGACTTCGGGACTGCTGCAGGTTGTTTTAATTAATAACTCATATTTATATGGCATCTGACACATGGTCTAAGTGATAGGACAAGGAGGAACAGTTTTAAACTATCAGAGAGGAGATACAGATTAGATATTAGAAAGAAATTCTTCACTCAAAGGGTGGTGAGGTCCTGACACAGCTGCCCAGAGAAGCTGTGGTGCCCCTTCCCTGGAGGTGTTCAAGGTCAGGTTGGATGGGGCCCTAAGCTGCCTGATCTGGTGAGGGCAACCAGCCCATTGCAGAGGGTTGGAACTGGATGATCCTTAAGGTTCCTTCCAACCCGAGCAATTCTATGATCCTATGATTCTAAGATGCATAACAATCTGCCTTTAGGTGAGAGTAAGGCTGCCATTAGGTGAGATTAAGAACCAAATCCAAAAATGGCAATTTATTCTACTACGAAACAAGTGTAGTATTCTAATGCTTTCTTCTTTGTCATTTGCCAGTCTTATATCTCACTCATGTTTTCCATTTGTCATTTGGAATGACTCCTTGTGGGATTCCACACATTCTGCTGTATGATGAAGTCCACCTCCTACATCTTCTGTTTGGGAAGTGCCAGTGCACGAAACAATGCAGATTTCAGCTAACAAAGAATGTTCTTTGTCTCAGTGTTGTGCTTTAGGTCCCGTGAGTATGTTGGTCAAAGTCATTACTATCTTCTGTAGTGTTGCATTGCTGAAGGAACCCTATAATTTATTGCCTCCTCTCATGATTTTCTGTTTTTCCCAGATACTCACCTTTGCCCCACATGCATTCTGATAATTTCTGAAGAGGAATATTAGCTCTAATTGCCTTCCCAATGTCTCTGTCCTATCCTATGACTCTTCTTATGCTTTATACCATTGCAGGCCTCACGAAGGACAGAGAAGGCAATGATACGTGAATGTAATTGCTGAGCCAGGATGGGAAGATAACTCTCCCTGCACTTTTTACAAAAATTAAACAAAGAACTTCTGTGTCTGTTAGGTGTCATTGAGTTTCACCTATCTGGAAGAACTGCCTGGACAAATGAGGCATGAATATATCTGCTGAGCTTGAAGTGACTAGATTAAGCCATAGTCTGATAACTCAGCTAATGTTTATTTTCTTGTAAAATATTTGGGAGGAAGGTTGGAGGATTTACTGAAGCTACAGCGGCAACTGATAATTTGCTTCAGGGTGGAGAACTTCAAAGAGACTGGGTCTCAGGCCGTATGTTTAGCAAAACCATTACTGGCTTATACTGACGATCTAATACAAAACAGAATAAACAGCTTTAGATGATAGCCCAGCGAGGAGACCACCGTGTGTGGTCAGTTGATAAAATGCAGAAGCTGAAGCCCAAGGAGAACTGCTACATACCAGAGCTAAACTGTTAGCCACAGACCCAGCGTGCCAACCAGGCAGAATGAGTGACCTGCTCCTCTGGGATTACTGATAATGGAGTGGTCTAAACTAGACTGATGGAGTGAATCTCTGATCTGTGTATGACGTGTATGCTTGCAGAACAGGAATCATTATCCATCTGCTACACCCACCCTTCCAAGCAGACTAATACAGCTAGATCATTTATCACTAAGTAGAGAACCACACCACCCAATATCCCTGTGACCAATGGAGGAACAGTGTAGATTAGGGGCAACTTTCATTCCAAAAATTGACAGCTGTCCTGCATCCTTACTTCTAGGGCAAAGGCTTGTCTTAGGCTTTGGAACTGCAAGTAGATCCCAGGGTCTTGCACCCAAAAGCCAGCCCCTATGCTGACAGTCGGAGCTTTACTCTGTTTGCACTGGAGGATCAATTACCTCCAGGGCAGGAAGTCCTCTCTCCCCCCATGGGAATTCCCAGGCTTTTCACATTTTTGACAAACCCAGAAGATCTTCGTACAGCTGGCTGTTTTTGAGGTCTCTCCATGTGTAGAAGTCACACTTACTCTCAATTTTTTCTTTTTCCCTCAAGAGACAGGTGATGATATTATTTGCAACTCTCAAAGCTGTTTATTTTTCTGAAGATCCCAAATCTAAGGTTGGGTATACAATCCCAAAGGGAGATCAGCCAGTAAAAAGAAAAATAAATAAACGAATGAGAGGCCCTGCAAAAGACAACAAATTAATAAAAGTTACTTAGTTAAAGCATGATCAACCACCTGCCCCTAACAACAGAGTGGTTTTGGTGTGCTCAGTGAAAGAGATAGCCAAGATAGCACAGACAGCTGTGCAAACAACCCAGTGATCACCACGGATTGCAAAAGCATCCTAAATGACTGGAGCAACCAGACAGTGACAGCAAATCAGAAAGAAATGGCTTTATCATCAACAGTGTATTCTTTAACCAACTCTGTAACTAAGGACACTGCAGGGTACTGGAGTAACTGGATTTTTCTAAAAAAAGACTGTGGGGAGGAAAGACCCATGACCAGGATCCAGGATCATCTGTGCAACTTCTGGGGAACCCAGGGAGCAGAACAGAGGCCAACTCAACCTCATGACCCCTTGTCAGTGCAGCACAGCAGGAACCACCACAGTGACTCACACAATCCCTCCAGGATTACACCATCACTTCCACAGGATGAGGAGCTTGTGAAAGAAACCACAAATCCAACCCACACAGCTCCTATCCCTGGCTGCACTACGGCATAGGGATGTAATGTAGCTTGTAAAATTGTATATATCTGTGTATTGAACATAATTGGCAAGGATTTTTATTTTTTTTTTAGGAGGGGCTGCAGTGAGCCCTCTGTAGAAAGAGGTCAGGGGTACTCTGTGCAGGACACAGCTGGTTCCAGCTGGCTCCAGTGACTCTGTCACACACAGGTGAGTCCATCAGCCAAGCTGGTGGCAACTCTAAGCCCATCAGATGGGTTTATAGTGTTTCTTTGAAAGACATATTTAAGAAAGGGTGGAAAGTGCCAGGACAAAAGTAAAAAAAAAAAAACCGAAACAGGCTGGAGCAGGAGAAAGAAGACCATGACATGAGAGACATGACTCTAAAGGAGCTGCTGCTGATGGAGGAGCCACCACGCACTGATCCTAGCCCCCTGCACTGCCTGTCATCTCTCCGATAGGACTGAGAGGCATGGGAGATGGGAGAACAAAAAGTGAGGGGAGCACAAAAAGTGTGTGGAGGGAAGCAGGATTGTTTTTCTGAAGGGTCTGCATGCCCTTGCAGAACCAGCTCTCTGTGGCCCCTTGCAGGAAGGAAGGATTTCACTTTCACTACCCTTTCTGAGTCATTTAGTTACCATCAGGGATGTTACTGTCCTTTCAAACTAAACTGTTCTGGTTCAGAAAATACACAGACAAGCCTTTTGTCAGTGAAGCCTCTTCAAGTTCTGCTCCTGATCCCAGGGATGAATCTGAATGATCTCAGAGATGAAAACGAAAACTATTATCAACAGGTGAAACCCTCACACTAACATCTGCCTGAGGTTTCTCAAAGACCACTTGAGCATCTTTGCTCTCAGCATTTCAGCTCTTATGGCCCAGAAACTGTCTGGGTTCACAAGGAAAAATCTCCTTGTTGGAATCAAGATCTGTAGGGGTTCTCAGTACTCAAATCTTGTAATGCTGCTGCTCACATCCTGTGTCTAGTTTGACACAATACACTGACGCTAATGGGTGCATAGCTCTTTTTTTATCGGCGACATTATAATGGGTTGAAGGAAAGGCAGCTCCTTTCCTAATATATCAGATGACAGCACTACCCACCAGGTGGCAGTGGGAGACAGGGTAAGTCTGGCCTGTGGAGCTGCCGAGGTGAGACTGAAAACGCTTCTGCCTAAACATGACCTCTAATTAGAAAGATGCTGAGCTGTCCAGATGGAAAGAAACTGATACAACAGGAAGTTCTGGAAACAGGGCAGATACAAGGCTATGTAGGAGAGGGTCGTGGCCTGCCCTTCAGCCACAACCAGCGAAACTACTTTTCCTTCCTCAGCACATACGCCATGCCTGGCATGCTAAGTGAGTGTGATGCATGCTGAGGAAATAGCTCTTTACTCTTTAAAAAGCAATCATTACTAATTAAATGATTAATATTTAGCATTAGGTACACTTGAATATTTTATACTGACACCAGAATAACAGATGGAGCATTTTAACAGAGGAGCATTTGCTGTTTTTCACACATTCATTGTCATTATTGCAAGCGCATGCGCCCGCCTCCCTCGTGAGCGCGGGTTGAAAAAGGCGGGCCGCGGAAAAGGCGGGCCGCGTTGGCACGCTCGCGCTCTTCGTCCCTCCCCCGTCTCTGAGCGATGTGGTAAAGGCTTCATCTGAGCGCCAGGGGGCGCCCGCTGCTGCCACGAGTGGAGCGCTGAGCCTCCTCCGTAGGGGAAATGGAGGAGGCGATGCTGAAAATCCGTCCTGAAGTTCAAACAAGAGTTTTTAAAAATAAACATTTTCACACACAATGGTGGAACAAAGCTGTTTATTTTTCTGAAGATCCCAAATCTAAGGTTGGGTATACAATCCCAAAGGGAGATCAGCCAGTAAAAAGAAAAATAAATAAACGAATGAGAGGCCCTGCAAAAGACAACAAATTAATAAAAGTTACTTAGTTAAAGCATGATCAACCACCTGCCCCTAACAACAGAGTGGTTTTGGTGTGCTCAGTGAAAGAGATAGCCAAGATAGCACAGACAGCTGTGCAAACAACCCAGTGATCACCACGGATTGCAAAAGCATCCTAAATGACTGGAGCAACCAGACAGTGACAGCAAATCAGAAAGAAATGGCTTTATCATCAACAGTGTATTCTTTAACCAACTCTGTAACTAAGGACACTGCAGGGTACTGGAGTAACTGGATTTTTCTAAAAAAAGACTGTGGGGAGGAAAGACCCATGACCAGGATCCAGGATCATCTGTGCAACTTCTGGGGAACCCAGGGAGCAGAACAGAGGCCAACTCAACCTCATGACCCCTTGTCAGTGCAGCACAGCAGGAACCACCACAGTGACTCACACAATCCCTCCAGGATTACACCATCACTTCCACAGGATGAGGAGCTTGTGAAAGAAACCACAAATCCAACCCACACAGCTCCTATCCCTGGCTGCACTACGGCATAGGGATGTAATGTAGCTTGTAAAATTGTATATATCTGTGTATTGAACATAATTGGCAAGGATTTTTATTTTTTTTTTAGGAGGGGCTGCAGTGAGCCCTCTGTAGAAAGAGGTCAGGGGTACTCTGTGCAGGACACAGCTGGTTCCAGCTGGCTCCAGTGACTCTGTCACACACAGGTGAGTCCATCAGCCAAGCTGGTGGCAACTCTAAGCCCATCAGATGGGTTTATAGTGTTTCTTTGAAAGACATATTTAAGAAAGGGTGGAAAGTGCCAGGACAAAAGTAAAANTCCTCCGTAGGGGAAATGGAGGAGGCGATGCTGAAAATCCGTCCTGAAGTTCAAACAAGAGTTTTTAAAAATAAACATTTTCACACACAATGGTGGAAAAAGCCCATGTCGTGCCTGCCAAAGTCTACACGTTACCTTCAAGCATGTTCCGTTTAGCTCATAGGTGTCCAACCTTTTGGCTTTCCTGTGCTGCATTGAGTGAAGAGGAATTGTCATAGGCTGCATATAAATATATATAATATACTTCATGTTTATAAATAACAAAGCTTAATTTTTTTTTAAAATTAAAACTGAAGAATAAGGGCAAAAAAAATCCCCATAAAACTAGTGGGATATTTGGCCTTGTGTGTGTGAAACTAACACATCAGTTTGGCTCAATGGACATAACTGCAATTCTCAGTGAGCTCTCATGGTGCTCATCAGAGATTTCTGATGAAAGTTTAGTCTTCCAGTGCTTCATTCTTGAAAGAGGAAATGCAATGACGTGATCAGATTTTTCTCTGAGTTGAATGTCTGATTGCAGCTCTATACGTTCAATCTGAAAATTCACAGGTAATGTATTTATGTTGACTGAAAATGGAGACACAAATACACAAAAAAAAATTAGTGATTTTCTGGCAGTCTTGAAATCTATTCTCAGATTCCATTATCAGAATGGAAAGTATGGCTGCATATTTTTTGCTGTTCACAGGACTGTGTTTAGCCAGCATATCAAAATACATTAAATGATTTGCCTTAACTGGAGCTTGCCATAGTTTCATTTTGAACACTGTTATGGCTTGAAACACAGCACAGATAAGTTGATTTTCCCCTTGAAGACTCATGTTTAACTCATTTAAATGAGTGGCCAAATCCACCAAAAATGATAAATCTGTGAGCCATTTTTCATCTTCAAGTTCTGGCACAGATTTTGTACCACAGGATGTAGTGGTATCTCTGGGTTGAGTAGTAGTGGAGGACTAAGGGGTGCTGATGGATCAAGTGGCTGGGTATAGTGTGCCCGAAAAATTTGTAAGCTGAAGAGGCATCACACAGATCAAACAAACAAACATACAAACAAACACAACAAAACTGAACATAATGAACTGGACAGACACAAAAAATGACAACTTTCATGAAACAGTTATTTTGTAGTAAAATTCCTGTAGATCAGTCTAGGCATTATTTTCTTCTCTCACAGATGCAATAGAAAGTATTTATCTTGTATGGTATATTGCATACTCAAACAGAATGACAAAGCAGTAATCACAGCACTCTGTTACATGGACATTCAGTCTCAGACACCTAACTTGTAGCGTCCATGACTGATGGCCAGGAGCATAAGGAAAAGTTTTAAGAAAAAACTGAACAAAGTTCTAGGCAATGTTGCAAGTTGAATATCTTTGGATAAGACTACTGAATTTCATAGAGCACTTCTATATTACAGTGTTTTAAATGAGATAAAATCCTGAACCAGGGAGCACACTTCACCATGAAACAGATGAGCTTTTGGACAGGAACATAGTTTATTTTGTAAAACCTCTTCTCCTAACAAATCTCCAAGAATAATTCCTTCTTCATTAATTTGTTTTTCAATATAATATTGATTTTACTAATGTATTTATGTGAAGACTGTGAGATAAAGAGAACTCTGTGATCAATTTCAGTTCTAGGAATAGGAAAAGGAATGGCTAAAATCACCTGATTACGTATCTTAATAGAAACGTATAGGAAAGCACTCCAGCACATAAAGTACTTAAAATTTTGCTAACGTGGCAGCTAAGCTTTGCTTGAATGTCTGGAAGAGTCGTATTTTCTGAGACTCATACTGACCAAAACAAAAACAAAACAAAACAAAACAAAACAAATCAACCCGGCTCATTTTGTTTTCTTTTACATATTCTTCTAAATATAAATGATATGTTACATTGTAGGTACAAAATGTCTTCCAATATCTTCCAACATGGTGAAAGTTCAGCTAAATTAATGTTATGTTAAAGGTGCAGCTCGCATCTTTTACTCATTAGTAGAATGTCTTGCCAAGATTAAAACAAAGAGTGGAATGTGGTTCAACAAGTCTGGTTGACACTTAATCTCTTTAACTTTTGTTCTACTTTCATGAACTCATGAAAGTCTTTAAGCGAACTTCAAGAAAGTGGACTTCAAGAAAGACATCAGGACTTCTGAACATTTTTGAAATAAAAATATCAAACCTAAAATCCAATGATAAGAGAACAGGCTTATATTTACAACAAAATCTTTGAATACTTAACACTGAAATTGAATGTTCCTGAGAAAAAGTATTTTTTTTTCTAAGAGAGAATTGATGATAATGTTATTTAAATAGATGTTTTTTTTCAAGTAGGCAATATGAAAAAGAATGTGTTTTGCATATGCAGGATGTTAGAAATGTTAGATACATCTGTCCAGACAGAACTGGTAAAAAACCAGGCCTTCAGTTCAGGTGGTTGATTGTTCCAAGTGCCCCGGGACCTTTTCCTACTGATAAGCTAAGTACCTGCATAAATCAGATGTGCCAAGAGGGAGACAGGGAGACAGACAGGTTGTTTAACAATCGTGTTCCAGCTGGGGACATCGTTGAGAGAGAGGAACCTTGGATCCTGATAGCACTCAAAGGCAAGGCTCTGCTTCAGTCCCTATCATCCAGCTCCACTAGCAGAAACAGGTACAAAGCTCTTGCAGCTATAGATGTTCCTGACTCCCAAGATCTACATGAAGAAACCACCACTGACGGCCTGCAGTGGATATTGTAAAAATAAATGTGGGGTGCTTGTAGCTGGTAACTCCCTGTTAAAAGGCACTGACACTTCCCTTTGCTGGCCTGACAGGGAGTCTTCAGAGTTCTGCTGCCTCCCAGGAGCCAGGATCTGGGATGTTTCTGAAAGGGTGCCACACCACATCAAGAGCACAGACTACTATTTCCTTTTGCTATTCCATGTGGGCACAAATGATGCTGGAAGGTGGAATGTGAGAAGAATCAAAGAAAACTATAAAGCTCTGGGAGCACAAGTGAAAAACATTAGAGCCCAGGTTATCTTCTCTTCAATTTTACCTGTTGGAGGAAAGAAGGAAGCCAGGAAAATACGCATAATACATGTCAACTCCTGGCTATGTGGCTGGTACTGTTGTGAGGGTTTTGGGTTTTATGATAATAGAACATTCTCTGAAGATTGTAATCTGTTAGGGAGGGATGGGATCCACCTGTCTAGAAGGGGCAGACCAATTTTTGGGAACAGGCTGGCTAAGCTAGTGAGATGTGCTTTAAACTGAAAGAATTGGGGGGTGGGTCCATAATGGCAATGCTCATGCCATTGCAATTGACTGGAGAATGAGCTAAGACAACAGTAAGAGTAATAAATGTTCCTTAGCTGCCTCCAATGACAAAATCAGAAGGCCAGCCACCTTAAGAGTGAGTATGCCTATGTGAAATCTTGTATTCCTCTAGGGATACCTAAGCCCTTTTCTTCCCTTAAGCGCCTGTATAGTAATGCATGCAGCATAGGAAATAAACAGGAAGAACTAGAGATCTGTGTGTGATCACAGGGCCACAATCTCACTGCGATCATGGGGACATGATGATACAGCTCACATGACTGGAATGCTGTCACAGACGGCTATGCCCATTCTAGGAAAGACAGGCTGGCAAGGTGAGGTAATGGAGTTGCCATCTGTGTGAGCGCAACTAGAATGTATCAGTCTCTACCTGGGAGTGAATGATGATCCAGTGGAGGGCTTGTGGGTGAGAACTAAGGGGCAGGCTAATATGGGTGACACTGTTATGGGTGTGTACTACAGGCTACCTGCTCAGGTGGAAGGAGTTTGATGAGGCCTTCTACAAACAGCTGGAAGTAGCCTTGTGATCCCAGGCCCTGGTTCTTTTCAGTGACTTCAACCATGCTGATATTTGTTGTATTAGCAACACGGCCAGGCATGCACAGTCTGGAAGATTCCTGCAATGTGTTGAAGATAACTTTCTAGTGCAGATGGTGGAGGAGCCGATGAGGAGGGTTGTGCTGCTGGACATTTATCTTACTAACAAGGAAGGACTGGTTGGGGATGTGAAAGTTGGGGGCAGCTTGGGATGTAGCGATCATGAGATGGTGGAGTTTAGGATCTTGTGTGGAAGAAGCAAAGTAGTAAGTAGAATTGCAACTCTGGACTTCAGGAGAGCCAACTTTGACCTCTTCAAGGACCTACTTGGAGGTATCCCATGGGCTAGAGCGTTAGATGGTAAGGGGGTCCATGAGAGCTGGTAGACATTCAAATACTACTTTCAAGCTCAAGATCAGTGCATCCCTAAGATTAAGAAATCAGAGAAAGGTGGCAGGAAACCTGTATGGATGACCAAGGAGCTTGTGGATAAACTCAAGGGGAAGAAGAAGGTTCACGAACTATGGAAAAAGGGCCTGTCCACTTGGGAAGAATATAGGAATGCTGTCAGGGCCTGTAGGGATGCTACAAGGAAGCCTAAGGCCCACTTGGAATTTAATCTGGCAAAGAAGGTAAAGGATAACAAGACAGGTTTTTTTGTTGTTGTTGCTGTTGTTTTTTTTTTAGTGTGTCAACAGTAAAAGGAAAACTAGGGAAAATGTGGGTCCACTACTAAATGAGGTGGGTGCCCTGATAACAGGGGATGCTGAGAAGGCAGAGGGTCTGAAGCCTTCTTTGCTTCTGTCTTTACTACAAAGTGCCCCTTGGGAGTCCCAGGCCCTGGAGGTAAGAGGGGGGATGTGGGGAATGGAAGACTTCCCTTTGGTCAAGCACAATATGATCAGAGACCATCTAGCCAAAATCAATGGGCACAAATCCATTGGCCCTGGTGGGATGCGCCCACATGTGCTAAGGGGGCTGTCAGAGGTGATTGCTGAACCACTCTCTATCATCTTTGAAAGGTCTTGGAGAACAGGAGAGGTGCCTGAGGACTGCAGGATAGCCAATGTCACTGCAGCCTTCAAAAAAGGCAAGGACAATCTGGGAAACGATACTTCCATGGAATACTATTCCTCCAAGTGTGGTTCCAAATGTCAGAAAGCATATGCTGATTTTAAAAACAGTGTCTTTCCTAAGAAAAAGTAGCACTTTTTTCTATAGGGATGTGATCAGAAGAAGAGAACTAAGAAGCAGTTGTTAAGAAATAAGACAATTGAAGACTTAAAAGAAATTGGCAGTAACCATGCTTCTCAGATACTAAATGCTGAAACTGCTAAATTACCCTACATGAGCTTCTGCAATCTTCACTTTCACTGACTGGAAGATGTAGAGGAGACAGAACTTGACTTTTCTTGGAGGCACACAGCAAAACAACAAAGGACAACAGTTAACATTTTCAGCAAAGGAGTTTTTGAATATATATAAGGATGCATATGAGTTACTGTGAGGGTACTTATAAGCTGGGGCAGGAGCCCAGAGAGTTGTGAAATCCTTGGACATATTCAAGTTTAACTGGATGTTGTCCTGAACTGCCTGTTCTAGCTGACCCTGCTTTGAGCAGGGAGATGAGCCAAATAACCTCCAAAGATTCCTTCCAACCTAAATTATTCTGTGCTTCTAATAATATATATATATTTAATAAAACCCAGTAAATGTTTTGAAAGGAACATTCATCAGGCTGGAGCAGTTGGAGAACTACATTCATGTGCTTACCTTTATAACAATTAGAATATTTCTACCTACAACTCTTTTACTAAGGTGTGAAGAAAAAGTGATAGTGCCAATATTGTTCAAAACCAACCTTTGACAGACTGCCCAACTCTTCTGTTAGACTGGGAGTGGAGACAGGGGTTTCATCTGGACAAGAGAAGGCCCCAGGGAGGCCTCATTGTGGCCTTCTGATACTGAAGGGAGCTTATAAATAGGAGGGGAACTGACTTTTTACATGGTCTAATAGTGATAGGACAAGGGAGAATGGCTTTAAACTAGAAGAGGGGAAATTTCGGTTAGATGTTAGCAGGAAATTCTTTATGCAGAGGATGATGAGGCACTGATACAGGCTGCCCAGAGGGCTGTGGATGCCCCATCCCTGGAGATGACCAAGGCCAGGTTGGATGGGGCCCTGGGCAGCCTCAAGCTGGTGGATGGCTGCCCTGTCCATGGCCGGGGGGTTGGAACTGGTTGGTCTATAAGGTCCCTTCCATCCTAAGCAATTCTATGATTCTGTGATTCCTGAATAAATTGCAACCCAGTCTGCAAACAGAAAACTCTACACTGTGTCTTTTCAAGCACTATTTTCATAGTCATCAAAGTGATCAACTTTAAAAAAATATATATCAAAACTAGTTTGTTTAGTCCAAAGAAGAGAAGATGCATGTTGGAGAGATCTTATTATAGGCTGCAGCTGTACAGATGGAGGCGTTAAACATAATACCATGAAGCCACCAGAAGAATGTACTTCTAAAAAGTCAAAGAAATCTGCTAGAGGCCTGAGGAAGAGTTTTCTTCATTTCTGGGACAGAGTGTTTGGAACAAAGTCATGCTATCAGCATGTTCTAAGAAGATGCAAATGTTGATGATCCTTGGGAATTGTTATGTCTGCCTTTCCAGTGAGGCTGTAATCTCCATCTGCCCCTTGGCTCTTCTAGTATCGTTTACGATAGTGCCAGGGCTGGAGGACTGAACACTGGAGGCAGTTGTGTTTGAACATGAAGCCAAGTTTGAGATCTTGCTGACTATGACTGAAATTAATGCTCATGTTGGTTTACTCAGGCCCCTGGGGCACTGTGTCTGCCACAAAAACCTGATTTTTTTCCTGGGTCACACCTCAGATGAACAGGCCAGCCCCAGAACATTGATGTCCTCAGAGGTGAATGCTTGGCTTCCGGGTTATTATTTTCTTGTTACTTCTGCTCCTATAGAACATCTGTTTCAGGGCCTGATTGTCCAACTAAAGGCAGCTGTGTTGCAAATATAAATGAGGGACTGTCTTCTCATTTTCAGCCTAAAATTAGTAAACTTTAAAATATACATGCTTTTTCTTTACTACCAATCTAATTTATCTTAAAAAGTTTATTTCATTTCATTTTCCAGGGTTTGTTCTCAGTGCATTTTTTAACAGCAGCTTTGTCCACCTCAGCATCATCTACTAGTAAAACAAGCCATACTCCCGTGGTCTCCTGCAGATCTTTTTGCATTTTTTTGTTCATTTGTCTTGAACACGACTAACTTGCATGTATGCCATGTTTCAGAAGTCTTTCCAGGACTGCTAATAGGCAAATATATCTCTGTCTTGATTCCAGCTGATCACAGAATTTCAGCATCACAGGGTGGCTGAGGTTGGAATGGACCTCTGGAGGTCACCTGTCCCAGCCCCTACTCCAGCAGGGACACCCAGAGCAGGGTGCCCAGGGCCGTGTCCAGGTGGCTTTGGAAGATCTCCAAGGAAACTCCACAGCCTCTGGGCAGCCTGTGCCAGTGCTTTGTCAACCGCGCAGCACAGCAGTGCTCCTGGTGTTCATAGGGAGCCTCCTGGGTGCCAGTTTGTGCCCATCGCTGCTGTGTGCCCTTCGTGCTGCTGCTAGATGTTTCCAGCTCATGGCCATTCTGAGAACAGCAAGTACTTCTTTGTCTTAGTTCCTAATTGTTTCCAAATAATGAGCTTATGCTACAGGTATTTGTTACTATTTTCCAGATAAGTGGTATCATGTTTTGTAGAGATGAATTTAATCTCAGTCCTACTACTCAAGTTCCCAAGGTTGCACGGTTCTTCCAAACAGCTTTCAAACATTTTTTAACTGGCTTTTAACTTGGAAAAGTAAGAAGACAATCATGAAGCAGCAGACAAAATCTGCATTCTATGTTCTTCTATTGTTTGAAATGTATATCCTGATTTGGGTTGTTAGTCTTTATTTTTACTAAGAGAAAATAAGTTACGGTGAAGAAATAGTGTAAGTTAATGAAGAATTAGAAATGTTACATGTGCAATTGTTGAACTAAAAAATAAAACGGCATTTTATTTCAAAATAAAGCAAAAATCTCTATTAAAAATCCTGTTTGAAAAATCCTCCAACTTTTTACCATAAAAAGCTTCAGCAGGGAAAATCACTGCTACTCTAAGATTATATTCTAGTGCAGAAAATACATTTCTTTGTAGACAGTAACCTTTGTATTTAGCACTCTTAAAGATCTATTAAAAAAGGTAGAAATCATAATCTGACCACGGAGGACCTCTAGTGGTATAAATACTTTCAATAAAAAAGCCTCACAATTCTGCTTGCTTGTAATTCTGTTTGAAATCACTTCAGCAGTTTCAGATGAAGTTCACCCATGATATTTTGTGTTTCCTTTTGTAGAAAAAGTAAAAGCAGAAAACAGAAATATACAGCTGTCTGTGAGTGCAGTACAGCATTTCACTTTACTTAGAGCAGATGCTGTCAACTTAAAAATTATTTGTTTTTACCTGTGACCATTACAGAAATTACAAACATAGCATAGAGGAAGAGAGTAGGTTGACCGCAGACATCGAGCAGATGAAGATAGAGGATACATCTGTTTGTATGGCTGTGCTAATACTTTTGTATCTTCTCTAAACAAAAGTAGTCTCCGTTGGTGAGGCAGCAGGAGGGAGCAGTACTGCCAGCTCCTGGGCTGCATGGAAGGTGTCCCTGGAGCCACCGGCGTGGCTGGCACATCGCTCAAGGCAGCCATATGGCTAACATCCTGGAATGTGCAGGCATGGTCACACCCGAGGCGAACACAGAATCCTGGTAAAAGCAGAAGCCTGAAGCAGGACTGCCTTAAAGCAAAGTCACATTTAGATATCTCAGATATTTCTGCATTCATGGCTGTGCTTATCCAGGGGCCATAAAACCTTCCTCAGATAGCAAAGTTTATCACACTGTGAATTGAACTTAGTCCCAAAGTCTAACAAATGTACCTGTGAGACACAGCCCACCTGGGCTGAGTGATTCCAAGAGAAGAGCTTAACTGGAGGCAAAAGACATCAGAGACTCATTTCCCACCTCTGGAGAATCAGCAGATTGCCGATGTGTGAAAAACACCGTGAAAGGCAAAGAGAATAGCACCGCAGTTGTGGAGATCAGTTGTGACAACATACGCTATGTCTGCTACTTCTGCTTCAGCTCTGCAATCTGATTTGTATTCTAGACTATGGAAAATCATGACCAGCGTTACCTGACTCATAACTATCACGGCACTGAAGCTAATATTGACAGATTGATTTCTTGTGAGAGTCACAGCAGGACTTCTTTTTCATTCATTTTTATTAGGAATCTCGGGTTTGAGTCCATCACCCGTGATGCAGCCAGAGTGTCATCAGAAGTCAGTCACTAAATTAATCGTGCAAAATGCCACCGGCTCCTCCAGGTGAGCCGAGTGCTTTTTGCCAAGATGTGGGTGATGGCAACCAGAGCAGGATGAATCCTTAGAGGTGGCACTCGTCACCAAAGGTGGGGACTGAAGTCTTAGAGGAGCTCGAGGCTGTGTAGAAATCTGGGAAAAATCAAAGGGTGAAGGTCTGCTGGGACTGAGGAAGGAGAGGACTCGGGCTGCCCCACAGAAGCCCACGCCAGGCCTCCCGTCACGGCGGGGCTGGGGATCGCTACGGTAGCGAGCCACCTGGAGCTCCCGGGACGAGCCCTGCCCCTCCCGGGGGCGGCCCCTCGGCGGGAACAAAGCTCCGCTGGGCGCAAGGCGGCGGCTCCTCCCTTCTTCTCTCGCGGCCGGGCCGTGTTACCGCGGCACTCGCTCCGTTCCCGCGCGGCGGGCGCCGGGTTGCGGCAGCGTCGCGCCATGGAGGCTGCCGGGGCCGCTGAGGATGCCGCTCAGGCCGCTGAGGATGCCGCTCAGGCCGCTGCTGCGGCCGAGGCGCTGCCGCCCGAGACCGCCGCTGCCGCTCCGCGCCGGCTGCTGGCGCTACTGGGCGACAAGCTGTGCACCTGGTGAGTCCGTGGCCCGCTGCTTCCACGTGGAGCCGGGCTCGCATCCGGGGGGAACGGGCTCGGTAGCGCGGCCGGGCTGCGCTGCGCTCGTGCCGCTGGGCTGGGAGCTCTGGGCGGGGAGGTGAGGGCGCGGGAGCGGGACCGGCGGGGCGGCCGCTGCCGGAGGAATCCTGGCAGTCGCGTGTGCGGAACTACGGCAGGCGCCCGCGGCGTGCGCGGGTTGGCGGAACCGTGCGCGTAATCTCGCGTATCCGCTCATGCACCGTGATTTATTTATTTTTTTTTAATCTTAGCAATTCTGGCTTAATATTATTTTTCTGTTTTCGTCTCTGTCAACTTCGTGGTAAAGAACGAATTGTGGAAAGGGAAACAGGAGGGAATAAGGTAACAGGACCAAATAGCTGAGAGTAAGTGTGGAGTCTAAAAGGAGAGAGTTCCCCTTCCTCTCGTCTCTCAAATCAGCTCGGGGCTGGGTCCCATTAATGTGTATCACTTACCACGGCAGCACTGGTAAAGCACGGAAAAACTGGAGGAAACAAGCGGTGCAGGCATCGCATGTGTGCCTGCACTTGTCAGCACTGCCTTAGCGAGTGCAGACTGCCTCCTCCTGCCCCCAGCCCTCGGGAGCTGCCGTTCACTTACAAATTCAGTTTGCTTCCGAGGAAGAAAATAAATAAATATCAGTTTAAAAGGCTTTTTTTGGGGCTCTGGATGTGGTTTCAGGTAAGCACTGCACCAGGCATTCCCAGCTAACAAGGAAGTGCTGGCTTCTGCCATCATCATGCTTAAAATCCAGAGCGTGATGGCTGGGATGTGTGGGGATCTGTGCTGGTCGAGTATGGACCTATTCCAAAGGGTGAAACCTGTCTCTCTTTTTCTGGTTACAAGTTTTCTGTTCGTCCTGCATTTCAGGAGTGCCCCAAAATGCAAGATGGAACTAGCAGGAACTGCTCAGTAATCTCACAGGTATTGGTGATGTTGCCAGATGTTGCCAGAGGGCTGTATTGTTTGAGTCTGGATGCTGCTTCAAAGAAAATAGAGCTCTGGCTGTCTTCTCCAAAGGCTTCTCTGTGCTACTGAATTGAGTTTTAATTTTTTTTCCAGGTGGTTGGAGGCTCAGCCACTTGAGATTTAGAGGCCAGAGTCTTACAAAGGTTTAACACATATAGTAGACTAAATGGACTTTGTTGTTTTCCCCCTCCAGTTCCTTGCCTTTTACAAATGAATTTACTTCGGTTTCAAAGCAGAACATTGAAACACTGAAAAGGTTGACACTGGAAAAACCTTTTCCTCCTCAGCTCATCATAATGAAATAGGCTTCATCCTGCACTTCTGTTTCCTGTACCAATTCACATAACAGTGCGAGGTTGTTCAAACAAAGTGGTCTCTCTTCTTTCTGTTTCCCTCGTTCAGGAAGGGTTCAGTAGCTGAAGCTGAAATGCTTCTGTAGGAGGTGTGTTGCCAGGCTTTACCTGCTGGTGTTTAACTGGTGACATCAATAAAATTTTTAATTTCTGAATAGAGTGGTATTTTTTTGAGGGGGGAAAAAATCACATTAAAATTACAGAGTTTGTTAAATTAATAACCAAGAAAACTGTTAGCAGTGGGCCTATTAGAGTTTCTTTAACTTTATCTATGAACTGAATATGTTTTAATGTTTTGATGTGTTTTTCCTCTGTGTTTCACCCGGAGCCACGGAGCACCAGCTTGGTGCGCTCGTGATGCTGAGAGCTGTATAGTGAATGGGCTGGAGCAGCAGTGGCCATGGAGCACATTGTGCCTAATCTTCACTTGTTCCAAAAATGTCTCTCAGCCTATAGGAAGAGTCGGATAGGTATAGCCTGACAAGTGTATTGGTTTCGTTTGGTGATCTTAGACTGTTATTTTCAACCTAAATCTGACTATGATTCTAAAGGGAGAGGCGAAGTGATAACTGAATAGCCACTTGCCAAGCAGTTTAAGAAAGCCAAACCAAAACAAACAAACAAAAAAACCCCAAACCAACCAAAAAAACCCCCAGTAAAACAAAAACAACTACCCAGCAAATGAACACAAAGCCAAAAATTCTGGCAGCAACAAAAAAAAAAAAACCCCACACCACCAACAAAAAACAAACTGTAACTAAAAGGCCATCTCAGACTACTTTGTGTCATCAGAGTCCAGAGTGATTTAGTCCTTACCAATGCATTAAAAAAGAAAGACCAATTTCTAGTATGGAAGAGTTAATTATTAATAATATTTCAAAAAAAATCCAACCTGATGAATTATTAATAAGAACCACATAAATCAATAGCTATATCACGAGATGGAAACCATGAGATGTCTTGCACGTATTTTTCTGATAAGAAGTTGTCTTGCAAAATGTAACCAATAGGGTTTAAATTTTACTCTGAAATTTGGCAGAGGACAAAGCACTTTGTGAAAGGGTGTTTGTTTTGATTTGCTGTGTGAGTTTGGTGGATGCTGAACTCATACAGCACAAGGAAAGCACTTGAGCACACGTTCCATGTGGGTAGCCTTACTGTGTTGAACTGCTGCCTTGAGCACTGGGAATGTGCTGTTGGCTTCTTGGTTTGAAGAAACTCATTTTGGCAAGAAAATCCATGAGTAGGAGAAAAATAAAGAGAGTGAGGCAGTGAGAGTGACCCTGCCTTGCATTTGCCTTCAGTGCTGTAGAAGGGAGTGCTGTAGAAGGGAATGCGGTAGGAGTGCCTTGGCACACATTAACTACATGGCAATCATTGCTGGTGTGGCAAGCCACCAAGTGAACAGCTCTGCTGGTTCTGGGCCTGCTGCTCTTCCCACTGTAACAATGGGAGAATGTAATTCCCTGGGTGCTTTAAGCTGGAGAAGCTTAGTTGTTAGGATAGCTGAGGGTCAGCCCTATTGAGAACCAGGCTGGTTTTGGTAACTGGTGATTGAAGCTGATCAGTCATTAGCAGATTTGAGTGGCAGCGGATTTACTTCTCGCCGGAGCATGATTGTTATCCAGTGTGCCAAATGCTGCATATGGAGACTTCTGCTCTAGAGAAGTGCAGATGTTTGGGAGATGCAAGGGCTGCCTCTTGCAGAGCCTGTGAGAGTGTTGACTATCTTGCCTCGCTGAGGCGCATGTTGAACAGGCCCAGGCCTGCAGGGTGGTCCTGCCTGTGCTTCTGGAACCATGTTTCCCATTGCTGTTGTTCACCATGTTACTCCCTCCTCCATATTGTAGTGAGGCTTCTCCTCTCATTGCCTAAGGGGTGGCAACAGGAGAGCTGGGAGCAGTGTTCAGCCTCCTGGAGGGAGGAGGGAAATCTCATCTTTGAAACTTCAGCTCGCCAGTGTTATGTTCTTAATGGTGCCCGGTTGCCTGAGTTCTTCAGGTGAAAGTAAAAAGACATTTCTGCATCAGTCAGAAGGAATCGCCCGGATGCATGCAAAATCTTTGCTCATATGTTCACCAAGTGGTACAGTCAGATCTTTGCCAGAATAAAAAGAAATCCAGTATTATGGAAGCAGGGTAGCTTCCCGATTTTTTTTTTTTGCTTTTTATTCCTTTTTTTCAGCAATCACTCTTTATATAGGAATGCTTTACAGCAGTGTGTACAGTTAATTCTGTGCTACAAAGTAGCCATGATAAAATTCTAGCTGAAACATGGTCTCTCCTTACTTCAGGGTTGAAAGTGCTAAAGATGAGACTGCTTTTTCACGCACCAGAATGAGGCATTCTCACTTGACAGAATCTTACAAGGCTGTCACAAGATAAACTTACAGTGTGGATGTGCACCATTACTGGGGTGCTCAAGGCAAGCTGTAGCAAAATGCGGTACTTGTCTGTCTTGGAAGTGAAGTACTACTGGACTTCGCAGAGATTTGCTGTCTCATCTGAGTGGGTTTGGAAAAAAAATGTGTTTAGTAGCATTTTTAAAGTCAGATGAACTTTGAGATCAGGCTGAACTGAAAATGAATTTCATCCAGTTGAATTTCAATCAATGCAGAGAAGTCATGTTGCGTCCAAAGGGAGGCATGGTTTCAGTTGGCTTTGGCTCCCCAGATCACACTCTTCTTGTAGATGACATTGGCAGCTGGATTGCACATTGTAGCTGGATCACATTGTAGCTGGACTGCACATCATAGCTGGGTTAGCTGGTAATTACTACATTCAAGTCACACAAGTTGGAAAAAAAACAAGTGGTATTACTTTCTGGTAGTGTGTCTGGAGTGACTTGCTGTATGTTGTCAGTGGAGAGCTGTGGGCACAGGGTGGATGTAGAATCCCAGTGAGATGTTCTTTCCTTGCTCAATTACTCTGTAGCAACAAGTTTGCTGTGTTGTGCAGCCAGATAAATTGTCACTGATAGTCTTCATGGTAAACAAATCAGAGGCGGACAGACCCACACAGGCTGTGCAGCACTGAGGTGATCTCACTGTACATTACTTGTGAGTGTGCAGGCAGTGAGTAGGGTGGTAGGACTCTGCATAGCTTCAATGGCAAGAAAAAGATATACAGCAAGCTTTGCATGGTTCTCTGTCTAGGAACACCTAGGTTAGTCACTTTATATTATGTGAGGAATTGCTATTGAAAGAGCATGAGCTTGTGTTTTCCCTTAGCTGTGGACTGCACTTTAGAAGCCAGCATGATTGTTGGCGCAAATGTGCCCTTAACTCCATCCTCAGCTGCACCAGAATGTAACAAAGTATAGCAGAAAAAATCCACAGTAAGTATTGATGTTTTGTATTTCCATAGCACTGCTCATCTTAGGGTCTCAACTCACTTGCAATGGCTCAAGTCTCTTCTGAGACAACTGTTGTGCCACTCTTCACACTGCAGATTCCTGATGACCGAAGTTGAGATGAGGCAGTGGAGGACAGGAGGTGTAACTCAGGATGCGTGTGTCAAAATGTGATGAGAATAGATCTTTCATTGGGCCGAACCTGCCCAGCTGAGTTGTGTGGAGATGCTTGCAGGTGTATTGCAGTCTTTATTAGCTGGTTTGGACCAGCCTTACCAATTTTTGCTGGCTGTCATGTGGTCTAGACCTTCACTATAGACACAATGCTGCTTGCTGGTGAAATGGAAGAACATCGATAGGTGGTAAAATAAATAAATAAATATCAATCTATAAAATGGCTTTTTCCCTGTAAAATAATTAATTATTAAAAAAAAAATTGGAATGTTTAATTCTAAGCTTACTTTGTTGTCTTTCATATTTACAGGCATATTTTGAAAACAATACTTCTGGGCCAGATGCTGTCCTTGTTCATCTGCGGGACTGCTGTTACAAGCCAGTACCTGGCAGAACAGTATCAAGTGAATACTCCAATGTTTCAAAGTTTTATCAACTATTCTTTGCTTCTTCTAGTTTATACAACAATGCTGGCATTTAGGACTGGTATGTAAAATATGGGATGAAAGATTCTGCTGCTTTTTTTTTTTCCCTACAGTTTGAAACTACAGAGCTTACTCAGTACTTGGCCTAGTTTTTTAAAGATCCTGCTGAAATTACTGCCTTGCAATAACACGTGGGAGTGAATTTCGTTGTTAAATGTGCACATAACTTGCTTTCACTTCATATTTGTTTTACATTGTTCTTTTTGATTTCGAGTCCTGTGTCATGTTAGGGGAAAATAGGCATTGTTGTAAAAAAAAAAAATTCTTAGCAAGAGCCTGTTTAATATTGTTGCTATATTGTATTAATTTACTCTTTAAACATTCCTAATTTATATATATATTTCTTTGGAACAATGTCTGTGCTCTTCACCATTTCTATGGTCTTCTCCCAGGCTATATTTTACTGTTGTTATACTTTCCTTAAGCAGAGACAACCCAAATTCAACATCACAGTATTACTTACACTTCTTAAAAGCAAGATTCCTGTGCAATATTTGATTTGAAAGAAACACATTGATTGCTGCTCTCTTCTAAACAGGCGGTGACAGTCTTCTTCAAATTCTGAAGCAGAGGTGGTGGAAGTATATTTTTTTGGGACTGGCTGATGTTGAAGCCAATTACATGATTGTAAAAGCCTACCAATACACGACTCTCACAAGTGTACAGGTAAGGACTGCTATCTCTATTTTGAACTGCTGCTTTCATTGCGGTTTTGGACTCATTTCTGAGATGAGATTCATAGGACAGACATGGAAGCTATTTAAGCCTGAAAAAGCCTTTCAGTATCTATTTTCTCTGCAGTACAGAGAAGTGCATCCTGCATCACGAGTAACATTTCCAGGAAGCAGAGAGAGAATTGGCTGATATTACCCTGTGCCAACTCTTGAGTTGAGCTCTAATTATTTTGATAGAAAGCGCTTCTAAGAGTTTGCTGACAGGCACTCAGGGTTTTTTTTCGTGACACAGTATAAAGATTTAGGACCGGATGACACTGGCTCAGCTTGGGCTCTGTATGATGGGAGTGAGGTAGATCTGCCCAGAAGCAGTGGGAAGCTTTGCAAGATGTAACCCCACGTGTGAAGACATATTGGAAGTCAGCTGGTGTTTCTGAGCATGCAGCGAGTGGCCAGCACTATGGCTTTTGGCTGTGGCACTTCAGAACACTCTCTGTGAGATGGGAGGGAGGTCAGTACGCCAAAATATCAGTCAACAGTCACATCCTCGGCATTGCCAGTGCCCTGTACTTCATTGCTGCACTAGGACACATCTGTTCTAAAATAGCAGCAGGACTGTGGTGGCAGTTTTTGCCACTCTTCACAGACATGAACTATTTCTGCTAGGGGATAGTGCAGAAGCGAGAGTGGAAGGTGACGGGGCTGTGCCAGCTTATGCCTGCTTTTAACAGTGGTGGACCTGTGGCTCAGGTCCTGGCCCTATTTACCTAAATAAAGGCATAATGTATCATACAAAATTAACTGTTAGTTGAAAAGGAATGTGTAGGTATGTCACGGGTTATCTCTGGATACAAGTCCGTGACAGGGGGGCACAGGCCCCGGAAAAAAAAAAAAATTGTATTTTTTTGGGTAAAAAAAAAAAAGAAAGGGGTACGAACGGTTTGCCGCGCAATCTGGCCGGCCCCGGGCCACGCGCTCCGGGAGAGGGGGAAGGGCAGGGAGCTAGTGGATGGTTTTAACAAAAAGGAATGCACCAGCATTAGATCTGAGAAGGAACGGTAATTTACTAAATTTAACTAAATCAAACAAAATGAGAGAGAAAAGAGTATCCAAAACGCGAGCTCAAAACACAATACCGCGACGGAACCACGTGCTGTTCTCCGCGGCGAGCTGAGAAGGCTGAGCCGGGCAGCGGGGGAAGCCAGGCGCTCGGTCCGGTCCGGAGCTCCACCCCACTTCCTCTTCGCGCCAAGTCCTCCCCAGGGAAGCCGCACCTCTCCTCCCATCAGGATACTCCACATGCCCATAAGGGGCAGTAAACGGAACCAGAACATTAACTCTTTAACTCCTACTGGTTCACATGATGTTCTGATGTGGAATACTGATCACAAAAGAAAAATCACCAAACCACAACAAGGTATCACTGTCCTTGAGTCAATGTAACAAAGGTTAATATTTAAAAGAAATACCTATAAAGCAATAAACACCTGTGGTGTAGACTCCCTTTAGAGAGCTGTAGTAGTGTTTTCTTGTACTGTTGAAGAAACAGTAATGTGCCTTATGGATTATTCTTGTCGCATTACCACTTCATAATTATGTATTATGGCTCATTAAGTCTTTAATTTACTTACAAATAATGCCTCAGAAATTACAGACTTAAGAATGGCATGTTTCAGGCTCAAGATCAAGCTAAGCTGATCATTGAGACGCTGTTTGATCCTACACTTTACAGCTGAAAAAGCCAGGACTTTGATCCTTCTCAGAAGGAGTAAAGCTGTTCCCACGATATATTTCACAGACAGTAAGAAAGGATAAGTACAGTGGGTCATCGAGTCCAATTGCCAGATTCAAACATTTACTAGACGTGCATGTGCTAACCTCCAGACTGGTGCTTCAAGTGCCACTTCAGTGATTGTGAATTTGCTATAACTACCAGCTGCAGTCAGGTTTCTTGCACAATTTCTGAAGTCACCAGGTTCTCATCACTGTCAGAAATGAGATTCAAGACAAAAAAGCCTGCAGTTTGCTCCCATGCAAGTCATTTGCTGTCAGCAGCTTGCATTTCTGCAGTTACATTGGAATCTGTGGTTCAGAGCCTCTGGCTTCAGTAGTGGCTGTAAGTGGAAGCTCAGGGGGTGTAAGAGCAAAGCAGGAGTATTCAAGACCTTCGTGAAGACAGTTTAATTACTATAAAAATGCAGGCTGGCTGGAGCTTCCCCTTAGCTCTATCTTTTTGTTCAAAGATAGGCTTCCGCTCAGCAAGGGACTTCCTTGTGTTTTCACACAAACACAGGAAAAAAACCAAACCCACTTGGTTTTCCTTTAGTTATGAAATGCTAGCATTGCAGGGAGGGGTTGGGGAGATTTTTAGAGATAATACCAGGATGGCAACTCTCTCTGTAAATACGGAAAAGGATTTCAGTGCACAGCTGGAACTCCTCCTGCTGGGCTGTGGCTGAGACTTCCTCAGCGCTGGTGTGCTCCAGGCTAGAGGGAGGATGTGGCTATATTGCTGTCTGACCACGTATTTCATAGCAAAACAAAGTGGTGCAGCTGTGGTTTTGAGTTGTCGAACAGTTATTAGGCACAACTAGCATTTTCTCTGTTGATAGTTCAGGTGGAGAAATTTTGTAGGTAGAATATCAGTTTGTGGAAGAGTGTGAACCTCAACAGCAGAAAATACAGTCTGGGCGCTTGGCGTTCAGCAGGAACCTGCCTGTTGGGAACCATGTGGGAGAGTGTGCAGGGTGAGCTGCTTGGCTTTAGTGCTGTCAGGGCTGCCTGGGGCCAGCAGTTATAACAAACCAGTGACCTCCTGCAGTCTGTGATGATTGATTAACCATGTATTAAAACATCTTTTAATGATTTACTCACTCTACCCTTAAAATCTTCCTATAAGCAGTGTGGCAAAAGCCAGGCTTGGGTCAAAACACTCATAAATCAAATCAACACGGTACTCGCTTTTTTTTCCCCCGTGTAAAAATGCAGGCTTGAGATTGAGTAAGGTGAGTTTGCTGAGGCTCTACTGACAGTAGTAGTCAGTACCACAGTACTGCCATAAATGTCATAAAGCCTGAATAAATAAACTTTATTCTTTTAAACTGTTCCATTGACACAATTCATTGTGACGTTGCACCTCTTTGATCTTAATCCTGTGCAGAAGAGAGCATTTTCTACCGAAGAGCTTTGTAATGTGGTGGATGAAAGGAAGGCGAGATCCAGCATGTGGAAATCAGATATTTTTTTTCTGTAACTGAGTGTAATTGCCCCCTGAAACAGATTGCCAGTGTGTGTTCTTCATCATTTGGTGACTGTGTGTCTTGGCTGCAAGTCCACTAACCAGGATGCTGTAGCTCTACAGCATGTTATTGGCCTGGATGCAGCAATTTCCTGTCTGATGTTACCAAAAGAGGTAATGGCTGATTATCTGCTTCTTCCTTACATCCAAATTATTTTTTTTTTCCCAAAGGTTTTGGTTCCATTCTCTGTTTGGGTTGGAAAACCGCTTGGAAGTTAGAAAGCTGCATGGTAACATCTCAATAAACAGGGAAGCAAAAGCTTACTTATGAACAGAGGAGATGTTTACACACACATCTCCCCAAGAGGAGACTTTTTTTTAATTAGTATTTTTGTAGTATATCTTCACATCAAAGAAATCTTCGTTTAAGACTCTGTGCTTTCAAATACATTTCCGTGTTCAGAATGGATTCAGACCAGAAGTGGAAAATGTTGAGTTATGAGAGCTGAACCATACTCGGTGGTGAAACAGATAAATGGCTCTTCTTGATACTTGTCAAAAAAGTCAAATTAGGAGAAAGTACCAGAAGATCATAGGGCTTTTTTTTTGTTGTTGTTGATAAGTCTATTTGTTTCTTTTGTTTTTCGAGCCCAGACAAAAGGTGGGATAAAGAAGAGTGCAGAAGCTCCGAGAGTATTACTTATCCAATAGAGTAAAGTTGCACTGAAATACGTGATACGATGTATTACAACTTGTGCGGCTCTAACCTCTGGTAATACAGCCTGGGCAAGTGCCTGTTCCTTTGCGCAGACCTCTGAAGCTGGACAGGCTGGAGACAGTCCAAAGAACAAAGACAAATAGGAGGAAAGATTAGGGAGCACCATTAGGGTTCAGTCTGTAACAACCTCTTTAATATGGTGCTGGTAAGGCTTTAATATTTGTAGCTATGAAAGTTCAAGCTTGCAAGGCTTTATTGAGTCTGTTTTGTTAAAATCCTTGGGGGCAGTGTCTGAACTAACAAACACAAGAGTATGGTGGAAGGTAGAAGCTGGCAAAATCGGACCATGCAAGGGCTGCTGGCTCTTGCCTTTATTTGTAATGCCCCTGCCATGGTCCTAGTGACGTGGACCCCATCCTTTGCATTGATTTTAGGAGGCCAGGTTCTAAGGGTTTAAGACTAATTTGTGAGCAGACTTCAGAAGGCTAACTACATGTTCTGCTGTAAACTGGTCCCTAATGTATGGTACTCAACTGAGGCAGGTCAGAAAATCCATTTCATTTTTCTATAGTCAAATTAGGAAACAATGTCTATTTTGTTAATTAAATATGGAACCAATTATGATTAGCTGAATGTTCTTGATATTATTTGGTTATTCTGGAACATTATGTCCATTTAATGCTGCTACTCATTTTTCTGCATTAAGTATACAGCTAACTCCTGTTTATTTTTTTCCACTGCGACAAGGGAGAAACGAGTATAGCAGGAGTGAGGCAAAGGTGTATTAAGATTTTAGGAACACACAGGAAGGGAGTAATGAAGAAAGGAAACAGAAGTCAGCATCATTGCTTGCCATGGATTGCAGACATCCTTGAACTTCAAATGTGCTCAGGGCAATGTCTGCAAACACATCTGAAATGCTTCTGTGCTCCTGCTCTTGTGTGTGTTTGCTGCTGTGGCATGGATAAACCACAGAATTACCTGTTTCTGACTGAGAGTCAGCTTTAGCAGAGTGATGAACTGAAAAAGCGTTGATGAATTGTACACAATTTTAGGAAGCTACATAATTTTAGGGAGCTAAAATTAGCTGTACATAATTCTAGGGAGATTGGGAAGGTGATTTAAGAAAGCTGCTTTTCTTATTTTGTTCTCCTTTCACCAATTTTGGGCATGGCTTTCAGCACATTACCGATGCTTTTTGGTAGGACCCACTTGAAGACAAAAAAAGAAAAAAAGAAAAAAACTGCAGATTTTTGCCTTATTTGCCTTGGTGTAACATTGGATCGTCTGTATCCTTCAGCACTTTCGAATTTTAACACTGTGTAAATGTACCCCCAAACTTTAATTACAGATTTGAGGAGGAGTGAAAGATGAGCTGGACAAAAGCTGGAGGGGAAAAAAGGAAGAGTTGGTGAACAACCTCCTTGTATTGGTGTCACAGGAAGCGACGTGGCCTCAGTGCAACGTCCTAGCACTAATTTGTGAAGCTGCAGGGATTGATTAGATCCATCACCGCAAGAGTTTCCAGATTAGTGAGTTTCTTCCTGGAGGCAATGCCCCACCAGCCCCTCCTCACTTTTGAAATGCATTTTATGGTAAAATGTGGGTGCGATCCCTCCTGCACTGAAATGAATCCACGAGGGTTGTTTTGTGTCTTTCAGTAGCATCTGGTTGTGATGGAAAGTAAAATCCTGAGCGTTTGCTTTCAGGATAGAGAAATCCAGATTTGGAGTGCTCTTCTAATCAAAATCATCCCTCTGTGCACACAGCTACTGGATTGTTTTGGGATTCCTGTGCTGATGGCTTTGTCCTGGTTCATTCTCCGGGCAAGGTACCGGCTGATCCATTTCATCGCGGTTGCTGTCTGCTTGCTGGGTGTCGGAACAATGGTGGGTGCTGACATTTTGGCAGGGAGGCAGGACAGTGAAGGTAAGGAATTCTGCATCGCGCAGGGAAAAATGGCGTCGTAGCTTCCACAGTGGTCTAACTTGCAAAGGAGGAAGAGAAGCAAATGCAGGGGGAATGGGTGTAGCTTTACTTTAAAAAAGGAAGAAAAGACACGCTGCTATTTGAATTTCTTCTCCAGGAAGGTAGTGGCTGAGGAGGTACTAGTTCATGTGGAGCTGTGAGATTTTCTTTGCTAATAAACTGGGGTTAAAAGGGAAGCACTGGTGCTAAACTTCATTGCTGTTTATCAGACCTGATGAAAGGCCTTATTCTTGAAGGCTTGTTCATTTCACACGTGAGATGGTCTGAGAAAAGATGCCTCCTCTCCCTATGGACCTTCTCTTAATTGCACTCTGTCAGCCTATAAGCAGACTTTTCTAATGTGCAGTTTTCTATGTATGCAAATAGCAGGGCAGGAAAGTATCATTACCATCATCAGGCAGTGTAAAGCTAAGCCTTTTTGGCATTATTCTGGGACCTCTGCTTTAGGTAAGGTAGAAAGATAAATTCGGGTTAAGCTTTAATTCTGTGTGACACAAATATCTTGGCTCTAAGGGAGAAAATTGCTCTTTCCCTGCAGGACACCTGAGCATTACTTGGTGACTTGCGTGGTGTTACTGTTGGTTACCCTCATACTGCAGATATATCTTTGCAGTGATTGCCAGCTGGCTTAGGGAAGGAAGTTTGAAATCAATTCAAGGTTTTAAACAACAGCAATTGCCTTGCAGAATAGCTGATGCGTGATGGCATTTATTGATAACCGTTGTATTACAGGGAGTCCCACTTGCATAGTAGGCACACATCACAGCATGACAAGTGCTACCACCCATCTAGAGTACCTACTTTAGATCTGCCATAAACCTGAAACTCAGTCCAGGTCCCACTCAAATGAACAGATGCATTTTTGCCTTACAGCAAAATCAGGAGTGATAGTCAGAGAAGTGTAGAGCATCTCTAACCTGGTCTTTTCTCCAGTTTTTCTGCCTAATGTTTGCAGAAGCAGAACTGGACCACACTGTACAGCAGTGGCTTGGTAAGTGTCACGCTCAGCTCCTTCCAGTCTGTGCCAGAGGTATGAGGAGTTAGCAGAGTCAGCCAGCAACTGCTTGCACATAGACATTTCCTTTCCCCCTACTTGCTAAGAAAATAGATACTAGAGATACATTTGCTTGTCTATTTAGGGAAAGTTGTTTTTGAAAAAGTGTTTGCGGCATTGCCCTTATTGTGGATTAATATTTCTGTACAGGAAGTGACGTGGTGATTGGAGATGTCTTAGTTCTTCTGGGTGCTTCTTTGTATGCCATATCTAATGTGAGTGAGGAATACATTGTGAAAAATCTGAGCAGAGTCGAGTTTCTAGGAATGGTGGGCTTGTTTGGGACTATTATCAGCGGTCTACAGCTGTAAGGATCTAATATTTATTTTAAAACTAATTAAGACTATTCTACAGATGATTGCTTGTCTTCAATGAAATGATGTTGTTGTTAAATTAGTTCTTTGTTGCCTGTGCATTTGGCCTACATGGGACTCCTCCTATTTGAATTTTATTTTTGTTGCTGATCAGCACTCATTTTATATCCTTATTGTTTGCTCTGCTGTTATTACAGCAATTCTAAAGCTTAACTCCTGCAACTGAATACATGTGATACTTGGCTTTATTTTCAATTTTGTTGACCTTCATGAGGGCATGCAGTACACCGAGGACTGCTTGCAGGAACGTATTTCTTAATGGCTTTTCTCTGTGGGAAGGTTTAGGAGGTAATCGTTAGAGGTCTTCTGTATTAAACTTCAGTTTAAAATGAAGCCATGCATACTCTTACAGATAACCATAATAGACCACATGCACTTAAGCCTAACTAATGAATTTTATGTTCTTCATTTCTCATCATTATAGTTAATGATTTCCTCAAATGGTATATGAAATAAAAGTAAATCTCTGAAGGATGAAAAAGACTGGGAAGAAGGCATAAGAATTAAATAAAAGTGCTCTTGACTTTCAGGCACTTTAGTTTTCAAGTCTTTTCAGGCTTGTTAGATGTTGGAGTTAGTGCCATTCAAAGACATTTAAAACACAAATTAAAGGATTGCAAATCAAAATGTTTCTTATATATTCTGCTCATTAACTTCTCTACTTGAACACGAGAAGGTGTGTTTGTTTATTTCTTTTTTATTTGTTATACCTTTTCTCTAATTCTAGAGCCATTCTGGAACACAAGGATTTAATGAAAATTCAGTGGAACTGGAAAATTGGTATGTGTATGGCAAAACGATGTGCGTTTCAGAACACTGAAAAAATGATTATCATTTGGATTTGACATGCTGGTGTTTTCATTTTCTTTCTCTGGATTTTAAGCAACGTTCTTATTATATCGTCACAGATTTATTTTCTGTGAACTTTGAAGCGCTCAGCAAAGACAAGATGTGCAGGGTTGAACATGAAAATTTGAGTTCAGGTTTTGCGCTTTCCTTGTAAAAGTCCAACTCATTTAATCACAAACACGTTTGGCACTGGAACATTGCAAGAACATTTTTCTGTTGTCCTTCCTACGTGAAATATTGGGAGAATTGGTTTTGTGACACATTTTGATCTCAACAGAACTGTACGTTATTAGGAAATGTGACTCTGAATGTCTTCAGACAGCTGTTGTGTTAACTAGAGAAGAACAAGCACAGTCTTGCATAGATACAATCATTTTTGCAATACTGGGTGCTCTTGGAAAGGAAGTACTTCTGTTGCGTTTTTCTTAAATTTACTTTTCGTTATATCTTAGCAGTCCTTGTCCTGAAAGATAAACGTGTAGAGTTTTGAAACATCTGAAGAATATCAATGATCTTTAAGATTATTATTCCCTGCCTTAGGAGTTAATTGTCATTTTGTTTTTCAGCATTACTGTTCATAGTATTTGCCCTGTGTATGTTTGGGCTGTACAGCTTCATGCCAGTAGTGATTAAAGTTACGAGTGCAACCTCAGTCAACTTGGGCATTCTTACTGCAGACCTCTACAGTCTTTTCTTTGGACTCTTCTTGTTTTACTATAAAGTAAGTAATTTCTCTCACTATAGTTAATGTTTTTATTCCAGAAGTACGGATAAAGCATTTTACGAGCCCTTGAACAATTGTTTGCAGTTGTAAATTTCTGTAGCTCGTGTCAGTCATCATTGACAAATGTCAGTCAGGACTCACAGTTAATTACCTAGTATTGCACCATTAGGCAGTTAAGTGATTTTTAGAAACAATTTCACGCTTCATGGGATGTGTATTCATTGAGAGATAATAATAATTTCCCAAGGTAAATGGTAGAGTTTTTGCCGTACTCCCTGTGCAGAGCTCTGTGGTTGATTTGGTTCATCTCTGCAAGCATCCAAAGAAAGGGTTTGAATCTGACTGTTCTGAAAGACTAGCAGTTTGGCTTGATTTCCATAAATCAATATTTTCTTTTAAAAATGTAATGTGTTCATTACAAACATAACAAGGAGAAGACTTGCGCTCTTAGTACTGCTGAGGAGTGACCAAAGGAACTGAAAAAAAAGCAAAAAAAGCAGATAAGTATATTATTCTGATTGCTGTCCAAAAGGCAATTACTTTTACTGCTCTGTGAAATACTTTTTGTAGTGCCTATTCAAGCTTAATGACAGTACTGAAAACGTTTCATCCCACCCAACGCTTTCCATCCAGAATCACTTGTGGGAACATAGCAAATTACAGCAATTGGAGTAATCAAATCAGTCACTCAGTGACTAGAGGGGCTTAATGAGAAGCTTGTGAACTTTGCTTAAGGTACTTAATTTGTATGTGGTTACTTTCTCTTCAGCATTATGGAGAACCAGTTTTGGA
The DNA here is from genome assembly GCA_016647715.1 of Pavo muticus. Taxonomy (NCBI): domain Eukaryota; kingdom Metazoa; phylum Chordata; class Aves; order Galliformes; family Phasianidae; genus Pavo; species Pavo muticus. Next base: position 495,356 of record JACDJE010000056.1, on the reverse strand, counting down.
ACGGTAGGACTCAATGACAGCAAGATTTTAATTTTCAGGAGAATCGTAGCTCAGCTTTCCTCTATGTTTTGGGTTCCAAAATTTGCTCCAAATTGCTCAAAACTACAGAGCATCCATTATAAATGAGTGTAGAAAATGAACTGTACTTACATTTTAATCATTAAAAATATCCTTTCAAAGTCATTTCCAAAAATATATTTTGGAAAATATGAACTTGCACCTGTGTTCAGAAACAATGAAGCAGCCAAAAAAGGGAGCAATAATAATGCCACAGCCCTCAAGAGATGTTAACTAAGGTCTCCAAATGTTTTTGTTAAATAAACTCCTTTACAAAGAGTATACTGAAAATGCAGACACTAGATGGAGTTACAGTCCTCCAGTAACACCTCAAGTATTCTTTCAGCTTGCTATTGAATAAAGAGATATGACCTGCGTGGACTAAAATCAAGGATGGGGTAATTCTCAACAGTCTCTGGAATCGTCCGCATCAAGTGCAGCCACTTTTTGTGCGCACTGTGAGAGGGGTCTGGCAGTGACTGTGACTTTCCTAGCACAAGCACATGGTGATATTCAGTCACGTCCTTAGATTCTACCCTGGAAAAGCTCTGCAGGTGCTGTGACAGAGACCCAAGGAGAGAGGGCAGACAACACAAGGTCAGGGTGCTTCAGCTTGCTTTTCCTTTTGTGTGGTGATTTCCAGGGATTTCCTAGCCAAGTGATTACCAGCTAGGATTTGGAGTGACTTAACTGTGGTTCCCTCGGTCTCTTTTGGATCAGTCTACTGCTATTTCAGCTCCATTCACTTCATCCAGCTTTGCTGCTTGACTAATATAACATATTTTTCATGGAAATCTTAGGAAGCTGACGAGATTTGGGTACATTTTGGAATTTGGCAGGCTGTGTTGAAAATATAAAATATTGCAACCTACTGTAGGGAACCTGCTTTAGCAGGGAGTTGGACTAGATGATCTCCAGAGGTCCCTTCCAACTGCTAAGATTCTGTAGTTCTCTGAAAATGCACTATGTCCATAATCCCACTTCTTTCTGAGGTTTGGCAATAGCAATGCAGAAGATTTTAACAAACTTGACGAAAAAATGTTCTTGGCTGTGTATAACTTAAGCACTTTGTATTATTGAATCTGATACTATGAAGAAAGCATTTATTTTCCTTTCAAGATGGATGAATCTTGGCAGTTGTTAGACTTTCAACAGGCAAGAGAGTGATAGTGAATCAAATGCCTGACGTATCTCAGCAGTTCTTGTCCTTACCTCAAACACTAACTCCTCACTTGCAGTAAGGCACACAGACACCTACCTTGTAAAAGGTGCCACGGTCATCCTCTGTTCAAGGACATGCTGGATGTAGGGAGCAAACCAGTTTTGGTTCAGCTTGCTTGGCCCTGCACATGGTTGAGTTGTGCAGAGAGCCAGATGCTTTGGTGACTTGCAATAGGAGGGAGAGGTTCATTTCTTGCCAGGAGGTAAAATATTTGTGATGAAATAAAATTCCCTGGGGAGCAGCATTCTAGCCTTCACATGTATAAAAGCTTCCCGTAGGTATCACCACAGTTAGGGCCATTTGTTCTTTCTGCTGAGATTCATAGATATTCCCTGCCCAACAGTGTTGAGAAAGAGGTGCAGAGGAAAACAGCAGCTTGAGTTTATCAGTAAATGGAGTTGGTGAATTTTGATTTCCAGACTTGAGTGTAGAGTGTGGTGATCAAGCTTATTAAAATATATCTAAGAGAAAAGGTGGCTTTTGCCTTCTTAAAAGAAGGTAGCATTTGCACCTTATTGCATGAGAAAAGACTTAACGCATCTTTTTCCTCTGCCAGTTTTCAGGTCTTTATATCCTGTCCTTTGTCATCATCATGGTGGGCTTCATCCTGTACTGCTCCACTCCAACTCAGACTGCAGAGCCCACCACCATGCCGCAGCCACGCAGTGCTGGCTTGGACAATGCTGCTCTGAAGCTTGATGAAAATGACAGCGAAACACCAGCTGTTACCGTACAGTTCACAAGAGGAGAATCCGTTGTGGTCAGCACTGATTGAAAAATGGCAGCATTTCAAAACAGAGCTTTTTATTTTATTGCCAAAATTTCCTTCAAATATTAATCTGGAGAACTGTTCTACTGCCAGAGCGTGTGTTGTACTGGGCTGTTTTTAATGCACTGAATAAACTTTTAAGGCCAGATCCTCAATCAGTGAAACCGTATCGATTTACCCCTACAGAAAATCTGGCCCTTCGAAGAAGACAGAGTAGTATTTATGTGGAGTCTCTACAAGGTGAGAGACTGTTATTTTTAAATGCTTAATTAGCTTAACAGCAAATGCTTGGGGAGAAAAACTAAGCCAAAGAAAGCTCTCAGGTCGCTAAATGGAGTGGATATGCTTTATACTGCATTAGGGACCTAAATCTGCGAGGTGCTGTCTGAGGGCTTCATGGTTCCCACATCTCAGTGCCAGGAACCCTCAGTATATTGCAGGAGCCACTCACGGGATCCCGCTGCAAGTGCTGCAAGGCATGTTACGTGCACACACCTTCCACATGCTGATGGACCTTATTTGTCCACTGGAGGCATTTGCATCTTACATTCCAACTAAATGTTTGTCTCTTCAAATTGCTGCATTCTTTGTTGCAGCTGGGGCTGCTGCAGAGAATAAGTATTTTATTTTCTATTTTATTTTTAAGGGCAGCTTGCGTATGCGTTTGTAATTTTTTCTCTCAGTAGCTTGCTGTTTGGTGTGCTCCCACCAGGTGGAGGAGACAAAGTCAGTACTCTGTTCCACAGGAACTGATTTTGTTTCTTCTGGATGAGACAGCAAAAGAAGTTTGAATTGAAGTTCACTTCTCAGCGAAGTTCTCTCTGAAACGGGACACATTTCTGCAGAAAGATTTGCATAAAAGTAGCATTTCATAAAACAATTTAAGGCCTTAGCCAATCCTCATCGCAACAGTAGTGATACAGTCTTCAAAAGGTTATGTGCTTTCAGGAGATTCTTTGGTAGTTTTCCTCCCTCTCTTTATATTTTCAGTAAAATGATTAAAATACTTGAAGCTGCAATTTTAACATCAGTAAAATAATGTAAGGATCTTTTTTTGTATAAATCTTCGCAGTTCAGGCGTGCAAAGTAACAGTGAATAAAGTTTTCAGCAGCTGAAGAGCTGGCTCTCTATTTATTTATTTTTTAAGCTCAAATTTCTGTTATTGCTTAAAATTACATTATTTCTTTTTCTTTACTTAAGGATTTCTTTAATGACAGAATTTTATGATAATGAGTAAATGTGACATTTCCTGAAGGTACTGATAATCAAATGACACAGACTGTGTGCTTTTGGTGTAGTTCATTTGAGCGAAATGTTTAATAAAAAAATCTCACTCAATTTTATTCAGCAACAGCAAAACATTCAGCTGATACTAAAGCAACAGACATCACCTTTTCACTGAGTATTTGGTGCAAGGAAAGGTAAAGAGGTACTAGGCTCAGTTATCTTTTGCTTTACCGTTTGGGTTAGATTCTGGTGATGGATTAAGGCACCTCAGTTGGTGCATGTATAGATATCTGTAGATCAGAAGCTGAACAGAAAGCTGAAGAGCAGGTGGGGAAAAGTCTGGTGGCAGTGGGTACCTGGGAGAGGCCATCTGGGTGAAGTTGTAGTTCTCTGTACCTAATTTTTGATGCCTACAATCTGGAGCTAAATGCCACCCACTGCTACCTGTGTTATAAGTTAACTATGTGCAGTTATAAAACAAATGGCAAGTAAATCTCATAGAATCATTAAGGTTGAAAAGACCTCTAAGATCATCCAGTCCAACCGTCAACCCATCCCCACCGTGTCCCCTAACCGTGTCCCTCAGTGCCACATCTCCTGAACTCCTCCAGAAAATGTGACTGCACCACCTCCATGGGCAGCCTGTGCCACTGCCTCACCACTTTGTGAGAAGAAATGTTTCCTTACTTTCAACCAGAACCTCCCGTAGTGCAACTTAAGCCATTGCCTCTTGTCCTATTGAATCTATAGCTGAATGCTCCAAAACTCTGCAGAGCTTTTGGTCTAGGGTGGGATTTAGCTCCTCGATGTAGTTGGCTATATAATTTGTGTAAAAGACTTCCTGGGGTCTTGTCAAAAGGCACCCTATGGAGTCTGTGGCATCTATAGGGCCTGGCAGATAGGAGCCAGGGTTGAGAGGAGGCCTCTGGGCTGGAGCAGTACATTGAGGCCAGGTGACACGTCCTAGGTTCTCCAGGACAGCATTGTAGCCTTTCCTCGGGCTGCTGATGCTTCCCTGGTGACTGTTCTGGGCTATGTATGATCACTAAAAGTGAGCTGAAATTGGGTGCGACGAATCCCAGGTGAAGCAAGCCTGTGGCCCAATCTGCTGCATTTTCTTTCTGTGGCCGCTGGGTGGCATTTCAGTATCTGTGGAGTTCGCTGAAGCAGCTGCGTGTCTCTGGTGGTGAGATGGACTGCGTACGGAGCCTGGCACGAAAGCATGCACAGGAGAGCAGCGGGGCCCTTTGCACTGACAGAGATACTTTGAATTGTGGTGCAGCCGAGGGAAAGGCTGAGGCGGCAGCTGGGGTTGTAGGGGAGGTGTGACTGAAAGTGCCTTCAGTCGGGCTGGCAGCAGTGAGCTGAAAGTATACTAACCTTGGAAAAAGGAAAAGTAAGTTAGCTCTTAAGTTGGCAGCGTCCCTTCTAATATTTCCCTCTGCAAGAAGACCAGGGGGAAGATTTTCCCTGTGTGTCAAAAGACAGGAATCAAAGGGGATGCTGCTTATGTCAGCAGCCCCACCAGAGAACCAGCCAGTGTCCCTTAGTGGCCGAGTAGCAGAGCTGAGCAAGAGGGGGTGTGACAGCTTCCTCAGGGGGAAGTTTACCTTACTGATGAAGAAGCTGCTGAGTTTCATTGTCCTGAAAACAGTCTGCATCCTTTGCTTCCTGCTGTCCAGCTGGTGGCAAAAAGCTCCCAAATCGCATTTTGGGTGAATATATGGAAATAATAACACACTTAGAAATGTAACATACTCCACTCCCACGAGCGTGATCTTTGCTACGTGGCAGTGATGGTACAGGATAACCATCTAATTAAAACAGTTTGGTGTGTGCATTACAAGTGGAACATCATCCAAACTTCAGTTATGAAATGTGTCAGTTTCTGCAGCAATGCTACTCAGTATTCGGAGTGGAGCAAGCCCATGGTCTGGCTGCACAGGTGTTTTTGCAGCTATGATCAGAGAGATCTTACCTCATCTGAGAACACCTGATCTCAGAACACCTGATCTGAGAACATTCCTCATCTGAGGAATCTGAGAGATTTCCATGCAAAAGGTGGAAATCACGCTGGCGAGAAAAAGACACAATTTTCTCTTTTCCTCATTGCTCACTCATTTTGTGCTGGGGCAGTGACTGGCCACAGGTGGTTGTCTATGGCGTCCTACCCTTCTTTACTGCCTACAGTCAAGAAAAGGCATTTCATCAAGAAGAAAGAAGTGATTGCACTTACTGTGTTGCCTGCATGTGTCCATGTGACAGAACAGATTTTTGAAGCCTAGATTTGCAATGTCCAAAGCAAAAGGCACTGAACCCTGGAGCCTGCTCTCTATGGGATGGGTGCTAGACTGCCCACTGTCTGTCCCGTGGGTGGGAAGGAAGCAGGTACAGGCTCTTTGAGAAAGACTGCTTAAGAGCATAAGTGACAGCTACATTTCTCCTGAGGAATTAAATATTCAGTTAATGAATCACAGATGACAGATCATCTGGAAGCTCTGAGAGAAGGTGCATGGAAGTTTCTTTCACATGTATCTTGTTAATAGTGGAGTAAGCTGGAGAAATAATCCAGTTGTCACTTGTGTTAAACCTAAATATTTCAATAAAAATGTGTGACATCCAGCCTTCCTCCATGGTTTGGTTGCAAGGATGTCAAAAATTATTTGGCATCAGAACGTCATGATGTATTGGAAAAGGAAGAATTAGTGCAGCAGTAATTGAATGGTGACATTATCTGCACTAGAATTTGAGGGAGACGATGAGCTTTTGGACATCATCTATTTTAAGGTTTTTGACCTTTCGTACATCACACACACTCAGTTCTATGTGATGTGATGTCTGGGACAAGCGTATCGGCTCTTGTCAGCAGCATTCACTCTCAGGTTATATATTGTGTGCTGTTCCATTGAGTTATAAATATCTGTCTTGTAAATATCCATTTCAGTCAATTTAAGAAGTTTGACAGAGAGAAGCAGCACAAGTTACGACATCAGTCATGAGCAATTTTGGACTAGCAGACAGAAGATTCCTAAATAGGCAAAGTGAAGTCCCCTGGGTCTGTCTTGGTCTTTCACCAAAATATTTAAGTTCTTGTCAACTTTAGTGTTAGATCTGATGAGAATCTGATGAGCTGTGATTTTTAACTTTGGACTACACCTGAACCGGCATTTATCAGACAAACAGCGTTGGAGGTGTCAGAGCCTCACCATCCTGAGCTCTCTCTTTGCAGTCCTTGGAGGGATCGATGCAGCTCTCCCATAGAGAAGCAAATATTTCCTTATCAGAATTTCTTATTTAGGGTGTCTAGTTTGGGGTGGAACCAACCCAGGTCTGGAGATCCCAACCAAGCTCAGTTTCCCATTCTCATGGGCTTTACTGTCTGTAGTAATGGACTATTCAAGATAGGAAATTAACCATTTATGGGAAGGACAAGAGAAAGATTAGCTTAGCAGCTATGGGAAGCCCATGGCAAGTTCAACAAGATTTTTGTGCACCCTTCATTCCTCTCCAGATACAATTTAATTTTTCTCTTGTGTAAGTGTGTTCAAAACTGCAAGTTATAGATTTTTATAGGAAAGAGCCAAAGGAAAATTCTTTCTTGTACAACAGAGGTCAAAACATTGCAGCTTGTTGTTTCAGAATAAAATTTATTTTAGCTAAGCTGTAGCATCTCTTCGAAGTCTCGATATTATATTCCCAAAGTAATACTCAATTCACCTTTTCTGGAAGTGGGAGAGTTGAATTTTTTGTGAGCTGGCTTTTGGTCATAAAAAGAGTGAAGAGCTCTCTGGGAGTAAGCAGCCTCTGGGAGCAGGTTCCCATGCCCTTCAACACTGGTGTATTTTTGTTAAGCCACAAGCTGGGAACAGTTGTGATTTTTTCATCTAAGATGTAGGACCTGGGGTCAGTATTGGCAAACTCAAGCTCATGACATCACTGTATTCAAAATAAACTTTACTTCTCTGCCTCATCTCCAGCTGATCTCTTTGGCTGTTGATACCAGCGGCAGAACTTGCACAACAAGGCTGAGCGATCACTGCAGCTACAGCTGATGAACTAAGGGAAAACTGAGAGGGAAAACCTTTGCACCTGGCTGATTAGTGGGTCAGCACTGAGGCTCAAAGCTGGGAGTAAGACTGCTTACAGCCTGGCCCGTGTCCCACCAGTGGTAGATGGGCCAGGTGAAATGCATTCTTCATATTCCCCCCTGCTGTGCCACCTCATGCCTTACCTTCTCCACACACCTGAAATGCAGCTTGTTTTGGATGTGAGGACATCTCTATGCCAGCAGAAAGCAGGGAGATCATAGAATGGCTTGGGTTGGAAGGGACATTTAAGATCATCTGGTTCCAAACCCCCTGCTATAGGCAGGTTGCTCACAGCCCCATCCAGCCTGGCCTTGAATGCTTCCAGGGAGGGGGCATCCACAACCTCTCTGGGCAACCTGTTCCAGTGTCTTACCGCCCTCACAGTAAAGAATCTCTTCCTAATATCTAGTCTAAACCTACCCTCTTCCAGTTTAAAGCCATTTCCCCTGTCCTGTTGCTAAATGCCTGTATAAAAAGCCCCTCCCCTGTAATCACCATAGATCATGGAGTCATAGAATGTCCCAAGTTGGAAGGGATCCACAAGGATCTTCAAGTCCAGCTTCTGGCTTCGCAGAGAATCCAATATGCTGTGGAGAATAAAAAGAGTGAGATACCTGAATAAAGCAAGACCACTGCGTAAATGTTCCAGAAGGCAAAAGCAGAGAAACTAAAGGGATCTTGAAGATGCCACCACAACCTGTCCATCTCTGGAGTGAGCAACTCCCAAAAGACAGCACAAGCCCTCTTCTCTATAATAAGTTGGAATATTTATTTGTATCAGGTATCACTGGTTGGTTGGGATTTATTTTTTTTTTGCCAAGTTTTTAAAGCATTAATGTATTTAACTTCTATGTCTCCAAAGACACACAAAATCTGGGAATAGCTAGTTGAAATGTTGTAATAAAGGTGTACTTTGCTCCCCAAAATCCCGTTGTCAAAGCACTGAGAGTACTTTGAGGGAGCAGGCAATGAATACTGAAGTTGTATTACAGATGACTTCCCAAGAAGGCATTACAGAAGATGACTAAGAAAATAATGGAGACATATTATTGTACAAAATGAAACTGTTATGTTTATTTAAGAATGTCAAAGTATCTTTACAGAAATACCAAGTCTTATTTTGTATTGAAGGCTGGGAACAGAACAATAACTCCAGAATTACAGGTCACTGAAAGTTTATGTAAACAGCAACTCTAGGAGAACTCTTGGTGCTATGACAGTCGAGGGCAATGTTGCTGCTTTTCATCCATCCACACCATATCCTGGTTATGTTGGTCAGCAACAGAGCACTCTGACAGGGAGAAGTGCATCTTCCAGAAGACTGCAATGTAACTCAACTGCACATAAAGAAAGGGATAGTTGGAAACAGGTTAAATGTGGTTTGCACGTGAGCATGGGTGCTCCTCAGTCCTCCAGAAAAGATTTGTGTTGCTTTCGCTCATTATTCTTGTTTTTTAAGGAACCAGGTATCCACACACAGATGTTTGTAACAAAGTATGGAATGTTTTAGATTTGAGCCTCAAACTCTTGAGCCACTATAACACTCCATCCTCGAAAAACTAACCAAAATCATGACAAAAATTAGAAATGACTAAAAAAGCTTGCTTTGAATAGAAAGCCAACCGACCTTAAACAAGCCACCGCTTCATTTTGTGATGATAATATGCATGTGTGCATAATATTTGTGCCCTGAAAAAATCAGTGAGTACTTAAAAGCTGGGCCAGTGCAGGATAATACCAGCATTCTTGCTTTGGTGAATTATTCACAGCAGAGCTCCTTCAAATCAGTGGTGAGGAGACTGCTATGCTCCTCCAAGCTAAAAAGTCTTTGTAATTTGTCTCCCTCTGCCATTCGTGCCAGTGCCTCCTGGACTTCCCTGAAGAAATTACTTTCATTTAATAAAGTTTATACATTGCATGTGTTAAAAAAAAGAGATATCCTGCTGGGTAATCCTATCCCTTGTAACATCTGTAAATTAATTTATTTTTTGAGAGCAAGAATGATTTATAGCTCACAACAAAACTAAAGAAGCATGACTAAATTAAGGGGAGCGTTCAGGCAGCTGGAATGCAATTACAGCTTAAATGCACATGCCGTGTTAATGCGATATTAAGGTTATGAATTTTGTCAAATGGGATTCAGTGTGCGCAAAGATATGGTACCTTCCTCCCTATGATATTTGTCTAGTTGTGCTAACATAAGAAATGTCTGCATTATCGGAAAGCAATCAGGGGCTACATATGGCTTTCATGTGTGCGTACACAAGATGCCTTCCTATCTCGGAGCTGTATCAACTTGCAAATGGTGACACACACTGAGCTCTGCTGGAGAGATTTGGCTTTTATTCTGGTCGTTGTCCTTAATCTGAGGCATTGGGCAGGAAGAATGTGCTTGCTCTCTTTGCACCAGAACACTGCTGTGCCCACAGCAGCCCTGGCAGGAGCCACAAGGCCTGGCTCCTGCTGAGACACTCACTGGGAGGATTCTCTCCAGGTCTCAGCTTCCAGTTGAGGGTCATCAGTCAAAGTAAGATGTACCTTAGGCTCTGCAGCTGGTGGCCACTGCAGCAGTTGGGCTGTTGTGTGGCATGAGTCCTCCTGCCAAACTGGTCTGTGTTTGTGAGGATAGGGTGAAGGTTTGAGGCCCAAAATCACCTTTATGTCCTGGCCCATCCTCAATCTGGGAGTCTGCTTTGAAATCCATAGGTGGTAAGTTTTACTGTATGGGATATACTGCAGCAGGAAAAGCAGAGGGGAGGCCTGTGCAATTGGTTGTGGGGCCACATCAACCCTCTGTCCTACAGACACAACATGTGGAGGTGCTCCTGGAGCTGGTAGGCTGCCCCAGAGCCAATCACTGATGGCTGTATAAGTACATACCATGTACTTATGGACCAAGTACTGATAACTAAAAGAGGCAGATTTGGGTTCCTAAGCAAATGACACAGCAAGGCCCAGACCCATCTAGCTTAGTATTTCCATGCCCAGTGGAGTGGCTGCATTGCCACTGCCTGCAGGGAATGGTTGTTAGCCCATGCTAAGCACTGACCTGCCCCAGGGATGGAATAGAAGAGCCAAAACCATGCCAGCAGCCATGACAGAATCTGTGTGTACATGGCTGCAGGACACAGCCTGAGCTTGTGCCTTGGTTTGTTCAGTTTTTAGCGCAAATGGAGGCTGCAGCTTCAGCCAGAGCTGAAGTTTTTTGTCTACGAAGAGAACAGCATTGCCACGTTCACAGTCAGTAGTACATGGTGGGTGCTGGGAAACACAGAAGAGCACCAAATTAAGCCTCTGCTTTGTATTCGATTTTTTTTTCTTCTGGTTTTGTCAGGTATAATTCTTGCTCACATAATGTAAAAATCAGTTTATCTGGAGGGCTGGTCTACGTGAATGAGAAGGAAAGGAAGTCACCACCACCTATATTTCCTCACACACATAATAACTGTATTTCTGGGGAGCTGAAAGACAACCCGTTATGTGACTGGCACTCAGGTTCTTCTCTTGTGGAAGGGCACAGCGGGGAGCTCTGCTGGATAGAAGCAAATTGTATCCAGCGGGGCATGATGCTAGAACCTGCCCTTAAAAATGAACTTTGTGCCTTTGCCTTCTAGGAACAGCTGCTGGTGTGTGCTAATCCTCCCAAGATTTGTCCGGAGAAGACCAGTAAGCAAAGGACAGGGTCTGACAGCCTTTATTATTATTTTCAAAGTTCCAATGGGTGAAAGCTGTGGTAGAAGTGAGCTGCACCATCAGATAGCTCAGGGGAAGTAGAAGGGGAGGATCCAGAAGTTGCTCCATGGGTCTGGATGTGCAGTGCACTCCTGCTGTGACACCATTTCAGAAGACCCCACCCACAGCCCAAGGTGACTTTTAAACATCCTTTGCTCCCCTCTGCTGTGTGGTTTCTGCAGCGAATCGTTTGGGTTCCAGGAACCTGCACGTACTTCATCCTGGAAGCAACAAGGATGAGTGTTAGTGCAAGATTAATTCATGCAAGCGTGCTGGCAGCCTCTTAAATGTCTGGCCCATGTGCATGCCTGGGTCTTGCTTTCTTTCAGTGAGATCTGTTTTTAGTAGAGGACAACCAGAGAGTTTGCAGAGCACACATTCCCCATCCCTTAATACTACTCTGCAAATTCTGTAGTGTGCACTGTGATAGGATGCAGTGGTTGGGGTGGCCACTTCAGAGACTCTAGTGAGCTGCTGTGACTACTGCTAATAAAACATGACTGGAGCAAAATCTTGCACCAAACCATCTGGGTTATCTTAAAGGTGTTTTCAAAATTCCTGGCTATTTCAAGGTGTCTATCTTCTCTACTTTCCCTACTCTACAGATCCTTCACATATTTTCTGATAGTACTTGAATGACTGCTGAGAAAAAAATATACTACATTGAGAGAAGAGAATGATTTATCCAAACACGAAAGACATTTCAAAAGACAAATACTCCAGCCCAGGGACTTAACCTTAAGACTCCATTACCAGGATTATGATCTACTAAGAGCTGGCAACTTTTTTAAAGAAAAGAACCTTTCATCTCAGTACTGAAAGAAGAGAATTTGCAGAACTGCTACTTTTTGTTTCTGCCAAAAGAGTACAAAAGTCTTTTAGAAGTATTATAGGGCTGCTGACAGAATTTAGGGGCAAGTTTGTTGGTAGTGCTATTAAGTCTTTCACAGGGACTGTCTCGGTTTGTCCCTAGTTCAGTTAGCAGAAGTGACAGATCAGTGACATTTTACTAAAATGATCCAATATTCAGTTTTTATTGTAAATTGGGGATGTTGCATATTGGATTACTGGGTCAACCTATAGCCTCAGGGAAGAGCTCCTATGAGATTTGTGCTCCACAACCTGCAGACAAAGCTGTTGGGTTGATGTCCCTGAAGCCAACCCCATCATAAGAAGGGAAGGGAGAGCAGATGACAGCTGCCAATCTAATTTCTGTCAGTGAGGGATTGACCTAAGGATGATTTTGCTGGATAAATTTTGGTCACATTGCTGCTCGCGTTCACTGATGTTGACTAAAATGAACTTGTGTGTGTGCTGGTCTCTCCTTTCCATGACAGCAAGATTAGTCCTGCCTACACATACTGGCTGAGCAAGCAGGGGCATCTGGGGTTGCTCCAGACACTATGATCAGGCAGTGGGTTGAGGAGTGAGTGGCCACGAGTGGCCTCATGGAGGAGCATCACGGATACAGTGCATACCCCTATTCCCACCACCTTTACTGCTGAAGGCCACACAGACAAGAGCTGTTTGCAGGAACACTGTGGTGGGACGGATCTATCCAGAGTCACCCACCCAACCCACTGCTCCCACAGCCAGTCCTGGGGCTGTGCCATGCACAGACATGCCTGGAGTCTTACTAGCATCTTGGTATGAACGTGTGAACATGGTGCTGTTGAGCACCTGGCCACTCTGTTGCTGAAATGTAATCCTGCCTATGTCAGGGATAGGATGAGCTAATTAAAAGTCTTAATTATGAAGGCAACACATTCCTGTGCATGCTCTGAGGCTTGCAGTGAGGACAGAGCCCCTCAGCAACAATGCCCCACAGCTGCATTTGCAGGAGCTCACGCAGTTCCAGCTCTGCATGGCCCTTGGCTGTTGGTCCAGCCCAGCGTGGAGATGCAGCAGGGCTATGTCCTTCTGGGACTTCTTCCCCTCCAATTAAGCTTCTGCATACTGTGACCTCTGTCTCACTATAATAAGATGATCCTCTGGCAGGGGATTCAGTTGGAAATTAATTAGTGTAAGCAAAATGTTGTGAACTCATACAGTGCTAAATTTTTATTCTAATGACCTAGTTAATAATTTCACTTCTTCCAGCAAAGAGGGAAAGTAGTGTGAATTCCAGTGCTTTGATCATGCTGTGACATTTTAATGCTAACTTGCTAAGATAAGTGTCTGTGCTAGTAGTGTTATGCAATAGCAATCTGAAGGTCTTATGGTAGTTTAGAAAGAGCCCCATTTGAAAAGTGGACCAGTCACCCATAAGAGACCCGTGTGCCACTACAACACTGCTGAAGGGAGGCTGGCATGTTTCACTGGTGCGTACAGGGCCATGATCCAGAGCAGGAAAATGCCCCCTCTTACACCACTGCTCAACTGAGGCAGAACATGCCCAGAAAACCACGCTTCTGCTCTGGGGACTAGCAACATTGCAGTTTTATATGCTTATTATTTTCATTCTTCTTCCCTGAAAATGTATCCAGACTTTATCTACTTAATAGAGAGCTTCACCATCTGCTAGTGACATTCAATATACTTTTTTTTAATTTTGAAATGGCCTAATTGACTCAAGGCCATGTTGCAGTGACAGGTCTGTAGGCAAGCAGACTGCTCTGGGTGTCTGACAAAGCTGTGGGAATCAACAGGAGCTCTTCCTTCTCATTTTGAAACCAAGAGCACATACCTACGAGGATATAATGAGCTTCACCATTTACAATAGTACTTACGTGAACCCGTTTAACATAAACAGCAGAGCACAGGAGCTCCAGCATACCAATGCCCTGCATTTGTGTTCAGTGCTGGAATCTGTGCTCAGCAGATAATTGCAGAAACAATGGATACTTGCGTTCGGTACAACAGATTAACCATGATCATCTGCAGGTTTGCTGCAGTAACAGGAGGCACTTTAATTCAGGTATTTTAAAAGTGGTTATTTTATTATGTTGGCACAAAGGCAAGGATGTAAGAGGGTTTTTCCACGTCTCGGACTCCACTTATAAGCTAGCAGTTACCACTTTTTTAACCTTAAGGAAGATTTTGATTCTGTACTTCATTTTTCTCAGTTTCCTTTAATATGAGCCTTATTATTATTATTATTATTATTATTATTATTTATTTTTTTTTTTTTTTAAGGGAAATCCCTAGTGTTCAGTTCAGGCAGTGGGACACCTACTCTTACCAAGCTGCATCAACAAACAGCACAGAAATAATAGTGATGGATCAGCTCGGAGCTGTTGGAAGCAGAGGGCATGAGGCTCACAACAAAAGTTGCTCCTAGCCAAGTAGGATCATTCTTAGAAGAGTGAGCTTTGAGAGGTATTCAACGCATAAAGCTGGCACCAGAGCTGTGGCATTTGTGCCCTCTGCTTGGTGGGAGATTGAGACTAGAATGCTCCAGATTCCTTGCAGTGCCCTGTCATCAGCTGGTTGTAAACCTTAAATCTTTCCAAATAGAAAAACAATTGGAAAAACTTTGTCACATTTCCATGAATTTAAAAATACTGTTCTAACTACCTGCAGCCTTGTGAGTGGCTCCAGAAACAGGGATAGTACTCATTTATTAGATGCCATCAGCCTTGATACCCATAAGCTCTTCCTAAATGGAAGGGAACTATAATAAGGAAAGTGATGCACTGCAACTATTGTCCGTTTTCTCAGCAGTGCCTTGAAGTGCTCTTAATAACCACTTTTTGTATTAGTTAGTTTGGAAATAATATCAATTACTGCCTTGGACCATCTCTGTCTATGCTTGCATATTGCTGACAGCAGCATTATGGAGCCAAATTTCTGGCATTTGTAAACAGCTGACATTAGCTGGTCAAACACTGAGCAGGTTTGTTTGCAGTGACTTTGCTGTGCTCTGTTTTATCTATAGATTTTCCTCCTCAGGAGTGCTGCCTTGCTGACAGCACGCTTCAGTTAAAAGTCCCTGTCTGGAGAAAGACTTTCAACTGCAAAGGTGTTAGACTATTTTCAAAGCTTTTTTTCATCAGAGGTAAGATCTATACTTGCCTACAGTCAACATCTTCGAAGCAACATAAACAAAACAGAAGCCATCAACAAACTGCATTAATATTTGAAAAAAGGTGTTTAATTATTTATGGTGAAGCTTCAGAGTATTCTTCATAGAAAACTTCAGTGTAAAAGAGTTGCCTTGAGGTACATTTCTTCCTGATCAGTACTGCACCACTGGGAACAGTTTTTAGGGCTTTTATTTATCAGAGAACATCGGCAACATTTAGTTAACTTAGAAGAGATACATTAAAGCCACTTTGCATAGCGGGGTTGTGGTATCATTCGCTTGCTGTTTGGGGCTGCAGAAGTCAGCACAGGCTTATTGGGTTACGGCCCGCAATACACACAGGCACAAAGGAGGTGCCTGAAGTGCAGGTTTACTCAGAAAGCAGGGAAATAAGCTATTTTATTACAACTTCTCCGATAACACAGTGGATCTGCTGCAGTCTGGGGAACCATGACGATAGCCATTTCCCCAGGAGCTGAGCCAACACGCTGTGTCACAGGACTGCTAGGTGGCTGAGGAAAGTCATTTGATCTTCCAAACTCATGTTTCTCAGGTATTAGAGGGGAATAGGAAGATATCAACTTCCTCTGTGAATGCTTCTGAAGGTAGAAATGAGAATTAACATATAAGCATGATTGGCATAAGGGCAATCAAGCTGTAAGGGCTTAATGGTAGTACAGATTTGCTGGAGATAAAAGTTATTTACTCAGAAACACTCCTCTGAGCACCAACATCTCTGGTCTGGATGCTTACCCTGCCTCTCCGTATTAATTTCTCCCTTTCTGCAAAAGGATCTTAGCTTTTCTGCATTCATAGCATTGAATTGAGATATATAATTCCACATCAGTGGACTTTCTGAGAATCTCAGATTTATTGAGGAAGAAGACGCTAAATGCTCACTGATGTATCAGCAGATCATCACTAAATCCAGAAGATCATCTTCTCAAGGTCCAGGCTGGTGTTCTCTTGCACAGCCCTGGTGTTCTTCGCCTGCTGCAGAAGTGTGCAGATGTGCCATCTTTTGATGACATCTGGGTTACCGTATGAAGTGTGTGGTGGTGTAAGTCCTCTTCTCAGGGAAAGCATCATAAGCACCAGGATAGTTAGGTTAAAAAGGCAGAAGCACAGACAGATTTATTGCATACCTATTGGTGTAGACAGTGCACAGAAAAAGAAAAAAAGAAAAAAGATTATTAATAGAGACTGGTGTAGTCTTACACAGTAGTTGAACTAAAGGGAGTGAATTTCATCGCTTCTGCTGGGAGTTCATCTTTTCTTTGACTACTGTTAGCCTGTTCCTGCTGGGCATCGCTTTTATCTTTGACTCAAAGAACACTTCTGAAGAAGTTTCCTTGGCAATTTTTAAACTTGAAACTATCTCATAATCTAAGGCATTTCAAAGGGAAAAAGAGATTCCGGACCGACCTGCAAGGAAGCTATCATACTGCCCTCTGAAAAATGAGTGTTCTCCTGTATGTGAAACAGAAGAGCACTGAAGAGCAGAAAAGAAACCCAACACTCAAGTTCCAGGTTTAAAGAGAATAGGAGCCAAGTCAATGTACTTGGAAACAAAACACTATTTGGAGACAAGTTTATTTAGCACTAATCTACCAATTAATACGCACTAATCTGCAAAGAACTGGCTGCAGGATCAAACTCAGAATGTCAATGACTCAATGTCAGTGATGAGTGGTGTCCCCCAGGGGTCAGTGTTGTGACCGATACTCTTTAATGTCTTCATCAATAACATTGACAGTGGGGAAGAGTGCTCTCTCAGCAAGTTTGAGGATGACACCCAGCTGTGTGATGCAGCTGACATGCTCAAGGGATGGATTGCCATCCAGAGACACCTAGGCAGGCTTGAGCAGTGGGCCCAGTAGGCAAGCCTCATTATCCATGCAAGATAAAAGATGAAGGATTGAGCGCAGCCCTGCTGAAAAATACTTGGAGGTACTGGTGAATGGCAAGGTAGAATGAGCAGCAGTGTGAAAGCCAAGAAAGCCAACTATATCCTGGGCTGCATCAAAAGCAGTGTGTCCAGCAGGACAAGGGAGGTGATCCTGCCCCTCTGCTCCGTGCTGCTGAGGCCTCACCTGGAGTACTGCGTCCAGTGGAGTCCTCAGTACAGGAGAGACATGGAGCTGCTGGAGTGTGTCCAGAGGAGGACCTCAAAAATGACCCAAGGGACGGAACACCTCCCTACAAGGACAGGCTGAGAGCTGGGGATGTTCAGCCTGGAGAAGAGGAGGCTCTAAGGTTACCTGACAGTGGCCTTTCAGTATCTAAAGAGGAGATACAAGAAAGAAGGGGACAAACTCTTTAGCAGAGTCTGTTGCGATAGGACAAGGCAAAATGGTTTTAAACTTTAAGGCGGAAGATTTAGGCTGGATATAAGGTAAAAGTCATTTACAGTGGGGATGGTGAGGCACTTCCACAGGTGAATGCTCCATCCCTGGAGACACTGAAGGTCAGGCTGTACGGTCCTCTGAGCAACCTGATCTAGCTGTGGATGTCCCTGTTCGTTGCAGGGACTACATGACCTTTAAATGTCCCTTCCCATTCTAAGGATTCTATAATTCTATGATTCTAATTCTTGTAATTTTTTAAGTAACTCGGGGTGCTCTTACACCTGTGGGTCCTGGTGACCTGAGAAGAGGTGGGGTCTTGCCTTTTCAAAAGAGTAATTTTCTTTCTCTTGTGCTTGCAGAAGAAATGTGATCCAAAGGAATAATAATGGTTTAACTCAAAAGAGCTCTATATTTGCCGCTATTTTTTGAGAGGAACTGACTCATGGTATTTAAATATTCGAGGCTGGCAGGACTAACTCAATTTCTTATTTCTATGCTTAAAACTTTCACAGGCTCTCTGCAAGCACAGTACTGACGACACACAGGGGCCTGAGTCTTCCCTATTGTGCATGAATTCACAGTAATGGCATACCCTTCACCTTGGCGTTTTGAGAGCAGAATGAGAGGGAAAACAAAGCTAATCTCCAACTCTGATTGTATGCTGATTTTACTGGCGTGGAGACCTCCTGATGATTCAGGGATGTAAATTCCTGCAAGAGCAGAGGACTGGACCTGATGATCTGAAGGTTTCTTCATGTTTCAAATGGAGATCCAGCTCTTCTAGCAGCAAGTCTACTTTTTACGTAGGAAATGGGAAGTTTCTCATGTTATTTTCAATTCCAGACAGTAGAATGAAGGACAATCATTTGCCATTTTGCAGATAACTTACTTTGGTGATACCAAATGTGTACTGTTAGGATTATTGCCACATAAAATATCACTATAGTATCATATTGAGGCATCGAAAGATTCAAGCTTATTGAGCTGGCTTCTGTTTCTCACATGGAAGGCCCATAGAGAGACTTGGTTTGGTATGGAAATCTTTTTTTGGTAAATTGAGTATGTAGGTGAGCTCTTAGATGCTTCTACCGTACATGGCAAATTGATTAGCGCTACTGTAGCTCTTCCAGAATAGCACTCCTTGTCAACACTCCCAAATAAAAATCACCTTATCCATACATACAAGTGCAGGGAGGGGCAATTGTCTGTTTACACAGTCTACACCTTGTGCTTGCACCTGTTCACAGCAATTTTCTGCATGTGTGAATTTGTTCCAGAAGTTCTCATCATCTATGGTACAAGTTTTTAACACAGTGCTGCTATTCTGTACCCAGCAGACATCCACACACATCCACCTCAATTCCTGGGGCACTTTCTTGTCATCTTGTTGTGAAAGAGAGCCTGGTTAAATTAGAAAAGGGTACAAGGGCATTAGCACAACCACACTTCAGCATTCCTGCAAGAAACCATTGCCTCTCTCCATCTCATCAAGCATGAGTGGAGGAGGGGAGGTGTCTGTTGCTCGGCTGAGCTGTTGCAGAACATGGTGCAGATATTCAGGTTGTAAATTAGTTTTAATCTACATCAACAGTTGTGTGTGTCTCTGGCTTTCCTCTAAACTGCAGAAGTGAGAGCAATTAGTCTGATTAAGTACATGACTGCTGAGCAGTCGGTATAGACTCTAATAAAGCACGTATGCTTTTTCATTAAAACAATTTTCATAATATAATTCTACAAAGGCTTGTTTTCATTCACTGAGCTCCATATTAATTGTTAACAGAAAGAAGAGCAATAGTTTTAATCTTAAGGGCTTCCTCGCCGTCTTTTTGATGTAAGAAGCTCACAGCAAAATACAGCGAGATAACACACATTTGGATATTCCTCAGTGTAGACTTGTTTCCCATGTTAGAAAGCATTCTGAGGAGGGCTATAGATGGGGAGAGGTCTGGAAGTGTGTGAGGAGCATCTGAGGGCTCTGGGTGTGCTTGGCCCAGGGCAGAGCAGGCTGAGGGGAGTCCTCGTGGTGTCCCCAGAGGACGGTGGGCATGGAACAGGCTGCCCAGGGCAGTGGGCACGGCCCCAAGTGCCGGAGCTCAGGGTGCGTTTGGACAGCGCTCTCAGACACAGAGTTTGCATTTGGGTGTTCCTGTGTGGAGCCAGGGGTTGGACTCCATGGTCCTTGTGGGTCTCTTCCAATTTGGGACATTTAGAGCAGGCCCTCAGAGGTTGATTTCTCTTGTTCGTCATCACAGTCTGCAGCCCTGCACTCCTTGGGATTGCTCTGGAAGTATGGTAAGTGCTCAGGTGGGGTAGAAAAGGCTGTCCTGAAGATGAGGACTGATTAAACAGAGCAAAACAAAAAATGATATGAGGGATATTATCAATACACATCAGGTAAATTGCATATTTTCCGGATTTTTGAATGCACAGGTTTTCTCTGCTCAGTGATTTGAATGAAGCACAGTATATTCAGTTGTGCCAGTAGAAAAGCATTTTTTCCCAGTCCCACAGCCAGTAGCATCTTTAGACTTCTTCTGTTTCCTCATTCATTTATTTGCATCAAATAACTTCTATATATTCTATGTTCTATATACTTTTATTTTGACATACATAGATTTAAATTCTTTGTGTTAGGATTGCTCTTGTTGTTATTTAACTGCTCAGCACTTTTTCAAGTGGTGTTCTGATCTTCAGATATGACCTAACAAAATATAATGATGAAAATTGTTGCAGTAAAATATAATGATAAAAATAATGCCTCTCAAAGGGCACATGCGGAAATGGCTTTTCGGGTGTTGTGAAGAACTTTTATTTACCAAATGGTTGAGAGACTTTATAAATTAGAGATAGCCATTAAGACTTTGAATTTATCCTCATGTACTTGAGGACGTAAGGGGATTCCTGTCCATAAATCTGCAGTGCTCATTCAAGAAGATGACAATCATGTGTGATTCAAGTGATTTATGATATGCAAAAGCAGCAAATCACAAAGCTGCAGCAGTTAATAACAGCAATCAGGTGACAAGGAATGTCAGATAAAAACGTGTTTCTGCAAAACATGTCTAATATGAATGATGAGTGTTAATAAATATCACTGGCTTAGTGCAAATGAATATCACATTAATAAATCTCACATTCTGCTGATGAGTGCTTCATATTTTAAATAGTCTTTCTTTCTTGCTGTTGTCTCAGCTGCTGGGATGGACTTTTAGCCATGGTCTACCAGGATATGTGCTTGGCCACTTTGAGTCTCTACAAACCAGTGGAAGCAAGAAGAAAAAGGTGGAGGCGCACCATACCCCAGCTCCTGATATCAGGAGATCTCTGCACAGGGTGGGATAATGCTTTAAGCTGTGCTCCCTGGTGAAAAGCTGGTGACAGCCTTGGTGAGAGTCCTATTCATTATTGATGTCTCTGGTTCAGCTTCCATGAAAGTCCTGACAGCACAGTGGGGCTTGTCTTACCTAGGAGGTGTGTTATCATCCCAAAGGTAGGAAAATAATAAAGTTATAACTAAAAAAGTAGAAAATCAAAGACATTCAGCTATAACCAGAAATCCTGCAAATGTGCTCTGGAAAAACATGTTGGCAGCAGCTAAAAAGCCCCAAAGTTCGAAACCTGCAGCGAAGTGATGGGAGCCATGGGCCTTGTCTTGCTCCCTGCTGGCATCAGGTGGGCAGTGAGGCAGGACAATAGGGTCCATGCACAGCTGCTGAGTGGAAGTGCCCCATGTTTTGCCAGTGTTGTGTGGATAGCGTGGACTTGGGTTAGGAGAGTGAGAAACAGAGGATACGAATGTGCCCAAAAATGGACCTACATTACACACACAGACACCTCTGTGTGTTGAGGAGCCTGGGAAGGGAACAGGCTGCAGAGATGTCCAAGCTGATTGTGAGGCTCTAGAAACCAAAAATAAAGCAGGCACAGGCATAGATTTCTCCTCTTTTGTCACTTCTCCTTCTCACTTTGCTTTGCTAACCCTTAGGATGTGTTTTGTAAGGCCGTTTTTAGGCCACAATCCTTTTTAAATGAATTTTCTTTCCCTCTTAATAAGTGAAACCTAAAAAGGGCAAAAGACATCTTGTAGATCTCCTTAAGTGGAAAACACCCTTAAAGTATGCCTGGTAGTGATCTCATGAGCAGCTGTCAGTCCTGGCAGGCAGCGGCAGCCCAGGACTTGCTATTCTTAGACCAAGAAAGCATAAGTAGGTCAAGTTACAATTGGTTCTTGTAAACACCATCCCCACTAAAACCAGAAATTGATCCAAGGTCAGAAATGTATAATATGCTGAATCGCAGAGATAAAACAAATGGGGGATTTAGTCTCCAAATACCCATTCTTTTGGTTCATCACCATTTTTACCAAATGTGTTGTGACCCGTATGTTGCAAGTGATCTGAGACCTCTCTGCGGTGGGGAGATGCCATGAGCCCTCCCTAAGGCCTGGCAGAAACAAGACGGCAGTACAGCTTAGGGATGCCTATTTATTTACGTATCCTGTGGTAAAGTGAAATAGTTAATGAGACTAAAAAGGAAGTTGCAACTTGATAGTTCTTTACACTTCCTAATAGAACACAGGGTATGTGTGAGCAGGGTAGGTGTAGGCACAGTGCTGCGGTCCTGTTTTTCAGACCTGAGATGGATGCATAGATTGTGCTGGTCCAATCAGGTTCCTGACTCCTGGAAATGGAGCTCTTTGGCTCATGCTCGTTCGCAGCCAGCTCCAGCTGCCCACAGGCCCTATAAGCTGGTAGGAGTGACCCTGCTGACTGAGTAGGAATTTCAGCTCATATTCTTCCCTTTCATCTGCACCAAAATTGAATCTCCAGGGAGCAGGACATCAGTGTGTAACCAGAGGGCCACCAGGAGGTGCAGGTGCTTAGAACAGGGCTTCTCCTTGGTGCACTCCTTAATTCCTCATCTTCTCTGAACCCATTTATGAACTTTGGAGCTACTCACATCTGGTTGAAATCACACCAAGCAGCAGTGTGCAGCTTTTATGGTGCTGTTGGTTGGAAGTAAATTTCCTGGGAAGGAGGGACAGTGCTGGGCAGCTGGGGTGGACCTGCAGGACGCTGTCTTGCTGTATTCCTGCCTCCTTCCAAGGGGTGGCTGTGCTCCTACCAGCGCCCTCAGTGCTTCATGACACCTTGTTATGGTCTCAGATCCCCCAAAGCCACCCTGCCTGCCTCTGTCTTTTCTTCTCTCTCTTCTCTGTGATGGAAACATTCAAACATGGAAGGAGCTCATCTGTAAGCTAAAAGGAAGCATTGGGCTAAAATGTGGTTTGTAAATCTGATGCAGATTGCAGTCCTGCATTTATTTATTTTTAATTGCTCGATTTTATTCTCAGTTTTATTTGCTTTGTGGGCTGGCATTATAAATTTGTTTTTACTCTTATTCCACGCAGGTATTATATTACAGCTCAGGGACCTCCTCCGCATCCAGCTGAGCACTGCCTAATTATAGCTCAGGCTGGCCTTTAAACAAGCATAACACCTTTTTAAATAGCATTCTTCTCTATCAATTTTCTCTTGCAAATGCTGAAGGTGTGCTACAGTTGCTTACAGTTACCTTGATGGGGAACTGAGGCCAAAACATCTTTAGCAACATCGACCTCACCTTGAGCATGAGAAAAAGTTCTGTGCTTAATTGCAGTGCAGCAGGAGGTTTCCAGACAAGTTGGTAGGCAGGGCAGCATGAGGAGGCTGATCTGTAAGCTCCCAGCATAAAAGTCCGAGTCTGAAATATGCTTTGCTGAGTCTGAAATAAAGAAGGATTGTCTTCATTCTGAGGCTGAGTTGGTGGACTGCTTTAATTCCTTGCCCTTGTTGAAAGAGATTAAAGATGTGATATGATTGGAATCTCATTGTCAGTCAAAAAACAGGTTAAATCTTTAATAAATTGGGTTCTTAATTGGGATAGACTTGCCAAAACATGTGATTTACAGTGATGATCACAGCATGTTTGAATTCCTCTTTGCAGCTCCATCACCTGAAGTCACCCTAACAAACAAGAAAACTCCACTTTAACTGAAAAGCAAATGTGCATCTACTGTAGTTAGAAGAGCTTGAAAATAAGACTCCTAGGGCATGAAACCATCAGGCAAATGACCTCCTTCCCCAGCAGTTGGTGTTTCACCTTTCAAGTCTTTCAGGTTCTAAACAAGGGGCAGCAATAATAACACTGGGAAGTTCACAGGTTGCTACTGGCTATACTGCAGCTTTTAGTGTGCAAATAAAACTGTACTTATATATAGCTGACACAAAGTCCAGCAGCAGCTTAGGTAGGTTCTACATTTACATCTGAGTATACCTTCATATTAGCTAGGCTGTTAAAGATCTCTGTGATGGGAGTGTTTAGGAAGCTGACAAATCAGGCCAACCTTAAACTCTTCAGCTAAATTGCCTGCTAAATTCATTCATTAGCAATACACTTGCTAATGGGCAATTCTTACACAATATTAACCATCATTACTATATGGAGAAAACTCTTAGCCCTTTATGGTCATAGCCTAAATTAGCTGTGATGGCACAGTACCCTGGAGCTAATAGTTTGGAAGTGGTCCCTGATAACTCAGAGTCACCAAGATCGGGTCTGAGAGTAGGAGAATTTTGGGCTCTTGTTTATTCCTAATGTTTTTATGCTGCTGCTCCCCTCCATAAAGGGGCAGCAGTTGTCCTTTGCTCCTATACTGCTTATCTCATTTGCTTTTGTCTTGCTATTAATGCTGCTTGTCCTACCTATTCCTAGGCCCTTGTGCTTGTCTTGTATGCTGTTGTTAACTACACTATTTTATCATTCACGATGAAGGCACAATAATATCAGTTATATCCTGACCTTCTATACATGCCACAGGCCCCTGTCTTGTCTGTGCTGCTGATATGGAGGTGATTTAACCTGTACATTTAAGCATGCAGTTCTATAACTGAGGTAGTAAAGAAGCTGACACTGAAGTAGATATTACAGTAATTAAAAAAAAAAAACAACAACACAAAACACATCAGAATCCAAAGACTCACAAGGAAAAAAAAAGAATTGAGGAGAGGCTGAATCAATTAGAAACCATGATGAGATCTTTTGTTAGCAATTTCAGCCTCCTCCTTCTGGCAAGGCCATCCTGGCTGCAGGACTTGCTGTTTCTGAGGTTTAATGAGGACTCCTGGGAGCTTTTTCTTTGTGTGCTTTTCTGGAGCACTTTGTCCTCAGAGAGAGCATTAGATTCACCTCTTGCATCCTCCTGGGTGTTTCCAGTGGGTACCAGTGCTAAGGCAGATAAAGCAGTGGTCCAAATGGCAGTAACTTCCTTTCCTGACCCACCACCAGAATGGGGCACCCAGAACAAAGAATGGCTTTGAAGCCCTGTTCTGTGATCCCAAAATAATATCCTGCAGGTACATGTGGTAGTCATCATTGGGATCTGGAGAGGGATTGAGACAGAACTGAGTCACCACAACCCAAAACTGAGACCTAAAGTGTCCATCCAAGTGCTCCAAGCCATGCCACAGTAAGTGCCTGTGCATCACCCATGCTCACCAGGCTCCATACTGTTTGGATCCAGGGACTTTGACTCTGTGCAGGATGTGCAGGTTGGCACTGCCACTCACTTGGAGCTCTCCAGCTGTCCCATGTGGGTCCCTTGGGGATCCACACATCGATCTTTGCACCCACTGTAAGGGACATTTTTCACTTAGCACCGTAAAGCAAGGCATTTGGGGCTCATGGAGTGAGAGGTATTGGGAGAACATCAGGATAGTAATCCATGACAGAAGTGTCCTTCACCTGGCTTGGCTAAATACCTGATGGAGTGTGGGGCCAGACTGCTAGGTGACAGTGTTATATTTCCTGCTCTACACTTCCTTGAGATGACACAGAGTACCACAGCCTAAACATGGAGCAAGACTCACAGATATATGGAGCAAACCCGACTCTTTACAGTGGTGTGTAGTGATAGGACAAGGAGCAATGGCCAACAACTGGACCACAGGAAGTTCCACAGGAAATGGAAGAACTTTTTTACAGTAAGGCTGATAGAGCACTGGAACAGGTTGCCCAGAGAGGCTGTGGAGTCTCCTTCTGTGGAGATAGTCAAGACCTGCCTGGACACCTATCTGTGCAACCTATTTACTGTAGGGAAGCTGCTTTAGCAAGGGGTTGGACTTGATGATCTCTAGAGGTCCCTTCCAATTCCCGCAATTCTGTGGTTCTGTGATTCTGTGAAACCTTCTTCAGCTGTGAGCTTGTCAAAGATTACAGTAGACTTCAGTGCTTGTAATCCTCCAGGAACACAGAGAGGGAACACATCTCACCTCAACAGAAGTGCTGGGATGTGCTGAGTGCAGAAGGGAGATGACCAGGTATTATTTTCCATCTGACCTCATACCTTTTCCAGATGAAACCCCTGACCGTTCCTTTTGGGAAGCAGAAAACTGAAAACACTATTTCTTCATAGAGCACTCAGCTACTGAGTTCTGTAGCATTTCCTCCTGCTGCCAGGGCTGGAAGCTAAGGACAGCAGTGAGTTTCAGCTAGTTCAGAGCTACAGCTCCTCAGCAAAGAAAGTATTAATGCCCTGATCCAATCCTGCAGAATGGGAGTTAGTACTGTGCAGCATCCTTCAACCCCCAGAGCAGGGTCTGCTTCTTCAGTCTTGCAGAGCGTGGATCGCAGGATTTGACCCAATAAGGTGATGATAGGAGGGGTGATATCAGCAGTGAAAGAGGGTATTTGAGCCAGAAATCCCATTGGTTTCATCTCTTCCACCTGGTAAGCACAGACCTCTGCAAGTGTGCTGGGAAATGCATCCCACACCCACAGACAGCTGCATCACTTCATCTTTTCCCCTGCTGTCTAGTTTCCAAAATGAAGCATCTTGGTACATCTGAGGAGTTTGCAGTCCTTTTGTGAAACAAGATGTACCAACTTCACATCAGACCATCTGTGTTTCCCTTCAACAAATGATGCAGCTTTTGGATGAGCAGAGATGTGCAGACAGAGCAGAGCTGTGCATTCCTTATTGCTACCATTTGACACAATGCACACACATGCAGCTTCTGCCTAACAAAATGGAAAAAGCTTTTGAAATATTGAGCTCGGTTACACTTTAGCTGAATTTGCGTTTATATTTCCCTGCCATTTCTTGTATTGCAGACAGCTCCTCTATTGGTCAGTGGGAAAACCTCAAATGGCCAAAATAAGACTAATCTTTTTGTTAAAAAGGTCACTATTTGAATTTAACACGTCCCTGTGACAATTTCCCAGGGGGCTGATTCATCAAAACCCCTGAAGTGCTTTCCACTTTCTATGTGTGAAGAGCTCTTCTGAAATCAGCAGCTGACTCACGCAGAGTGAATCAAGCACTTGAGCACTCGATGGGATGCTATTGTGGCTCAGTGTTCAGCCAGGCTGGAGGTGCATGGGTTGGCCACCAGCCAGACTTGTGAATTTATTTTATTATTATTATTTTTTTTTGCCACTGGGCAGAAAAGTTGTTGGCATCTAGAAGCTACAGATGCTGTTGAGATTTCCTTCTCTTTCCTCAGCTTCTCTAAGTTCAAATAGGTCTGCAGCTCTCAGAAGGCACTCAAAAGAAAGAAGCTTTCTGTGGATTTAAATGCAAGCGTTAGTGTCTGCTTGGCTGCGTGCCCCCAGCGGGCTGCACTGCAGATCCACCTTCCTCCCACTGAATAATGAAGGCATCCTTTAACTGTCTTCAAACATGTTTTACGCTATGTGGAGAGAGAGTTTTCAGGACCAGACCACTTGCAGGGTGATTTTTTGGTGTTGTTTAAATCATTTTTATCATCTGTGTCCATTCTGATGCTGCCACTGCAACTAGACCATGGCTTTCTCTACCTTAACATAACATGGATTATTTAACCAGTTCTCTGAGTGAGGACTCGTCTAATCCTGCTCGACGTGTTCTCTTTCTTTCCACATCTGAAAGAGTAAGGACAGCTGAAACATAATACTGCAGGATCCTCTCTGCAGAAATAATTTATCCAAACAAGTCCCTCTGAGATCAGACGATGCCCAGCCCTTCCTTTATGAGGTTTTGAAGCAAGTGTTGGCACAACGCGACCCCGTCTGCTTGGCTCACAGCATTCTCTGGCTGCACATTGTGCCTCTGTTGTTTGAGACTTATGGAGTGCAACAATGATCTGGGAAACCTGCCAGACCTTAAGCCCATACTGGTACAGGGATGGTGTGAATATATATATAACCATGTGCTGTAAGGGATACTTTAAAGGCTGTTCCAGCAAGGACTAACGATTGAACAGACAAGCTCTCCTGGAATTTTGCATCTGTAAAGATTAGCTTTCATTACTCAATAAATTATTGCTTACCTGTCTGAAAACACCAAGGGATTCAGATTATCTGCATCTGTGATGAACTCCAGGGCTCCAGTAAAAAGACCCCAATCCATGAACACAGAAGATCGTAGTACCAATGTAATAGGGAAATCAATGTTTCCAAGTAGTACAAGGGAAGAGAATTTATGGATGGTACATGTCTTCTTTTTAAAAATGATTTTGAAATAGATTAATAAAAAACTTTATTAGATTACTACAGAAGATATTTACAGTACACAAGCATATACACAATGCAAATACTTATTAACATAACTTTGACAAGCAAGATTCACCCCTGCTGACTTGGGATTGCAATTTTCAAAGAAAGTTATTTCAGCCATTACAAAGGGGTTCACAGTAAGCCCTGCACAAACTCACAGCCTTCCTACTGAGACCTCCTTCTCTCCATGGCTGTCATCTTTCTGTTCTCAGGCTGGAAGCTCGCATTGGAATATGATGTTTGTTAGATGCAGCTGAGGGCTATTTTTGTGCCCTTAGTGGTGTCCAGTCCTTCTGATTTTTCTCTGCCTCCAAGAATAACAATAAAAATGACTTCTCTATTTTGGACTAATGCAGCCATTTGAATGTCTTGGGCTCATATACACTCACACTACTTCCTTTTTTCTATTCATCTCCATCTAAGACTGAAGCAGATTGCCTGTGAAGGCTAGAGATCTCAACTTGTGTTAAAGCAAAGCTACGCCAGCCCTTCAACATTCTCAGGACTTATTTTTGGTTTTTCTGGCCAACAGCCTTCTGAAACCTACAAATTGCAGCAATTCCTTGAAAATGCAAGGCAGGCAGGGAGCCTCCTATCCCAGTGATGGCTTGAGCAGGCACCAGAGGAGCACTCAGGAACTTCCTCCCTAATCCCATAGGGCCTGTAGGTCAGACCCTACCAGCCGTGGGTGGTTGGGAGCAAGGCAGCCATGTGCCCACAGCATCACCTCTTAGTCCATCACCTTCCTGTGGCCGGTGTACTGCATCAGCTGAGACCTGGAGCTCCAAAGAGACTGAGTTAGGTCTCCCTCCTTCCACCGACTGCTGAGACATTTCACGAAGATTGGTCTCCGTGGGCTGATGATGGGCTTTGGCTGTATGCCTCTAAGCCTTAATCATGAAGACAGGTGAGCAAAGAAAATATCACGCTGGTTTTCGATGTAAATCTTTCTCATCTTTTTTGTCCCCTCTTTGCTCTGGAATTATCTAGGAACAAAGAACACCCAATGCCGCTGTTTCATTGTCTGCAAACTGTTCATAGCAGAACAGAGCTTGGTCTTCAGTGATACTACGGAAAACTGAAATTCAAGCAAAGGAAATTGCTGTATGCAAAGTAAATAAATAATACCATCATTGTTTTGAAGGGAAAGAATTTTTTTTTTTTTGTAGCAGTAGTTCCAAGTTTTCCTCTTTCTGTCTGTGCAATAAAAGTCCAACATCCTATTTCAAAGATCTTTGTCCAAATGAAATAAGGAGACCTGAATATATGTTCTTTAGTGTGTGTGTGTATTTTCTTGGCCTGCAGGTCCATCCAAATTTTACAAGAGTGTAAGTGGTCCAAGAGCTAGGCAGAATAAGCATCGCTTGAACCAAAGAGCATAGAAAAGCCTCTCTGTCTTTCCTGGGATTTAAGTCAGACCCTCGAGGGATGTTATTTTGCAGCTGTTTCTCCCTAGGCACACTGAAATTGTTATTTGCAGCAAACATTAACTGCTTCTCTACTGAAATTTTTACATTTACCCACAAACAAACTACAGGAAAACAAAGTGGCATACTGACAGAACAGCTGATATAAATGTTCATCACCTCTGTGAACAGTTCTCATGATGTGTAGTGAGAATTAAACTGTGAATAATTCCTCCTTATCCTACCAAGAAGGAGAAGAGGCATTTTAAAATCTCACCCAAGGTGCTGGAGATTTTCCCCAGGGCTTTTTTAGCTCTAGCTTTTAGCAAAATGGAACACTGTTAAAAAAATAGTCTTTACCAACAGTTTGGTGAAGTTTTCCTAATGGGAAATGGTACACTGGAAGCCCAATGCAGCCAATTTAACACTTCTGATGTTCTCTGGTAGCTAGGATTATATGGGATGAGGCAAACCAGGATGCAATATTCCAGGTGAAAGCCAAGCAAGCACATCTCTGGACCTGCCTCCTCTTACTGACTCCTTCCCGCTAGGCTCAGTTCAGGCTGTGATGTACATGTTAGGCTGAATGCTGGGTGGGAATTGGCTGAATTTGGTGGGAACCAAAAAGGTTCATGAAGAATTGACTTTTTGGTTCATTTGGTTCTCTCTCTGCTTGTACGAGCTTTCTGTGTCCAGGATGTTCTTGTGGTGCAGTGTCTGCGTGCCTCCCAGTACAAATTTCCATCCAGATAACACTGCTACCTTTTATAAATGTTTGAAATTAGAAGTGCAGGAGGCAAATCATGCCTCCTTGCTTATGCATTCGTTAGTGTATCACATTGAGTTGCAGAATGGTTAAGGTTGGAAGGAACTTCTGGATGTCGTTTAGTAGCTGCACTAGAGATGAGAAAATGCCGTATGATTCCCAAAGCCTGGATATCTGAGCTAGAAATTGCCTTCTACACCACCCCAAAACCATCAGATAGACTCCCTGAGCACTGGGCAGTTTCCCATTCCCTTTAGCAGCCTTCACTCTCAATGGCTCACGTGCTGTCCCCTTCAGACCAGCCCACACATCAGTCCTGCAGGCATCCGGGGCACTATGTGTGGCAATGACATCTATGGAGATTTATGCAGAACACAGAAAAAGGGACACAGCAGTCCTCACTGATGAGAAGTCAGCTGCTTTATACCTGGACCTACACACACAATGTTAGTGTCTTTTGAGGAACACCTATACAGTAAGAGCAGAGCTCCCCTATTTCTTAGTATATCTTCTGCGCCCTTCTTGCATCACTTTGGCTGTGTCTTCAGATCTGACTTAGTGGTGCCAAGAGCAAATGCATTCATGTTTATCTCCTTCAGATTTGGGTGAAACAGTTTGTTCTTTCGCACATGCACCAAGCAGGTGAGCACTAATTTAAAATTGGCTGTTGCAGCACTGAGAGACTATACCCCTTGAAAGGTCCCCTCTGTGTGTTCCTTACAAGGGACACAGAGGCAACATTTGAGTTACTGAATACCCTTCTCCACTGGGGTGCTATGTCAATAGTGTGGGCCTGTTCCCAGCCCAGTGGTACTTACAGCGCAGGCCATAATGACGCTGGGGCTGTGCCTTACTCCACCTTGTCTGCTTCAGCTGCACTGGGGCTAATCTGTGAGTCCCTTCTCCGTCTGTCTTGGGAAGACAGAATACTAGCATGGGAGGTTGGATGAATCCACAGCCCGCCTTGGGAGGAGGCTTTTCTATCCTGCATGGGTGTATGAAAGTCAGGAGCATTCAAACCTCTAATGATTCCCTAAGTAAGGAAAAGACCCTGTCCCGAGTCTGTGTCAATGGTTTACCGGCCAGTTTGGCCCAGTTCTGTGACTAATGGGGTGGGGGACCCATGGACCCACACCCTGAGAAAGGGGCAAGGAGGAAAAGGGGAAAGGGTAGGCAGATGGGCCTAAAAACAAAACTGGCAGTGATCTGAGGAGGAAAGCTAATTTACTAAATATGATAGCAGAATGCAAGATAACACAATATAATACATATAATTGGAATTAAGGCTAATAAATAAAATAAAATGAAAGAGAGAGTGTTCAAAACCAAAGGTCTTATTCTAATGCTAAAGACGAGATGGCTAGGGAGCACACACTGCAGACAAGCTGAAAGGGATAAGGGGGACGTCTCATGACCTGTTTTATCTTTCCCTCTGAATGGAAAACGGAAACAGAACAGTGAACAGTCCTCTGGGATATGTAGTTCTTCTTCTCTTCTTAGACAGTATACTTGGAACTATCAATGATCCATGGAACTGAAGCATTAACTCTTTAACTCCCAGTGCACTACATGATGTTATGATGTGGAATACTGATAACAAAAATCATAAAACCATGACAGTCTGTGTATGTGCCCATTGCTAATTTTGTATCCAAATGGTGCTTGACAAAAATGATTTCTTGACCACATGCTATAGCAATGAAAGTCAAACCAGCAGAACAGAGCAATGAGCTTTCCTTCAGATCCACTCTGCAGCAGGATTATGACCTGCAGTTCTTCTAGTGCCCCATTAATCCCAGGAGGTGACATACTATTAAATGTTCTTATCATGTTCCAGAAGTTTATTTTGCAAATATTTCATAGGCCATAAATGGAATAGCTGTTCCTTCACGGCACCATTAATAGCACAGATCCTCTTTGTCATGAGGCTCGCTCCCTGCAGTGCTATTGACTGCCTCCACTCTGCCTGCCCCCTGTGTTAGCAATGAGAATCATCACAGAATCTTAGAGAAGATGTGCTGCTGCTCCTCCAAGCACAATTTTACACTTTGCTTTTTATCTCAGTCACAAAGCAGCAGTAGAATAATGGTCTGGGTAGGTCCACTGTGAGAGAAGACAGGATGCATCATGGCCCGTGGATCTTGCCCAAACGTTATGTCCTTGATGTGTCTGGTTCACAGTGCAGATGAGCTTTAGGGACTGACGTGGAGCACAGAGGCAGAGGCATCTTCATAGCAGGGGAACAATCTCAGAGTCACAGATTCACTAAGGTTGAAAAGATCGCTAAGATGTCCAGCCGTCAATCCATCCCCACCATGCCCACAGTGCCACATCTCCACATTTCTTGAACACCTCCAGGGATGGTATCTCCACCACCTCCCTGGGCAGCCTATTCTAATGCCTCACCACTCTTTTGTAGAAGAATTCTTTTCCTAATATCCAATCTGAACCTCTCCCAGTGCAACTTAAGGCCTTTACTTCTTGTTGCATCACTGTTACCCATGAGAAGAGGCTGACCCCCATCTCGCCACAACCTTCTTTCAGGTCATTGTAGAGAGTGATAAGGTCTCCTCTGAGCCTTCTCTTCTCCAGACTGAACAAATCCCATTCCCTCAGCCACTCCCCATAAGACTTGTGCTACAGACCCTTCACAGCTATGTTGCCCTTCTCTGGACACGCTCCAGGGCCTCAGTGTCTTACTTGTAATGAGGGGCCCAAAACCGAACACAGTACTTGAGGTGCGGCCTCACCAGAGTACAGGGGGATGATCAGAAGGTCTGGGGCAGAGCCGAGCTCCCACCTCTTCCTGCTCATCTGAGGCTTCATCAAGAAGAGGAGGAGCAGCAGAGACACAGACCTGACAAATTGATGGGTTGGTGAATCCTGTCTTGTTTCTTTTTTAACTGGAGCTTAGCTAAAGTTTCATCAAGCCTGTAAATGAGGATTTGCACCTAGCCATAGGGAAGATAAAGGTTAAGTGTGGCAAGCCATGCTTTTTCCTAAAAATGATGCTAAAAACGAGCTGATGTTGCCAACTGATGCTGGTGGTGAAGACCTCCTGCCAAAGAAATTGGTGTCACAGCTGGGCTGTCACATCAGTCCTAAATGCTTATCTCGTGATACAAAGAGCTTGCCTCCTGCAACACTTTATGCTAAGCCTTAGCTTAGGGACTTAGGGACTTAGATCAAGTAATGCAACACATCTAGTCCTTCACTTGCTGTGTCACGTGCAATCCAGTAAACTGAGATGGGAATCTAAAATTTCTGGATAAAACACAAGAAAAAGTGTATAAAAAGTGTACAGTAGCGAATCTGGCAGAACTGATGAGTGCCAAGGGACTTTTTGATGTCAGAAGGACAAATTTAATTCCCCTTGGAGACAGGACTCAGTGGATACCCCAGGGATGCTCTCAGGGCAGGTGCTGGGAATGCTGCAGGCAGGTGGCTGCACTCTGTCCGCATCATGCGCTCTCAGTTCTCTGGGTTCATCGTGGAGTTCTGCAACTCCCAGTTAGAAATTACCACCCACTGATGATCTATCTGCACAGACTTCCTGGCCTGCCCCAAGCCACCATTCTCCTCATATGTCGTGAGAGACATGCACAAACCAGAACAATTATGGGATGCAACAGCTCTCCATCTTCCTGGCAAAGTGAAAGAATGGTGAGATGTGTGGCCAATTTTGCCTATGGGGTCTCTTCTACCAATGGGAAGCAGGATGCCTAGTATGGGCCACCTGCTTATACCAGTGTCAGACGGGAGTGTGCCACTCTCAGCCCTTTGCCAAGCACAGATCCTGCTGCTGCCAGACAGTCTGCAAAGAGTGCATAGTGCATGGAGAAACAAGCAGGAGACATGCTCTGGGAACACTACAGAACCCCTCCTGCATACAGGCAGCACACCGAATTGGTGAGTCTGGAAACCAGGGGCTTGCCTTTAGAGAACAGTGAAGCTGCTCACAGCTGCAGGGTTATGCCTGTGGCCTGATCCATGGAAAGGAGGGCTGACAGCTGCTTTGTTAGCATCCAGGTAGGATGTTAGTGGTTGCCTAACCAAGGCCTGTGTAGAGCATTTCAGAAAGGAACAAATGGTAATGTGCCAACAGAGAGTGTGATCCTTCCAAGGAAGGTATGCTAGCTAAACAGGCATTGCATGTCCTCATTTAACCCCTAGCTGTGCCATGCTGAAGTCTGTAGGCACAAGCGTAGGTGTCTTTGCACTGCTCACTCGCTGCTCTCTGCCTGCAGTTGTATACCCTCAGGTAACACAGCCTCCATCTGCTCATGCTGAGATGTGTTAATTGATTTTGTAGAAAGCAAAAATTGGATTTAACTGTTCATCAGTGAGGTATGAGGTGTGATTGCTAAGACAAGAAGAGGGCAAGGAATATTTGCCACAAATGAAAGAGGAATCTTAACTATAGTGTTGTAGCTTGTGAGTGTTAACACTTTGCTCCCTGTGTGTTACTGGCCAGTAGTCCTGTTAAAAATCATTGTTCACTCCTAACACTTGTCTTGCAATGAGTCCAAACAAACATATGTCTGGCAAAGCAGATGGGAGGGTAACCCCTAAATGGCTAAGTATATCAGGTGTGGGTTTTGGCCAAGCAAGAGGAAAGAAGCACTGGGGGAGCCCAGATTGGGGGAGGTTGCTGATTTGGGCTGCTTCACGATTCAGCTTTTCAGAACTTTGTTTCTGCGTCAGATCCTGACAGTGCCTCAAGCTCAGCTGCATTAGTGATAGTTGGGAGCAGGTCTGGGTCCTGGGTGGGAGGGTCTTTCTGGTTGTCTATGTCTGACTTTGCTTTTATTCCATAATAGCACCGTGCACCAAGAAGGAGTAACAATTTATTTTCACTAGGGATGTACAAAACTCAGGTCTGCATGGTATTATGCCAAGTTTTGTTTCAGTTTTGATTCCACTTGCTCAGGGTAAGTGATTGATCTGATTAGAAAGTCATTAGAGACCTCTTGAATCTCTTTGGCTGTGTATAAATGCTTCAAAGATGGAAGGCTGTGTCAGTGCTGAGTGGGGATCGGCTCCTGCCCTCCCACCTTGCTATGTCACTGCAGCCCCTATGGGCTTTGTTTGTCCCAAAGAACACAAACAAGGCCACCATATGCTCAGGGCTCAGTCCTGCCCTGGTTAAAATCTGTAGCTAGATTCCTCTTGAACCCAAGGAAAGAGAGAAGACTGAGATCCTCCATGGGCTCATTAACACCAAGCAAACCTGGGTAGGAAGGAAAACTGATTAAGACTTGACTACTTTAATTAAGGACATGTTTGCTATTGTATTTCATACTTTTCTCAGGAATCAACCACTTACTTGGGTTGCTATGGTTACTTAATACTGTTACAACTTAGCCTATTGCTGGAATGCTGGATGTTGGCAATTTGAAAAATAAATACCACAAATGCTGCATTAATCATGCCAGAGCTCCTCCAACTGCCTCAAAACCATGAAAACAATACTGTTTGTACTGAGGGTTGTCTCCCACTTGGTTTTGGCTCACAGAATAGAATGTTTTGAGATGCGCATCATGGCTTTTCTCACTAGAGTGAGGCTAATTTACACTGGTATTGTATTTGGATCAATAAATAAAATAAAAATGTGAATATCAGCATCTCCCTGCAGAGGATTTTTCTGAGTGTGGTGGGCCAGCAAAGGCATATTTTAGCTACCCTTCAGTATCACTTTATCTACTCTTTACACTAGCAGAGCACGCCTACACTTGTAAAACAGGGCTGACAGCCCTGTTGGCTTGCCTTGTCCCAGGTATCTCCTGAGGAATTAGGAGTTATTGTCTACAGCATTCAGAAACTCAAACTGCTGTAAGAAACTGCCTAATCAATGACTGCTGAAGCACACTGACACCAGGGCTCATGCTATGAAGCATTTATGGAGATAAATTTCCTTTTTTTTTTTTTTTTTTTTTTTTTTTTTTTAATTCAACAATAGTTCTGGTTCAGCTTAATTTGATTGCCTCTTCACAATTCAAAGTCTGGACCCAGAGCTCATTCCTGCACATCCCATCTGCAGATTCCTGTGCCTCCCTGCAGTGACTGTAGGCTGAAAATAAGCTGCTTTCACCTCTGAGCTTTATGATTCCAGAAGCAGGACTGGTGCTTTCTATCTGGTATTTTTTCCCCTTTACGGGACTCAGGCAATGGTCTCAGCTTGCTTGCTCTGTTTATATTCTTCTCTGAGTTCCTAGGGGAGACTGGTTTCTTTTCCATGTTCTCAGGTTTGGACTCTATCATCTTCTCATGGCAGGTGATATAAACTGCCTACTACTAGCTAGATACTTCCTGAAGGTCTACTAGCTATAGGAATGATGTCTCACCATGGTGCTGTTTCCTTTTTTTCCATTCCCTGTTTCCTTCCCTTCTCTCCCTTTTTTTTTCTATTTAGCCAAACCACATTGATATGTTGAAGAATTCACTGTTGGTGTCTGTGAAGTGGTGAGAGTGGGAGGAAATGAAAGCTCATGCTAACAGATAGAGCGTCACACAGAATTTGATTCTTACTTGGCTGCCCAAAGATATTTGAGGCCCCAGTTGGCTAGAACTTAGCCAGAATTTCAGAGTTTTTGCTTTGCTGGGCTCAGGTATGTCTAGAAGAGGACCAGGTTTCCCAGGAGCACACAGAAGGAGTGTCCCAGTCCGCACAAACACTGAAGGCTGAAGGTAGCAGGGTGTGTTGCCACAACAGCCGGTGGGCATCTAGTAACTACAGGCAAACCTTCCTCACAGGGACTGTTTACAGGCTGCTGTATAAATGACTCCAGAGATTTAAGAACTCACACGACAGCTGTACGGGTCGGAGCTGAAAGATTTCCACATAGCAGTAGTGCTGATAAGGTTGTTGACGGAGATAAAGGTTGTATTTCTGTGTGGTGCTGGCACATGGTTTATTAAAGAATTGCTTCATGTAGGAGAACTAAATCAGGGCACACGGACACGTCACTGAGTCAGGGTGAGGGGACAACCTGCTGGATGTCGGTAGCACCTCATGTCCTGCTCAGAAATCACCCCTGTGTCACAAACACCCTGGTGTGCTTTCGCAGCTCCCAGGATGCAGCCAGCAGGCCCCAGGCTCACAGCCTCCCTCACTGCCCGAGTGTCCAGCCCTGTGCCAGGAACATAGAGTCTTAGAATGGCCTAGGTTGGTGGTGACCTTAAAGATCATCTAGTTCCAACCCCCTGCTGCTGGATCAGGCAGTTCAGGGCCTCACCCAACCTGGCCTTGAGCACCTCCAGGGATGGGGCATCCACAGCTTCTCTGGAAATGGTTGGGCCCAGTGCTTGGAAGCTTTCACCACATTGATAGCAACAAAGGTGTCAATCAGTCTTGATGTAAGATCACTGTGCAGTTTTACTCAAAGTGTTTCTTTAATGCTACCCTTTAAACAAGCATGAGTTGTAGGGAAGATCTTTAGCTTATCGGGGTATCAAGCATGGCAGACTCTCATACTCATTTTGAGGAAGCACCATGGTGTAAAGCGCAGAGCCCAGTGACAAGAACAGACGTCCATCAACCTCCAAGAGGTCTCAGTGAAGACCAAATCTAAAAGATTTTGGCTACCAGCCTCTACAGATGTTTGCAAAGCCCCAAGCTGTGTAGAGGAACCAGGTCAGGAAGGGCTGATATTTGGGTGTCCTCAGTGTCATCCTTCCCCCTCCCTGCACTATAGACCTCCAACCTGTATACTATAAGCAGTGCAACAAGGAAAACCTGATGAGTTTTTCAGCCTAACCACCTTTCTGCCAAAACTTCTTATCAGTTTCCTTTCTGCTGGGCATGTGAAGCTCATCTGACCCTCAAAGCCTGCATACAGAAAGCTGCTCTCCTCTGCCTGTGCCCTGACCCTGCTCCACCACCTGTAAGCAGATACCAGTTCAGAAAACAGGATGGATCATATTTCTCATTTCTATGCATTCTCCTTCAACTACAGCTTCTACAGTCAATCCCTCTCACATATTTCTCTGCTACATTACAGATTGTTTTTGTCTGAACAAATGTGGAGCTGATTTTTTCTTTGCTCCCCTAGCACCTTGCGTTTGTGGGTGGAAGTCTGCAATTTCAAACATACATTCTGGAGACTGCATCTGTTGCAGTAAGAAATTTTGTTGATGTGGCAAAGGCCAGAACAGCTCTGCCCTGAAGATGCTGCTGGCGCAGGGACCTGCAGCCCCAGGGTCCATCCTGCACCTGCCTTCCCCAGCTGCAGTGCTGCCTAGCAGCATGTTTTAAGCTTTAACACTAGGAAGAGTGTGGCTGCAGTAATCTATATTGCTGAGACCTTGACTCTGGCTGCTGACATAAGCTTTACAGAAGGTTAAGCCCCAAAGCTTCTCCGTAGCTTCAGCCAGTCCTGGCTGGACAGGGAACTGCTGTGAGAGCAAGTCTCAGATCACAGCCCTTAATCCCCTGGCAGCTTTCAGTTATCTTCTAGGAGAATTCATTACTGCAAGGTCTGGTGGTAAGCATCACAGGGCAAGTTGCTTTTTAATGCTTTACTTTAAAGCCCTGTGAAAGACAAATGCTGTGTCCCAGAACACACATCTATTCAGAACAAGTGAGATATAAAACACAAACATTTTATCTAAGCTTTCTGCGTTATTTAACCTCTGATATTCAACCTCTTAAATGCTGTTCTCTGTCCTGAGTGCCCTTGAGATAACTGTGTACTGCTATTGCAGGTGAACCGATGTTTTCTTCACTCACAACCTGACATTTGAGGAAGTTTGAAGGCAGAAAGATATTAAAGACAGAAACTGAGGTCTCCCTCTCTTTCCTCTTTCCTTCTTGCCTTCCCTCACATTTGTGGTGTCTTAGAAGGAATTTGAGGTTGTCTTCTTTTCCCATTGCACTCAGGGCTGCATGCAGTCTTCTCTGGGACAGAATCACTGACCTGGGCTACCTGTGCTGCCCTGGGGGATTGTACTCTGAGCCACAGTACTGCAGGTTTTGTCCAGCTGGAAATGCTGGATAAAAATAACCGAGGAGTGTTTTCTGTCTCAGGACTGAATGTGAAAAGAAGCCTAGAAATAACAAAGCTAAAAATGAAAATGATAAGCAAAATATAATAACAAGTCTAAAAATAAATGAAATCTGACAGAGAACAAGGATCTGGCAACAATTATAAATGTTTATGGGACTTTGGCCCACACTTTGACTATATAGCAATCTTCTCTAATGCATTTTTTTTTCTTATTATCTTGGATTTTCTGCTCGTATTCATCTCACATAACTGTGGAGACACAACAGCTAAAAACTTTCCAGAGTGCTGTAAATATCTATCTTATGCAAAATAAATTGCCCTCTAGAGTACTGTTTCTCTCCTCTGACTGTAGTGTGATATTTCAACTTAGAAGAGATGAATCCCACTCACCAGACACAAAAAATAGTGATACTTTCCTGTTGTGTTCCCGCTGAGGATCAGCATTGCTAGCAAGTCAGCGTGAAGTGAAGCTCAATGTGAATGAATGAATGTGAAAGCATAGTGATGAAATTTGGAAGTTTTATGAACATTTTCAGTGATTTTTAGAAGGACAAGAGCGGTGAGCAACAAACATTAGCAATATGGGGCAATTCTACTCTACATGTCCAAAATATAAACAGTGAAGATCCTCACAGTACTGCCATCTCATTCTGGAGATGCCACTGCACTATCTACAAGACAAAGCTCCTGTGGCTTTGCCTAGTAGATAGTGCAGTGCTTTGCACACCTGCCCCGAGG
The DNA here is from genome assembly GCA_016647715.1 of Pavo muticus. NCBI lineage: Eukaryota > Metazoa > Chordata > Aves > Galliformes > Phasianidae > Pavo > Pavo muticus. The sequence continues at coordinate 455,401 of JACDJE010000056.1, read as the reverse complement.
AAGAAGAGAACTGGATCCATCTCTACTCCTCCCACCTTCACCTATCACTATAGCAAATGGCAGCCCAATTTGCTGTGCTTTGGAGAAATGGCACCAGTGACATCTGAGGAGTAGTTCAAAGCCTCTAGCTTGATGGAGAGTTTGAGATAGGTGCAAGTGTAGGTGAGATGTCTGGGCAGGGACATGGTGTGCAGTTGGCTTAGGAAGATGTAAAGTTCTATTCTTCTCATTGAGGAAGAAGCTCAACACTGCCAACACATTTAGCTTTTAAATAAAAGGCTAAAAGTCTTAATGCAAAGAAAAGGATAAATCCACTTGTGTCTAAGCAAAACAAGTTCTCTCTGCAGCCACAGGTACCAGGCTCACAAAGAATGAGCATTTCAGACTTGCTTTGGCAAGTCACCTACTGTGTGTACAAATAGAGCATGCTGCTGCAAACTTAGCTTCATACAGAGTAAGGAATCAGTGTTTTAAGTGGGTCTTCTGAGAACATACAATTACATTAGAGAGTAAGTGCCAATTTAAAAATGAACTCGTTATTAGCAGATTAAAATATATATCTACTCCGATAATGTAAGAATGGCTTCAAAAGATTATGTGCTGCTTGATTATTAGTCTAGAAAGAACTTGAGATAGTCACAGTGACTTTAAATATAGACTAGAGCCTTAAGTTTGAGTATGTGAGGCATGAGGAGGCAGCTTTGGCATAGGGCATGTGAAAGCTGAGAACATCCAGATCTGTCAGAAAAAGAAGGAAAAATAAAAGTGCCAACAAGAAAAACGTTCAGAACAATATTTAAACCTCTGGGGTAACATTTAAAGTAGATCCATTGAGTCCATTCTCCTCTTTTCCCTCTTTCTGTGTTCGTCATCGGTATTACATCCCTTGGCTGAATAAATCGTCCTTTTGAGGCACAGTCTTTAAAGCCTCTGGAGTCTTTGTTCATAAACATTAGGGATATAATGTGGGAGATGGTTCAGAAATTTCTGCCTCTGTCAACTGCAGACTCTAATCCAGGACATACTGGAGGCAGACATTCCAGGCACTGGTTTGTTGGCAGTTAATGTACAGGCATGGTCCATAGCTCAGGTGTGTTTATTGGCAACTTCTCTTCACTGATATGTCTTTGTGAAATACATATACATGTATATGTGTATACAATATTAATATCTGTATGTAGATGTATATATACACAGATATATATTTGTATATAGGAGTGTTCTGTTTGATGGTATCAAAAGTATGTGTAACGTAGCAGTCTGGCTTTTCTATAGTTACTTGGGACTAGCTTTCTTTATCAGGAAGTGTTTCTTAGCTAGGAAATGCTCAATTCTCGCTGTTTTCATGTTGCTGGTAAGTTGAGGAAAGTTAACTTCTCTGCTGTTCAGAGTATTTCAGCTTGCCATTTCTTTTTTGTAAAGTTAAAAGTATGCAGGATGTTGTGTAGAGAACCTCAATTATGAACAGCTTCCCTGGTCTGGGACAATTTCCTGGTGAGCTACAACAGAGGCAGGAACTTTCGACCCTTGTGTTGAAAGGACGTGCTGACACTGTGAGCAGTGAGAGGGCCATAAGCACAACCCTATATTTAGAGCCAGCTTGGTAGTCCTAATAGGCTGTATCCCAGAAATGCGAAAATATTCCAGCAAAGACCACTTTACATGTTTCTATCTGCTTTCTGCTTATCTGTTTCTATCTGCTTTCCCCAGATTTCACTACCAGGCATTTTGCTGGGTTAGATGAACCTTTGCTCTGGTCAGCTGATAAATTCCTGTGATCCTATGTGCTCCTCTAGGTTCTCCTGTAAGATCGCAGCCCAGCAAATCTGTGTCTGTAGAGGAAAAGGAAGGGTATGCAGGAGTTAGGGTGTTCACTGGCGGTGTTGGTTAATGGTACTGGTGGGTTGGTTCCCTGCTTCCAAGAAAGGAAGCTTTTCTAGCTGTCATGGACAAAGTCCAAGAGGAAGGATTTGTGCTGGGGGACCATGTGGGGAAGAGAAGGATTTGAGGGAGGATCAAGGCAGCTGTACCTCTTGTTGCCCTCAGTCTGGGGGGAGAATTTTGAATCTGGATTTCCCAAATCCCCTGTTAAGTATGGGACTCCAGGAAAACGAGGGCACTGGCTTTGCCCAAGTTTTCCCTAAGAAGTCAGGCATTGGCTAAGCTTTTGCTCTCTCCTTTGTATCATTCAGCAAAGTACACCACCCACTGATGTTGACTTTCATGACCCTGGAGGGCAGGAGAAAGACAGCCAGGTCAACAAAAGGGAAGACTTCTATGGTCCACCCCCTGCCCCCGGTGATCACTAGGGATGCTATTTATGGAGCTCACCCAGCAAAGCCAGCCAGCCCCTGTCCGCCTCCCTGGTAACCTGCAGCTATTTGTTGTGGTTTGTTTTCCCTTCGGCTGGTTTCCGCCAGCCAGGCTCCCTCACTGGGCATGGCAGTGACATCTGAGAGTGCCAGAGGATGGATGAGCTCGGGGAGGGGGTGTCATAGCCTGCCCCAATATGCCTGAAGGTGAATGTACCAAAGACATGAGAATCGGCCGATAACCTCCATCCTGTGTGCCAGGTGCTGGCAGTGAGGGTGGGGGCCTGATCTGTGGCCAGCTTTGCACACTTTGGCATGACCAGGACCCTCCTGCTCGGCGGCATCAGACACTGGTCCCTCTATGGAGATACTCAAGCAAAAGCTCCAAGTGCCCAGCAAAGGAGCAGCACAAAGTCAGCTGCCAACTCAGCCTAGCTCACCCTGCTGAGATGTATTGGTTTAAAGGAAACAAACGGCCATTTCCTGCCATTTCCTTCCATTCATTTATGTAACAAGTTCTAGCTGTGCCATGGGCAAAGTTAAGGTTAAGGGTTAAGCTACCTAGGCTGCAGAGCAGAGTGCTTTCTGGGAGAAGACACTGCAGGGCTGCAGAAACATTTCTGTACATGTGCTAGCATGGGAGCATTGATAGCAACATGGAAAACTGCTGAGGGAAGAGCATGCAGGTAGACTGCGGGTCTTCAGTGCAAAGGGTGATGCTTTCCAAACCTCCTTGTCTCAGAGTTTTCTACCCAGAAAATGCTCCTGGATTTTATTAGGTTGTGTTTAAATGCAAAAAATATTTTGTTCCTCTTCACTTTCTTTTAAACACATATGAACATGAGACCATAAGGATGGCATAGAGCTGTAAGCAGGAGACCAACAGCCGTGCTGTACTGAAGAAGTTAACTGTGCAGCAGCTGGAAATGATCTTCAGAGCTGCTGAAATCAGCACATGAGCTTCTTCACGTGGCTCTTCCTTGCCTTTTCTTTTCTCCACGCTGAGTGAGAAGCCCCTCAGGGGATGCAAGAAATGCCCTGTAAGATCCCATTTCCTCCCAAGGGCAGCCTGCAGCCCTGCTCCCAGCACAGCATGCTGTGAGGAGAGCTGAAGTGAGTAAACCAGCTCATAGACCCCACAGCTTAAGCAGCCTTAACCAAGCCCTGCAGCCCAGCTTAGCCCTTTTAAAATATTTTGGGGGTGATGTCAGCACCTGATCTGCCAACACACTTGTTGCTCTCCTCCCTCAGACTACTTCAGTTCCCACAGCGGGACGGGGCACCAGACTGAGTGGGAGATAGGCAGAAGCTGAGAGAGAAATTGTATCTGCAGTGCCCCAGAGCCCCAGAGGCAGAACCATTGGGCTCCATTCACCTTCATAAGGTAAAAAAAAAAAAATACTTGGCTTACTTATTAGGTCAGATTTTCTCTTGCCCAGGGATATGGGAGGCTGGCAGAACAGCTTGGGAATGCAGGAATTCGTGAACTGCATGCAGTAGGCTTTTAATATTTAATCTGCAAACTCAAGCAGTTTCTATTTAAACCCTCTGCCTTCATTCTGGTATGGTCCCAAGGCTTCTCCTGTTTGCACCATAGGTATGACAGCCCAATCTAGCTTCTCTTCTCTTTAAAGATTTTGGTTGTGTGCTGAAATTCTTTGTTTGTCTAGAGCTTATGCCTCATTTGTCTAAAGGGTTTATTTTATTTACGTGGCATGCAGATGGGATTGGTGCATGACATTCCTGATAAAGCATCCTCATTTCTCTGTACGAACTTATGAACATGAAGAATTCAAAACTTGCTGTGATAAAGTAAATAAAAGCAATAACCAACAGAAGAGCTTTTGAATATAACTTGAATTGCTATAGACCTGAAGAAGCTTGAAAGTACAGGGAAGTCAGAAGTTGCTTGTGAAAATCCCATTTCATCCACAGGATTAACTCACAATATTTATGAAGTTCTTCAGAAAGGAAAATGCCTAACCTTAAGTTCCCCTTGCACTTGTAGTGGTGCCATCAATAATTCATTGCTTTCTCCTCTAACTTTTACAGGAGAAGCTTAAATTCAAGTTTTTTCCAGCTGTAGTAATTCTGCGCAAAAATTTATTTGCAGCAAAGATTATTTAAGGAATGCTGGATAACTGTCTGGGATAAAAATCCGAGAGATTTATTAGCTTTATTAGCTTTAACAAATCCTAGAGATGTATTAGCTTTTCTTTATAGAAGAATGCTTTGCAACTCTTTTCTTTAAAATACGAAATATGCAAACAAACATCAGAGAATGCTGAACAGAAGTATACTGATAGTGTACATCAACTTGAATGCTGAACAGAAGTATATTGATAGTGTACATCAACTTGAAGTAACACAGGGGTTTGGGCGTTATTTATTTGAAATGCTGGCACAAAGCAGAGCAAAATTCCAGGGACTGCTCCCCCTTGGGAGAAATGTTTTGGGGTGACGCTGAGATCGGTTCTTGTCAAATGCTGGCAATCCAAGAAGGCGATAAGCTGCTCGAGATGGCCGCTGCCTTGCAGCAGCCGCGGTGCTGACTAACTTCTAGGCACAAAACCCGACATTTATTCATGCTGATACAGATAGCTCTGCCGGACTTGCCTTCCTGTATCTGTTCCTCACGTATTTTCCTTTTTCCTTACAAGAGCTTGTGACCTGAAGGCTGAGCTCAAGGACGCTCCCTGCTAAGCCCCTGCTGGCTTCCCCTTGCTCTGCCCGCTGACCTCTGCTCGCCCCGAACATCCCCCAAAATGGAGCGATCCACACAAGAACTTTTCCTCAACTTCATGATTGTTCTCATCACTGTGCTGCTCATGTGGCTCCTGGTGAAGTCCTATCAGGAGTAAAGGACGGTCAGAAACTCTCAGAGCTGGTCTGGGTCTCTGTGGGCAGACACCAGTAACACCACCGCACATCTCTGTTATGAGCTTTCAGTCTACTCAGGATGCCATGATTTTTTTTACTCTCTAGTCTCTGTTGCCTGTGTTCATGTTTGTAACGGGTCTGTGATGGTGTAATTATTTTATTCTGCACTGATCCAGCTGTAAAATGCAAGATCCTTAGGAAATGTCCTATGTGGCTGTAAGTGCTGTGCCCCTCTGCCCACATGCCTGCTTCTTTGGTGTCAGGGCAGGGTATAACCCCTGCAGCATGCAGTGCGTCTGTCTGTTAGCCAGCATAAAACGTACAGACTTGCTTAGCAGAAAGAAATGTGAAACCCCTGCTTTCGCTTGATCTTGTTTCACCTCAATAAAGAACATGTAAAACCGTTTTTTGTAGCTTTTCTGACTGCTGTTCACTGGAAGACCCACTGATAGCTGCAGCATGGTGCGTCACACAGCTCTCATGGTTTGGTTGCCTCTTTCACCCGGATTTTTATTTGCACTTTATAAAAAATTGCTTTATAGTGACAATTGTGATCCTGCAGCTTAGCTGATGCTCAGCCACACAGGATGAGCCGATTCCAGCAACTTTTATGTCCAGTGTGACTTACACCACCTGTGCTGTGGAGGTGGACTTCAAAGAGAACCTCTATCTCATAGATGACTGCGTTTTCTGAAGCTGGATTTTGAATGAGGATTCCCAGAGTCCTATTTAGGACTGAGCTGTGCTTGTTGGAGCTCTGCCTGTGGAGAGGAGCTGATGCTGTGCTGCAAGGGAGTGGAGCTAGACAATATTTAAGGTCCCTTCCAACTCACGCCATTCTATGATTCTGTGAACTTTGTAGGTCTTTTCCATCTGGACTACTCTACTCTACTCTACTCTATGCTATTCTGTTCTAAAAAGCACAGCTTTCCACAAGAAGGCAGCTGTAGGGGTGCCATGCTGCTAACATAGATCTCTTTGCTCTGCAGGATCCTGTACAAAGTAGGAAAGACTATGGGGCTGTGTTTAGAGCTACTGAAGTCTGCTCCCTGGGTTTTTTAGGTGGAGCTGTAACTGCTGGGACAGCCTTAAGGAAAGAGACAAAATGGTATCTGATAGTACTGTTTGTTACATGTGTCTGATGCTTAGAGACTGCTGGGAACTGCCCCACTGTCTTGGGTTGTTTTGTCTACTCTGGTGTCTTCCCACCCCTCCAAGAAACCCTGGTGCTGGTGCAATGAGAAAAATCAACTGTTCTTTGCTCCAGGTTATGGCTAAGGGTGAGGCAACCTCCTCTCAGGAAACAGCGAGAAAACTGAAACACAGAAATGAATTTGCAGTCTGTCTCTGCAAACCACCTTGCACCAGTGCTGCTGTAATTTAACTAATTTACACAGTCTGTTTGTGTTCATAGGCTGTGACACACAGGACAGTGGCTGGCAAAGGACATGGAAAGATCTATTTTTAAATATGGTGAATACTTGATAATTCAGCATGAAAGACTCTCATCTTTCATAAGCTGCGACTCCTTAGCCCTGCTGAACACTGAGTCTCCAGCCAGCATTGTCAGACCTTCCTTGTGGATTAAAAATAGATCTCTGGGTTCTCCCACGCATCACAGCTTTCACCAGGGACATTGCTGCCACGTGGGAGGGCTGAGGCTTTTAAGCCAGTGCCAGAACATGAGAGCATTTCCCAAAGAGAGTGATGGTGTGAGCAAATCAGCGCACATTTGGTCTTGTCACAAGCTAGCAAAGAAAAGATGGAGGTGTGGGTTTCCCAGCTGAGACAGCAATGGTGGGGACAGCCACAACTCAGGGTGGCCCTGGGAGTTTTCAGATGGGAAGAAAGTCTTTGAGAGTTTGGGGTGCCCATAACTTTTAGCCATCAGCCTTTTCCGGAGTAGTCATGCATCTGTCTTCATCATGAGTAAGGGTAAACACTTAGAACTCATTGTTAGAATGAGAATGCTAAGTCATTTTCTTTTCAGGCATGGGTAATTTTTAGCAGATTTCAAATAAAAGGTTGGGTTATTTGCCTACATTGAATTGCATTATTAGCCTAGAACTGACATAAAAAGTTAATTCAGCCAACAGAACTAGGTGTCCTGATGTGACACAACTGCATTGGTCTGTAGGCACACGAGCGACAAAGAGCATCATCTGAATCATAGAGTCATAGAATCACTAAGGTTGGAAAAGAGCACTAAGATCATCTAGTCTTACTGTTCACCCCCACCACCAGCCCCACTAAATCGTGTCCCTAAGGACCACATCTACATGGTTCTTGAACACCCTCAGGGACGGTGACTGCAGCACCTCCCTGGGCAGCCTGTGCCACTGCCTCACCACTCTTTTGGAGAAGTTTTTCCAACTATCCAACCTACACCTCCCCTGGCACTATTTGAGGCCATTTTCTCTTGTCCTGTAAATGCACACATGCAGGAAAATTCCCCTGTTTGTGGGACCCAAATGTAGATGTTTGGTGTGACACTGGAGTCTCAAACCCTCTCTGGTATCTTTCTGTTTGTCAAAGACAACCTGGAGGAGCAGTGGCTCTCTGTGTTTACTGGTTTTTGTCACCAGCCCTTAGAAGTATAAGGAAGACTGAGAACATCAGAGCAATTCTGCGCTAATGGTGATTTGCCCTTTGTTTATTGGAATAATTCTTTTTGGCAAAACATACATTTAAACTGTTCTTAAAAGTTGCACTCTGAGCAGTCTATTCCAGTGCTTGTCCACCCCAACCATTAAAAGGTGTTCTCTTATGCTCAGATGCAATAGCAGAGGGGCAATCTGACAGAATGATGGCTGACAGAAATGTTCATGAAGCAAAGATGTGACACTGCAGAATTGGCACCCGTTGGCATTATCAAGCAGTGTTATTGTGCTCTTTGTATTTGTTGTAGTTTCCGCTGAAGTAAATAGGAGGTACTGTTTCTGGAGCAAACTACGTAGACACTGATAGGATACTCCTGGGCTTTCTCAACTCCAGGTTGAGCTGTCCCAGCTCTCTCAGCCTCCTCTTCTGCAGCAGCTACCCCAAGCCCTGATCACCTTCATGGTCCTTTCTGCTGCACTCTCTCCAGTATGGAGTACTTGTACTGGGAAGCACAGCACTGGGAACAGCACTCCAGATGCAAGGGCTCACTGCTTACTCATGGTCAGCCTGGTGTCCATCAGCACACCCAGGGCCTTCTCTGTGGAGCTGCTTTCCAGCTGGGTGGCCCCAACTTGTCCTCATGCATGGGGTTACTCCTCAACGGGACTTGGTATTTTCCTGTATGGAGCTTCATGTAGTTCCCGCCAGCCCATTCATCCAACTGGTCCAAATCCCTGTGAATGACAGCATACCCATCTGGTGTGTCAGCCATTCCTGCCAGTTTTGTATAATTACTTCACATCTTTTTGTACATAAATTATTTATATACATACATTTATATACTATAAATGATTTTAATGAACCCATAACTATTTTAAGCTGAAGACATCCTTCTCTTCTTTATGGCCTCTCACAGTTTAGAATTATTCACCATGAAAAGTACTTATTATGCAAGTTCTTATTTACATCTGCAAGCTTTTGGGGCTTATATATAACATATATACATAGATAGAAGTATTTGACCTGCTCTAAGATTTACGTAGCGTGCATAGGCATGAACTCAGCAAACTACCTCCTCCTGGAGAGTTCTGAGAAAGTGTCACTGTACTCACCCTATTTTCCCTCCTACCCCACCTTTGATAGAAGGCATCACAGGAGCTACCAAATTCAAGCAAAGCTGTGCCTGCTCTTGAACATGAACAAGGTACCTTTTTATTCTGGTATCTAAGTACAGATTAATTAAGCTCATCCAGAACCAGAGGTTCAGTAGCAGCCTTTCCATTCACTTTACTGGGATTTGGACCAGACCTTAGCTATCTAATTTTAGATGTTCAGACTGCAGAAGTTTGGCTATGGGCCTGGTAATTCAGAATTGCTAAGCACTCAGCACTTCACTCTGCAGAAATCAAAGACATGGGACGTGCAATGTGCTCTTGGCAAAAATCAGACTGCTAGTTTGGGTGCCTGGATAACAACCTAAGAACCAAATATTAGGCACCAAGGTTTAAAATTTTGCCCAGGTATTTAAAGATTGTTCAATGCGATTTATGAAAATGCTTCTATCAAAAATGATTTCAGTCAAAACATTTTCCTGTGCTGTTGTTTTTTTTTTTTTTTCCTTTTCTTTTCAAGAGCAGTGTTTTTGTCAAGGAAAATTAAAATTCCAGAAAAAAATTAGAAGTTTGGCAGTTGTTCTCTGTCAGTGAAACCAGTTGGCCTTTTTATGATTCTGAAACCACTCTGTGACTCTGGAGTACATCACACTCTACTACCCTTGCTGTACAAGTTGTAAAGAGGAATTTCATTGCCCAGATTGTAAAACTTACACCATCCTAGTTGTAAGGGATGCTAGTTTCAAGCAATGCCGTGCTTGAAAACCAGTGATGTTCATTTTGCTTCTGGATTATGCCGTGGCTGCTGTAGAGTGAGTGGCTCATGCCCTCTTTCCCCTCCATTGCCCAGACTCCAAGTCAGGGAATGTTTATGCTGGGAGAGATAACCAGCAACTCTCACGGAGCATCCATCAACTCTGAGCCACAGGGCAGGAAACTGCCCTGCAATAAGAGAGAGGAGAGAATGGAAAAAAAAATGATTGACACTGAGGAACCACAGGTGCTGCATTTCTAAGTGTACTGACTGCAAACCATTGTTTTCTTGCTGATATTTTTAGTTTGCACATTCACTCAAAATTCAGTTATCCGTGGAAAAAATTTCACACTGTGTGTGTGTGTGTGTGTAGTGTGGTCAGTAGATGACAGAAAACAAGGGATGGAGAAATAAAGGCAAAAAGAAGATTCTCAGGTATGTCAAGATTCCTTTGCATACATAGAATTTTTCTCTGGACCAAACCAAGAAAATATTATGCATAAATAACTTCCTTGCTACACAGCAAGTCCAGCACTGTTCTATTTATACAACTGCATTTGGCAGTGTCCCAAAGGGAATAGGCGCCTTTGCAACTCAAGAAGAACTTTGCACAGTAATTATCTATATTTTACTGGTGCAGTGAGCTAGGAAGGATCAAGAAGACTGACAGCTGATCACACTTTGGGATTCCATCACTAGAGCTCCTAAATCATTCTTCACCTACACAGCTGAGCTAGCCTCCCCCCTGTGCGTAGGACTTACCTCTCACAGGGCAGAGCTGGAAAAGCCTTTGGCATCCTTCCCAGGGCTGTATACAGCTGCTGCTTGAGCCAATCAACTCTGACCTCTTAGCTTAACAGTTCAGCTGTCAGCTTCTAAAGAGAGATGACAGTATTTTCAAGCAGGCTCCATTGTGCTTATCAGCTAATGCTAATCTCTGCTTGCACTTGGCTGTTTGGTGAGGGAGCATAAGGAAGCATATACTTAGGCAGAATGAACGGTGACAGTCAGTTTGTGTTGATGTGCTTTCTGTATTGCACCAATATTCTGCCAGCTCTTCACTGCAATGGGTGGATGAGGATGATGAGTAATAATAATTTGGCTTTGGCAGCCATTGTTAGCTAAATCACAGAATTGTAGAATCACTAAGGTTGGAAAAGACCTTCAAGATCAGGCCAACCATCCACTTATCGCCAATATTTCCTCACTAAACCATGTCCCTTGGTACAACATCTAAACATTTCTTGAACACCTCCAGGGATGGTGACTCCATCAACCACCACCCTGGGCAGCCAGTTCCAGTGCCTGACCACTCTTTTGGAGAATAAATTTTTCCTAACGTCCAACCTGAACCTCCTCTGGTGCAACTTGAGGCCATTTCCTCCAGTCCAGCTAGTTACGCATGTGTGAATTTATGTCCTGTTCCTTGTACCTCAGTGTCCTGAAGGACCTAAAGGACAGAGATGTGACTTTATAGAATCACAGACTCATTTTGGTTGGAAAATGCCCCTAAGATCATCAAGAGCAGCCATCACTTAACACTGCAAATCAACTACTAAACTATGTCCCTTAGTGCCACAACCACACTTCACTTAAATACCTCCAGGGATGGTGACACCACCACCTCCCTGGACAGCCAGCTCTAGTGCCTGGCCACGCTTTCTATGAAGAAATTCTTCCTAATATCCAACCTAAATCTCCCCTGGTGCAACCTGAGACTGTTCATCCATTGGCTTTGTATACATTTATGTCCCCAGGACATAGCCCCTTTATGTCCCCGAGGAGAGCAGACATAGCGCTGTGTCTCTCCTCCAAATGACTGTTTTCCTCATCTCTAAAGTACTTCTCCCTGCCCAGAATCCAGGCAGTGGCTTTTATCTTTGGGCCTCATGGCAGTGGCACACACTTATGGCACGTTGCTGTGACTAGGTGCATGCTACAAGGTATCTGGTGGGAGCGACATAGTTTTTTAGTCAGAACTATGGAACAGGCTGAGCAATAAATAATCTAGGACGGATTTTGCATGTACCTCTTTTCTCTGCAGTATTTGGCCATTTTGCTGTTCAGCTTCTTGCCCACAGAAACCTGCTTTCATATCTGAAAGCAGAGGACATCATTTTTAAAATATCTGCAGCCTAGCTTTGCTGCTGACTACCAGTTACAGCAAGATTAGCGCAAGTCTGTCAAGTAGGATAGGTAAGGCCAGCTCCCTCCTGCTGCTGGCCATTTTCCTGGTGGATTTTTGTGGAGCTGAGACTGGTTACATCAGATGTCCTTGGAGACATTCAAGATCAAGCTGGACCAGACTCTGGACAACCTGACTGAGCTGTAGGTGTCCCTTTTCACTGCAGGGGGGTTGGACTAGATGGCCTTTGGCAGTCCCTTCCAACTCAAATAAGTCTATGATTCTAATTTCAAATGTAGTCCAATTTTTTTTGAACATGCTTTTGTTTTTTAATGGTTTAAAACTAAGTGAAATGAGAAGCTAACAAGGATTGAAAACTCTAAGCCTTAGGTTTTTCATCCTAGGGTTCTTCCCTACTTAATTGTACGTCTCTGTATATCAGCTGCACTTTCACCTGTGAGCCAACATAAAGATTAAACTGAAACTATTCAATAAGATATAGTCAACTTTATGTCATGATGAGGCTAAATAAATTTTCCCATGAGAACAGAAAGCAGGAACCCATGGCATAACACTCACACTCCCTTTACAGTCTTTCTGTGTTGAGGCTATACTCAGTTGAGCACAGAAAATACTGAAAACTCCCCTATAGGCTTGGGGAAAACTTGTCTGCATAAAAAGCAAGCCTCAAACCTATACTGCTCATCTTCTAGATGCAAAGTCATGGAAAGTTTTTGTTACTGATCTCCTCCACAAAGTGGATAAATGTCATGTTGAGCTCTAATTTAAGCTCTTAAAAAACAAAACAAAACAAAACAAAACAACAGAAGTTATTATTTCTTGGGCAGTCAGACATCACAATCATGAACAGCACACAAGACCAGGATAAAAATTCTACTTTTGAAAAATGACAATGTGATAATGGCCGCGGTCCACAAGTGAAACTTTCTCATGGGAGTGGAAAGGCTAGAAGAATTAGCAAAATCTGGAAAAAAAAAAAAAAATTACTAATAAAATACTGCTGTTCAAAAACACAGAAATTGCATCCAGATTGGAAAAATTCAAAAAGAAATCAGAGAAATTAAATATAGAATCCTAAGGAGGGCAAGGAAAAGATGCTGAGTAACAACAAGGCAGGTGCATTAAAAGCTACTAATAAAAGACAACAGAAACAGAAAAGCTGCCACAGAGACTGTAGGATCTGCAAACAGTAGATACAGAACAAGAGTGCTCAGAGAATACAGGTTTACTACAGGAAAGGTATATTAATTATCTGCAGCAGTGCTCACTGTGGAAAGGCTTAGGAGGGTTTCCACTCTGGAACTTATCTGCAGATGATGAGTTGGAGAACTGGTCTCAGCTGAAGAGCCAGAATTCAATAGAAGGAACCGTCATATATCACAAGGAGCAGATGATGTTCAGCCAGTAATTTTTGAGGAACTCAGATATGAAATTGCCTGTCTAGTTTATGTGGACTGTAATTTATTGCTCTTTGTGAGACTAGAACCAGAGGAATAGAAGGTGACATATGCAATATCAGTTTTTAAGAGGACTGCAAAGGAGAGCTGGGGATTTACAGAGCAGGAAGTTTCATTTCCATATTGGCCAACCAACCAAACAAGCGAAAAAAAAAAACCAAAACCAAAAACAAAAAAACCCTCACACAGAGAATGTATAGAATTCATAAGTATATGAGTGAAAAAAAATGAGCAAAGCTTCTCCAGAGGGAAACTGTACTTTCTGTATCTATTACAACTCTGAAAGAGTCAGTGAACATGTCAGTAGAAGTGAACTGACTGATACTCTTAAGAAAACCTAAACTTTCCTGAGATAGAAGGAAAAGTTCTCCCTTTAAATGGCTGAAAGGCAGAAAGAAAGTGGGAATGAACCATGAAATTGCCTAGCGGAGGGGGTCAGACTGCATTGTTTTGCATGTTTACAGGAAAAGGAGATAAATAGGAAGATTGCAATATTTGCTGGGGGCACAAATGTCATATAAAAGAGTTATAGTGTTGTCTCAATGCCAAATGATAAGTAACAAAATGTTAGATAGCATTCAAGATTGACAAATGTGAAGTAGGCCGCACAAGGAGAAAATGCCTTCAACACACAAAGTAATGAGCATGGCAGATAACAGTACACAGGAAGGATCCAGGACTCACTGCAAAGAGCTCCCTGATCACAGCGAGTCCATTCTCAGTGTTGGAAAAAACTGCAGAGAGGAAAAATAATAACAATAAAAAACATTGTGACAACTTCATTGTGAGAACAAATGAAGCAGATGAGGTCTTCCTAGCTTGGAAACAAAGATGACTGAAGGAAGGATAAGAATAGTAACAAATAAGGCCGTATGGGCTGGCTATTCATGCTTTCTCAGACCCTCAAATAAATATAAAACAAAGAAAGGCATTCCAGTGAGAAAAACTGAACTGTAAATCTTATGAATACAAGATGTTCTGAAAGAAAACAGTACAGATATGTTTTAAAATGTTTAGACAAATCTGTGGAAGAAAATCGAGAGCTGTTAAATATGAGGATAGACTTGCTGGCTCCACAGGAATTTTAAGCCACAGACTGTAAACACTGAGAAGGTATTTTGAAGATTTATTGCTCCTAGTTTACCTGTCATCAGAGCACCATGGAACTGGCTGAAGGAACTGGGCTTGTTCAGCCTGGAAAAAAGAAGGCTGCAGGAAGATGACATTGCAGCCTTCCAATATTTAAAGAGAGTTTATAAGCAGGAGGGAAACAAACTTTTTTCAAAGTTAGATAGTGATAGGACAAGGGGGAATGGTTTTAAACTAAAGGAAGGGATATTTAGATTGGATGTTGGGGAAGATTTTTACTGAGAGAGTGGGTGAAGTGCTGGAATGGACTGCCCAGAGAGGCTGGGAATGCCCCATCCCTGGAGGTTTTTAAGGCCAGATTGGATGGGGCCTTGGGCAACTTGATCCAGTACTTGATCTAGCTGTTGGCAACCCTGCCTGTGGCAGGGAAATTGGAACTTAATGATCCTTGAGGTCCCTTCCAAGTCAAGCCACTCTATGATTCTATGATTCTATGGGGGCTCCCTACGGCAGGGCCTGGAAGCTGGGCCTGGGCAGGGCCTGGAAGCCGGTGCCCTTCCCACCATCCCAGCCAAGGAGCAGAGCAGGCCAGGGGCAGCCAATAGAAGCCTCTGCACAGAGCAGTGGAAGGATACAGTTGAGCACTATGCTACACTGTTGAAAGATGTGAAGCTACCAATAGCAAAATATGCTGTCACAGTTTTGAAGAATTGGTTGGTCAAACCAGACCAGAAATAGAGCTGTCCTAGCTTGGAAAAAGATAACATCTCTTGTGCCACCAAAGCAAGTAACAAAAGCTTCCCTTCATTCAGTGCTTAAAAGGTCACAGCCCCCAGACAGCGCAATGAAAAGCACTATATTTTAAAATGGAGAAGAATGTTGATAGAAAGTTGCTGCAATTTGCCTCCATGAGCTAACAATGCGTAGGAGAATAGGTTGGTCTGCACTTTTCTCAGTGGAATTTAGAAAGTGTTTCCGTGACTTGGAGCAGTGTTTCTCTGCATGGAAAATATCTGTCTCAGGTAAGACAGATGTGACAGAAGTTTCATTCCCTCCAGGCTGATGCAACCTATTTGGGCCTCCTCAGGCCTTGGAGCATGGGAGTCTTTCTCCACAGTGGGAGAACACGATAGATTGAATGAAAATCTCCCAGTATGGTTACATACACCTTGAAGGGCACAGCCTCGGTGTGATTGCCGTAGTCCGATTTTCACTAGAAACTCAAGCATAAATAATAATTTCTATTGTCCCAAAAATCAGCTAGCAGGAAAGGGCTGAAACAAGAGTGTAGACGGGAGAAAGAAGGGCAGCTGGCAGGGGAGGTGATTCCTTGCGCTGCTCGCCGGAGCCGGCAGCACTGAGCAGCAGCCCTCCGCCCTCCGCCGCCTCCGGGGGCGCTGTCCAGGGTGCTGAAACGACGCTCCGCCCGCTTGTGTGGTAGTGCGGCCTTGGATGGATGGAGCAGGTAAGGACGCGGGTCAAAGAAACAAGTAAAAAGACAAAATTCTTTGAAGGCATTGGCAAGACGGTTACCTCATTATCGTTAGAAACTGAGAAACATACCAGATATTAAACAGAGGAAGTTGTGCCTTCTGCCTGGAGGATCTAAATTCTTACTTTGATGCACTGTTTAATGCTCGGATTTCAAATATTGCGGAATCATGGCATAACAGCATTAAACAAGGCAAGGCAATGTCTTCCATGTGTTATGTATACTGAGTAACACAAACTTCAGCTATGTCAGAGAAGTAGCTGTTAGAGTAGACAAATTAAGATCCTAAAAATCCTTCCCAAAAGTTTTACTCACCAACTACAAAACATGGTGCTTGGGTCTCAAAGGAAGTCCCAGTTACTTATTGTTGTTTTGAAATGGCTTTCTAATGGCTGAAACAGGGAAGGAGAAATTGAGAATTCAGTGTTCTCCCACATTCTAATGGAATAACATTCATTATTTTCCATTGCAACTCGTCTTCCCCTGTGTGATAAATAGATATTGTTTGACCATTTACTGGGATTCTATGAAACTGAACTCCTTCTGATGTGCAAAGTGTTACTTGTCCTGGTTGGAATAAGGTTATTTGGGTTATTTGGAATCAGTCATACAATAGAAGCTTGTTGAAATATGCTGTGAGGTCTTGTTCCAAAGGAAAAAAAAAAAAAAAAGGCAAAAAAAAAAAAAAAAGCATTCTTTAAAACATGAATGGAATATGGAAATGTTTGTGACAGGTAATTCAATATGAAAAAAAATCAATTCATTACAAACTATTTGATTCTAGAAGCAGTGAGCTGTGGTATGCTGGAATTAACCTCTGGCAAAATAGAAGACAGATGTAGAAGTCCCAAAGCACATGCAGGTAGCACATCAGTCTTAGTTTCCATGTGCCTATGGGTATTTCAGACTCTCGTTTTTTTAGTCAAGAACATGATCTTGTAAAAAAGAAAGAAAGAAAGAAAAAAAGCTATGTTCTTATCAGCCTCTCTGGATTTTAGGCATTTGACATTATTTTTATAGTGTTGATTGCATTTTCAGTAGCATCACAGATGACCTAATTCAAATGACATCAGCTGAACTGCCTCCTACAATGCTCTGACCCAAAGGCAATTCTTCTCTGGGAGGAAGGGAGTCTAACTCCCATCACTCAAATGTCTACGAGCTGTCATTGCTATACCTGAAAAATAATGGAATAGTACTGTGGCGTGGAAGTTAATTATCATTATGCATGAGGCTCATAGACAGTGATTATACACATCCAAAATAAGTTTAAGAGAATCACAAAAGATACTGCTGCTAGACAGAGTTGTTTAATTTTCATATATAAGTGCAAATTAAGGATATAGAATAAAACACTGAAGTGCCAGTATTTATCTCTATTATTTGCTGTTCAGGCAGCTCCAAAATGATTGGAATTGCTGCGGGTTCCCAAATGCACTGCACAACCTCGCTGTAGCTTTTGGATCTCTACTGGAATTAGAAAAGAGTTTAGTACTCCAAAAGCACTGGTATTTCTACATGATGACAGAGTCACTGCCTGTTTTTTCAAATAGTCTCCCAGGATATGAACGCTTAGTTTAGTTTTTAACACAAGGGCACTCACATCACTGATCAAGGGAGACTTTCTGACCCACTCAGTAGGTAGTTGATGTTCACAGCTCCCTCAGACCTGCCTTTTCATCCAGCAAATGAAAGGAGAACACTCTGCTGGGACTATAACTCTTTGCTGAGACCCGAGGTGCCCTATTCTTTGCTGTTGCTGATTTTACTGCTTCTGGCCAGATTTGTAAATTTATACCGCACAGCAGGCAGGTACAACTTTAACTGAAGCTGACCTCAGTCATGAAATAAAATAATGTAGATAAGATAAAATCCATTCCTTGAGTCAGAAGAGGCTGATTCTCCATGGAAAGAGCCTGTTGAGAGTCAGACTGTACTTTAGGGGCAGAACAATCCCATGTACCAAACTAGTAGCAGAGCTAGAGAAGGCCTGCTTTCCTAATACAGCCATACGCTCGTGCCTTTTCCCCACAGCCCTCATGTAAGAAGTGAAACTGTTGGAGGCAGCAGCCTTGAGATGGCCAAACTAAGAGCAGCCATCCCATCCCTGGTGTCACAGCAGCACCCTGTGAGCTGGGGCAGGGTAGAATGTAAGGAGGGGTCTTACTAAATGGATTATTAGCGCAACAACACATCATTAGTAGGGTAAAACTAACCTGTCTCATGACGGGTTACTAAATGGGCTGGTGCCTGTACAGACCTCTACTCCCAGAGTTCTTTTCCTACTCCTTTTTGGCCCCAGAGGTAGAGGGAGGAACATTCATATCTTCCACAAAATGGCTGTCTGCAAAAGGTATGCAACAGAGGGTGAAAGGAAGAGAAGTTGAAGGGTCAGTGGGCCAGACACATGGAAACCAAAGAGAAGTGTATGTGCACTGGCTTAAATTCAAACTAACAAAACCAATATGAATGGAAAAATGGGAGAAAGTGAAGATGCAAATGATGGATGGATTATCACAACTGCCTAAAGAAATATGTGAGACTATCCAGAACCAAATCAGCATCGCAAAAATCCCTGGCAGAGAGAGGCTGATAACTACATTCTTCTCCTTGGCATTCCCCTCTGCAACATGTCAAAGCAGGGGAAGCTCCAGCCGGGAAAAGCAGGCAAATTTCATGGGATACATCAGGCTGAGAGGTCTGTGGCAGAAGGTGCAGAACACATGCCAGTTAGGATAGAGTTGACACAATAGGATGTGAAGTATATAAAACTATCAGAGTGTCCTCTCTGCTCCAAACTTTTAACCTTATGTCCTCATTACAGTTCCAAGTTGCTCAGCTTCCTTACTGGAGTAAGGAAGAATTCTCCTCGAATTTTTACATCTGGGCTATGCCTACATCTTGTTAATAATTTGTGACTGGTCTCTCTTAAGAAGCACAGCCTTTCCTATGCATCTCTAGCAGTGAAACTTGCCCCCAAGTTATCCTCAATTTCTCAGGCCCTGAGAAAAGTACAAGCAGTGCTGTCATGCTCAGATCTATTGAGGACACTGGCACGTAGCCCTTACAGTGCTTTCTGTGTCAGCCTGACCATTCCCAGTTCACAGAATCATAGAATCATCATAGAATGGCTTGGGTTGGAAGGGACCTCAAGGATCATGAATCTCCAACCCCCCTGCCACAGGCAGGGCCGCCAACCTCCACATTTAATACTAGACCAGGCTGCCCAGGACCCCATCCAACCTGGCTTTGAACACCTCCAGGGACAGGGTATCCGCAACCTCTCTGGGCAGCCTGTTCTAGCACCTCACCACTCTCATAGTAAAGAACTTTCCCAAACCAACCTAAATCTTCCCTCCTTCAATTTAAAACCATTTCCCCTTGTCCTGCTATTATCTACCCTTTCAAAGAGTTGACTCCTCTCCTGTTTATAGGCTCCCTTTAGGTACTCCAAGGCTGCAATGAGGTCAACCTGCAGCCTTCTCTTTTCCAGGCTGAACAAGTCCTGCTACCTCAGCCTGTCTTTGTAGGGGAGGTGCTCCAGCCCTCTGATCATCTTTGTGGCCCTCCTCTGGACCCTCTCCGACAGCTCTCTGTCTTTCTTGTATTGGGGGCTCCAGACCTGGACACAGTACTCCAGATGGGGCCTCACAAGGGCAGAGTAGAGAGGGACAATCACCTCCCTGTCCCTGCTGGCCGCCCCTCTTCTGATGGAGCCCAGGATACCATTTGCTTTCCGAGCTGCAGGAGCACACTGCTGGCTCATAAGTTTCTCATCTCCAGGACCCCCAGGTCCTTCTCTGCAGGGCTACTCTCAAGGACTGCTCCTTCCAGTCTGTATGTATGCCTGGGATTCCTCCAGCCCAAGTGAAAAATCTTGCACTTTGCTGTGTTTAACGTCATTAGATTCACCTGGACCCACTTTTTGAGTCTGTCAAGGTCCCTCTGAATGGCATCCCTTCCTTCCATTGTGCCAACTGCACCACTCAGCTTGATGTCACCAGCAAACTTGCTGAGGGTGCACTCAATTCCGTCATTGATGTAATTGATAAAGATGTTAAAGAGCACTGGTCCCAAGACAGACCTCTGGGGGACACCAACCTCCACCTGGACATAGAACTACTGATTACCACCCTTTGTCTGTGGCCTTTCAAGCAGTTCCTTATCCACTTGGTGGTCCACCTGTCAAATCCATGTCTCCAACTCGGAGATAAGGATGTGGTGAGAGACCATGTCAAAGGCCTTGCACAAGTCCAGGTAAATGACACTGGTCTGACACTGGTCGCCTTCCCTTTGTCAACCAATGACATCACTCCATCATAGAATCATAGAAGATTCTATTTGATGATAGAGATCATCGAGTCCATAGAAGGCCACCAGATTGGTTAAGCATGACCTTCCCCTGGTGAAGCTGTGCTGGCTGCTTTGGATTTAGAGAGAATGGTTTTAAACTGAAACAGGGGAGGTTTAGGTTAGATATTAGGAGGAAGTTTTCCACACAGAGGGTGGTGACACACTGGAACAGGTTGCCCAAGGAGGTTGTGGATGCCCCATCCCTGGAGGCATTCAAGGCCAGGCTGGATGTGGCTCTGGGCAGCCTGGTCTAGTGGTTGGCGACCCTGCATATAACAGGGGAGTTGAAACTAGATGATCATTGTGGTCCTTTTCAACCGAGGCCATTCTATGATATGATGATGATCATTCCTCATGTGATAGAGCATGTCATCCAGGAGGATCTGCTCCATGATCTTCCCAGGTACAGAGGTGAGACTCACTGGTCTATAGTTCTCCGGGTCCTCCTTGTTCCCTTTCTTATAAATGGGAGTGATGTGACCCTTCCTCCAGTCACCCGGGACCTCACCTGACAGCCATGATATTTCAAATATAATGGAGAGTGGCTGGGCATCCACCTCAGCCAGCTCCTTCAGAACCCTGGGATGCATGTTATCTGGCCCCATAGACTTGTATGCATTCAGTCTCATGAGGCCGTCTCGGACTTGCTCTGCCCTTACAGTGGGGGGGGAAGTACTCCCCCGGCCCCCACCTAGAGGTTTAGGGGTGCAGGGCTCGGAGACGTGAGAAATATTAGAATCCTGGCTGCTAATGAAGACTGAGGCAAAGAACTCATTCAGTACTTCAGCCTTCTCCTCATCTATTGAATCCAGCTCTCCTTTTACATTTACCAAAGGAGGTACACTTGCTTTGGCCTGTCTCTTCTGGCCAATGTCCCTGTAGAATGCCTTCATATTGTTTTTAACATCTTCCACCAAGTTCAGTTCTGCCTGTGCTGTGGCTTTCCTGATCCCACATCTGCAAGTCTGGACCCACCTCTTTATGAATCCTTCCTTCAACACGTACTTCACATTGCATTTTCTTTCAAGGACCTTCCCAGCCATGTTGTATCCACCAGGGATATATCTGTCCTAATTTATAGCGTGTTACAAAACCATGCTCTGTTGTCCATTGGTTTGGTATTTCACAATCATCTCTATGTGCCATCTTCGTGGTTGCCCTTGCAATTGGGAAAAGGAGTCCATAAGCACACAGCTGTGTCCCATTCTCCAGCTCCTGTTGTTTCACTCTGCTCTGCAGAGCTGGCAGCTGTGCTCATAGGTGCTAACCCAATGCTCTCCTGTCTTGCTCACCTTTGTTTCACACCATAAGCATTTTGGGGCACAGAACTCCTTTAGTTACATGGTTTTACAGTCCTTCAGTACAACAGAGCACAGGTCTAAAAACACAGCATCACAGAAAATAAATCCTCTGCCATTCCCCATAGTTCATTACAATCTAAGCTGCTGTACCCGGTTCTTGCTCAGAGGCTTTATAGCTAAATCTCCTTTTCTAATTATAGCTCTATATAGAGAACAGTTTCCTTTACTAGAATAAGTAATGACCTGATTTCTCTGCATGCTGTTCACAGGGGAATGTACAAAGCCAATTCTACTATATTTCTACATGATCTTGTTGGAAGACTCCTGTCTAATCTTTGGCAAGTCTCATAGAAAACCTGCACTGCTGCAAACCAAGGAAAACAATGAATAATTCATTTTCTTATCTTTTTCAGGATTGTTTTCTGCAAAACATCTATTTTAATAATTCATGTGATTTTTAGCTGCACCACGCTATCGGTGCAAATGTACAGAGAAGAGACATTTTGTTTTTTTCAGTGTAGCCTGGAAGATCCATTAGTGCAAAATTTCAGCTTATATTGGACAAAAATCCAGGTGAGGAGTGAGAGGTGAAAGTCAAGCTGGTTGCAAGCTACAGAGAAAATAGGACAGTTATCTGGAAATTAAAGACCATGAGAGCCATTCTCAGAGAACTCTTCCTACAATGCTCAGATGGTCATATGTTGATCACATCAAGCACATCAAGAGCCAACTGTAGGGCAGAGAGAAGTATACATAGAGTTCCCATATATCCCCAAAGCATCTGCCAAACAGGTGAAGTTAGCACTGATAAAAGTGCGTGTGATTACAGTAACAGCCTGTAACTGACTCCTACCTCAGACAGATCTGTCCAGGTGGCAAAGCTGCAGACTGAGTTTCCCTCTAGAGCTCACACAGGAGCAACTCCAATTGGCGATACCCTACTCATGGGAAACAGGTCAGCAAACAGGATGCTAAAAGCTAACCAGAGTCCATGAAGGGCTGAAATAAGAAGGAACTGATGATACAACTGTATAAAGGAAACCTTCACTATGCTCCCACCAATTCTTTGGCTCAGTAGCAGCAGACCTTGTTCATTTACCAAGCATCAACACTCTGTTCATCACAGAATCACAGGGGTTGGAAGGGACCTCCAGAGATCATCGAGTCCAACCCCCCTGCCAAAGCAGGTTCCCTACACCAGATCGTGCAGGTGGGCGTCCAGGCGGGTCTTGAATATCTCCAGAGAAGGAGACTCCACAACCTCCCTGGGCAGCCTGTTCCAGTGCTCCGTCACCCTCACCGTAAAGAAGTTCTTGCGCACATTGGTGCGGAACTTCCTATGCTCCAGTTTCTGGCCGTTTCCCCTTGTCCTGTCTCCACACACTGCTGAAAAGAGTCTGGCCTCGCCACTTTGCCCCCCACACCTTAGATATTTATAGACCTGGATCAGGTCCCCTCTCAGTCTTCTTTTCTCAAGGCTAAACAGACCCAGTTCACTTAGCCATTCTTCATAGAGGAGATGCTCCAGGCCCTTCACCATCTTTGTGGCCCTCCGCTGGACTCTTTCCAAGAGATCCCTGTCTTTTTTGTACTGGGGAGCCTGGAACTGGACACAGTACTCCAGATGAGGCCTTACCAGGGCAGAGTAGAGGGGGAGGATCACCTCCCTCGACCTGCTGGCCATGCTCTTTTTAATGCAGCCCAGAATGCCATTGGCCTTTTTGGCCACAAGGGCACACTGCTGGCTCATGTCCAACCTGTTGTCCACCAGGACACACAGGTCCCTCTCTGAGAGCTCCTCTCCAGCAGGTCATCCCCCAACCTGTACTGCTGCATGCAATTATCCCTCCTGAGATGCAAGACTCTACACTTGCTTTTGTTAAACCTCATCTGGTTTCTTACCGCCCGGCTCTCCAGCCTGTGCAGGTCTCACTGAATGGCAGCACAGCCTTCAGATGTGTCAGCTAATCCTCCCAACTTCGTATCATCAGCAAACTTGCTGAGGGTGGCCACTATCCCCTCATCAAGGTCATTGATGAAGATGTTGAACAAGACTGGACCCAGCACTGACCCCTGAGGAACACCGCTAGTTACAGGTCTCCAACCAGACTCTGCACCGCCAACAACGACCCTCTGTGCTCTGCCAGCCAGCCAGTCCTCAACCCACCTCACTGTCCACTCATCTATCCCACACTTCCCCAGCTTTGTTATAAGGATGTCGTGGGAGACAGTATCAAATGCCTTGCTGAAATCAAGGTAGACTACATCCACTGCTCTCCCCCCATCCACCCAGCCAGTGACGACATCATAGAAGGCTACCAACTTGGTTAAGTATGACCTCCCCCTGGTGAACCCATGCTGGCTACTCCTGATAACCTCCTTTTCTTCCAATTGTCTGGAGATGGCATCCAGCACAAGCTGTTCCATCACCTTTCCAGGGACAGAGGTGAGGCTGACTGGCCTGTAATTATCTGGATCTTCCTTCTTGCCCTTTTTGAAGACCGGAGTGAGATTGGCTATCCTCCAGTCTTCAGGCACCTCCCCCATTCTCCAAGACCTCTCAAAGATGATAGAGAGCGGTTCAGCAATCACCTCTGCCAGCTCCCTCAGCACCCGTGGATGCACCCCATGTGCATGTTCATGCACCTTCTGATCCACCTAAAAGCACTTATTTCAACTAGAACTGTGCCAACAATTCTCTACTTGCAGCAGAGAGCCTCAGCCAGCACTGCCACGTAGAGCACACAGCACAGGCCATAAAGCGGGTACAGAAGTTTGTAAGTATTACTGTTCTATTAATGAAGACTAATTCCCTTTACACCACAGCAAATTTTCCAGTCCAGCTTCAGGAGACAGAGGGAGAAACATTTCTCCAAGAATAATCATGTGAATGGACTTTCTCTGCTGCTATAAATAGCATATAGATATACACTGCCACCAGCATTTGAACAAATACCTTCCAAACGAGATGGTAAGAACCTGGGCAAAAATGGTTCTTCTTTCTCCAGAGGAAGAAAAAAGCTACAAGCCAAGAAGCCAAAGGAAGGCAGAACAGCATGTGCTCTCCTGCCTCCTGTGACCATGAGCTGTGGAAGCAGCCCAGCCCCAGGGTCTGGAGGAGCACGGAGCTTACTGACCACAAATTGGTGTCCACCTACCTTGTCCAAGGAGCCCTGGCAAGAAGGTAAACTCATATTAGGTAGGATAAGGCAAAAATCATGGTACAAACCATACACAGTGTGGTGTCACCAGTGATGCTATTTTCATCTGCCCACCCAAAGCAAGACATGTTCTGCATAATATTGGCACATTATCTCATTCTTGTTATTAAGTGAATGAGCAGCTTAGACTTCCCATCATTTTAAGCCATTTTGCTTGGTGCAAACCTGACTGCACTCCTGTAGAGCATAGGCAGGCAGGTCAGACAGCTTTGGCCAACGCTGATATTTTTACAGTGTGGCTCAGCCTTTTTAATGCACTCGTGCTGCATGACAAGGCCAGTGTAAACAATTTGCCTGGTAAAACTGCCTGAGAAACTTGTTCACATTACCCAGCACAAATCTTTCCTGTTCTAAATTAACCCCCCCCAAATCTGTTCCCTGAAGTGAGTGAAAGCACTGTGTGCTTTCTTGAAACAACCTTTTACACTTTCATTTCTTTACCATTTCTTCCAATTTTCCCTCTCTAGCAAAAATAGTAACTAGTTCCTCACAGGTCACAATTCAGAGATGTACCAATGGTAGAATAAATTATAACTTCTAAAATAAACATTTTGGTTTCCACTGTAGGTTTTAAGTTTCATCCTGGGGCACTGCCACACTGGCAGTCACCAGGTGCACTCTTAACCCCATGTCTGACAAGGGCATGGAGAGCCAGGATGTCACAGCCCACAGCCGACGTAAGAATAGGTAGCAAAATAAGCTCCATAGGCACCAGCATGCAGGGGCTCAACGGGAGAAGGAGCTTCACGCATAGCTTCATTAAACCCATCTCCCTGCAAGACAGGAAAGAAATCACCGCAGCAGCTACATTATAGTGACACAATCTGACATGGGGCCAGATGACATTTGCTGATTTTATTTGAAGTTGACACTTTGGGACAACTTGGGGCAGGGAATGGCAACTGAGAAGATCACACCAGTGAAAAGGTGGCACGGACCTTCACGCCAGCTCCATTAACTCCCATGCAGAAGATTAAAAATAAACCAGTGCAGACTAATTAATGTGTTGCAGAAGGAAGGGGAGTATGAGAGGCAGGGAAGGAAAGGTGAGAGGCTAAGATTTAAAACGGTGAAAACTGTTGCAAGAGGTTTCATTAGGTTTTCATTTCTAATTCCATTAGAGGCTTCAAGAGTTATAAAAAAGTCATCAATATTTGATGCATTGTTATCATAGATTATTTACAACTTCAACACATTTTTTATTCATTATATTTTCATTCAAAATATGCAATAGCTATAAACTCCATTCTCATCAGAGAACACTAGTTGTTGCAACACCTATAGAATTCTGTTGATATGTCTGCAAAGAATGAAACTTAGCCCTGCAGAGAAGTCCCGATTCCCACCTAACATTTGAGCTAAGAAATGAGAGCTTAAATCCAAAGCCTATTTATTTCATGATGCCTAACACTATAACTAGAAATGCTAAAACAAACTGAATCCTTCACACCATAACTAGAAATGCTGTAACAAACCTGATCCAGGTAAATTAGATCACTCTTCAGACTAAGAAAATACCACAGAGCTGTCATAACCCTTCTATCTATTACTCCATATCTCCAAAATAAAACCCACAGTGCTTCCATTTAGAATGACATATGATTTATTCATATAATTCACAAGTAGTTGGACACTACTCCAAGTTTAATCTCCATATGCAAGTGATTTACACAAACATATAATACTAAAATTGCTTGCTTAGAAGGTAAAAAATACCATGGGTATGAAATGCCATGGTAGATGCTGTTCAATATACTACACATTCTTAGTGTCAGACACTTTCACTCATTTCTGATTTTAGAAAAAATGCAGTTTGCCATTTCTTGTTTTTTTAAGTAGTCTGGGAAACTCAGGTGAGTTTTCTCTAAACCTTCGAGTCAATTATTTTTCCCAGTCCTTATGAACTGAATTGACAACCAAAGCTAGTTTGAGTAGTTCAAAAATATATATTGATTTCTGCTCCTCTGAATTCACCAAGCACAATGTAATCAAATCACATCGCCTTCCAACATGCGACACAGAATACCAAGCCCTGTACAGCCAAAGGATCGTGCAGGAATTTAAACTGTGCTTCAGCATGGTGGTGTTGGTGCCGACAACCTGACAGTACAATTTTTGGCCCCTCCCAGTATCCAGTAGTTGTGAGTGATTGCACTTCACTGGGAATACATTAGCATCACCAGATCATTTGGTATTCATGCAGCTGTGGAGCCTGATTGTAATTCTGCATAAACTTCTTACTGAAACTTGTATCTAGTAAGCCTCATTAATTCTGCATTAAGCATATATGGCTGCATGGAGAAAATTGGACTTTAATGTGTTTGTCTACATCAGATTAAGTTACACATATTATCTCCTAGACGAGGTCCAAACATATATTTTGCTTGAAATGCCAGTAGTTATCTTAAAACATACCAAGAAGTTAAAAAGCTTTCACAATACAAGATCCAGCCACATATTCCACATATACAAAACACAGCTAGAGAAATACAATTTAATTTTTTGATGCTGAATTATGAGGAAAGTCTAAAAAAATAGAAAAACTCTGATACTCAGACATCAATTCAGAATGTAACACTGCATAATGCCGCAATATGAGCACCCATTTAAAATGAGAAATCCCCCAAGAGAAGCCTAAGGGGATCTAGTACTTGTGACAAAAATAGATGAATACTGCACCAAAAACATGCATACAATTGCCATGGTCATTCAGTATGCTAGTGATGGTCGAAACAGTGATCTAACACAAGAGTGAAAGAGTGTTTCCAAATAAAATCATGTGAATAACTACATATTGATTAAACTTTCTGATGCAGCAAAGTGAGGGCACAGAGCCATCTCGGGGTTCTGGAGCTGTTTCAAGATTCGCTTGTGAAATTTCTCTCTGACGCGGTTGAACTCCATTATATCCAGTGGATCCTCTTCAATCCAAAATTTGTGGAATTCATGCATTAAGTAGCCTACAAAAGAATAATTTAGAAAATATAAGAGAAATGCAGTATTTTAAATCACGTGAAATTAAAAGAGAGCTGGCAATTCATAATTATGATGTGCACAAAGAATTCTGATCACCAAGGTCTGGCACTTCACAGAACTATGCAGGGATAAGACTAAGTCCACCTGTAAGACTGCTGCAACGTGAGGCACATACACGACTTAAGGCTTATAAAACTAAAAGAACTGGCAGAGTTTGCTGCTGTGGCATTGGCACTGCACATGCTGGACACTTGATGTAACAGCTGGAAATTCATTTCAGGAAAACATCTGATCGCATGCTTAGCAAGGCTATTTGATATAAGAATATTCCTCCTTAATTTCAGGAAGATTTTTTAGAAAGCTGACTTACTTAGAAGCAAGCCCAAGGTTTGATGAACATCAGCAGAACTTCCAATAGCTAAAAGAACTCATTAAGCATCTTGACATATATATGGATGATGAGCTGTTAACTTCATTTGACCATGTTAAATAACACAAACTAAAACATTAAACTAATGAGTAGGGGAAGATGATACTGATTACATTCTTGGTTCTATGATTAAATGAGCCATCAAGGATATGTAACCTCTCATTCCAATACAGTGAAACATGCAGGTTATGTGTGTCTAGGAAGTGATGTCATTTGTTGCACAAGAGGCTTAGTTGCTTTTATCCAGTTCTTTCTATTGCATCATAGTCAGCCACAAATACACATACATATTTCTAACTTAAATTTCACTGTACGTTTGCAAAGTTTCTCATTATGAATTTGAGAAACTCCATTCAAAAGGCACCTTAAACACACAGAATCATAAAGTTGGAAAAAACCTCTAAGACCATCTAGTCCAACTGACAACTCACTACCACCATGCCCATATCTTTGGATCTATATATTCCAACAGCCAGAGGCTGTTTCATTCCAAGAGATGATTCTTTCAAAGAAAAGCTCAGTTAAAACCCCTTAAAAAATGACTATATAAAAGGTAAAATATTAGATCTTCATCTCCCAAACTCTCAATTTCCAAAAGGTACCTTCTGTACTTCAGCTGACCATGCCACTGAGCTATATAGTTCTGTGCATTGCTTATACTTTACTGCCCAGAGACTTGTGTAAGTTTTATCCTACTTAATCCACATGTACGAGCTGCAGAGGGAGGAGCTGCCAAAAGCAGCTCTCCCTGTGGTGCTGCTGCGATGGAATGGCAATGCTGGTCCCTGTAGTGGACACACCGGTCCTGGGGATCAGACCTATGCCTGGCCAGCAGATCAGTCCCACCTTCAGCCAAGACTTCGATACTAACAGCAAGACACAGTAATGGTAGTAAAAAAAGGTCTCTTCTTCTAAATTAAGTGGTGGCATGGGGAAGAAAACAAACAAACAAACAAAGCCCTCAAAAAAACCCAACACAGAACTATATACATGATCTGAAGATACAGGAGTCAAACCAATCATACTAGATGCATCCATTCACAAGGCTATGGGCGTGCTAGGGACTTGGTAAAAAGACAGAGTAACTATCCCAATGGAAAAAAAAAGATCTGAAGGTGCACAAGTAGATATTTAGGTAGATACTCATCTGTCCTTTATTCCATCACCAAAGACTGAAGTGTAACCACTAAACTGCCCAAGTTCCTACCAGCCAGTGTGCCTAGGGCAGTAACCCAGAAACCATCACAGAAGAGTATCTCTGCTACAATACCTGCCCATGCATGATTTTGGATGAGCAAGTCTTACTAAATAGCAACCTTGAATGCCTATATTATTTAATAAAAGATGCACAGTCACTAATATTTACTAGTTATCTAGTTAAGCAATAAGTATTATAGCGGCAAAACAAAACGAAATCTGCTACCAAGTCAACCTGCAGAGCTGGGTTTTTTTTTTTTTAATTTTAGTTGTTGGTTTCTGTTGCTTTTTTCCTGAATTATCATAAATAGGGAAATCAGCGCATCTTGTCTTCTTGATATCAGTTCTTTGATTGCACTTTGAAAAACATTAGAAATGTGGTGCTTGCTGTTGTACCCTTCTGGCAAAGATGCACAATAGGCCTGTGCTTAGAAGGAATGCTTGGATACAGGGGAGAGGGCTGGAAAAAACAATTAATCCTGAGGGTGGACAAGTCTACTGAAGGGTACAGGGAAACATTTGTATGTAAACGAAGATATCTAAGATGGATTTATGGGGAAAGTAGCTTTAAAAGCTCTTTAAAAGCTTAAGCTCTTTCTTCTTACTATTTAAAATCAATTTAAGCAGGTAGGAAGGTCACCAGTTCAAGCACTTTTTTTTTTTTGCACTTTGTTTCACTCCCTGGTTCGGTGGTGGTATGTGTTGCAACTGGATCACAAAGACTGGACAGCAAGACCAGAATGACAGTATCTGTCCTGTGTCAGCAGATTTACTATACTCTGCTATCTGCAAGGGTAGATAAAATAACAGTAACAGGAACACGGATGAAGTAGCTGTCCCGTCTCCCCACTTACAGAAGGTCTGCTGAAAGTGAGTGAGTGTCGGTGCCTCTGGAGCAACGTTGTAGAAATGGGTCTTCAGAGCTCCGCTCACAAGCAGGTTATATGCAAGGTCTGTTATGTTAATGCCCACGATAGCAAATGAGTAGCTGTAAAAACAAATAAGTATTCGTTGAGAGCTTGTTTTCTTTCCACAGGCTGTAAGAAACTCTGACACTGACTCTGCAGATGGTGTGATACTGAAGTGTATTAATTCTCTCCCTCATCAGCTTCCAGTGGAGGTGAAAAACTGGAAAAACATTTATCCTATCTCTTTGTACCCTCTAATGGCAGTGTTTCCCTAGTGAAACATATAGTCACAGTGAAAACGGGAGTTTCACCACTGTGCCAGCATTTTCAGTGGAGCAATACATGTTAATTCCTGTGGAATAAATAAACAACCCTGGAGTCCCTGATCTTGCTTCTGACATGGGGTAAGCACTCCACATGGTGGCTGTGCCTGCAAGGTGACCTGATATTCACTATTTTAACCTTTTGGCCCAACTGGAAACCCACAGTTGGGAACATCAGGGTTAGACAATTGGTTCCATAATGATACTCATAAGGCTAAAAAGCCCATGAGAGAAACCTAGCTGAGTCATTTCCAATTTCTTCCCAACAGAGAACTAGATACACAGGCAAAAACCTAAATCAGGGCATGCTGGGAAGAGAATTAAAATATCTGACCTATGAAGCAAAACTCTGTCCTGCTAAGAGAACAACAAGGAAAGTATATTTACAAATTAGCAGTTTTTTTCATTTGTAAACTTGCTGTCTAAAGAACTCAATACTTCTGGCAATGACCATTTCCCAAAAAAAGAAAGCAAAGGAAACTTATTTAGTTTTGTATCTTCGAGGAGTAAAAAAAGTAAATCTGTAAGTTAGCTGCAGTGTAAGGCCTAATGGCAAATTCCACAGAACAATGAAATACAGGCATTAAAATAAGGTATTATAGATTCTCAGATACACTCGTAATTATACTTTCTTGAAAGCAGATTAGAACCTGTCTCTGACAGAGAGAAGAGAGACGTGATCATATTATGTACTAAGAAGAATTAAACAGACATTTATAACTGCACTATTCATAGCACACAGAAAAAGCTTTTTCTTTGCTACAAGATTTTGCCCACGCCTAATTCGTACTTCAAAGTAGGTTTATCTGGTAATCTTCAATCAAAATCAAGATGTGGTTAAGACAACGCATATTAGTATGTGTGCTGGAAATTCCTTAAAGAAATAGCCCAGACCACTCTCTGTTTCCTTCAAATACACAGCATCAGTGTTAACAGTTTAAAGTTGCCACAGACACACAAGACTTTTAAACTTACCCAATTGCCTTATCAAACTTTTTCTTCTCCCATTCAACTTTGCTGAACTGGCTGGAAAAAATAAAATAAAACCCAGACGTTACCAGGAAGTGCTAGTAGACATATATGTCCTTTCCATTTATTTGCTATTGTAACACTAAACAAACACAGACTGTATTTTATTCCTATTACACTGCTAATTTAACTCTGTTTCTGACTGACTGAATCGGTACAGGGAGACACTGAAATGGGTAGCTTGCTTTGTGGCATCACTGATATCCTTTCTCATCATTACAAAGTACGTGACGGCATCACTTCTCTTAGTAAAAGCCAATTATTTTCTATACTGACCACAGAGGTGGCCCACATCTATTAAGTCTGAGCTACGCAAAAATAAAAAAAAATAAAAAGAAGAAAATGAGCTGACTTTAGCTTTACATATTCTCAAAGATGTACATGATGATCATCATGGGAGAAGTGATCCACTTGGAGGCAAACAAAAACTTTCTATTGGAAGAATGTTTCTCACGTCCACCCAAGCTGGAAGCCACTCAACAGCCAAAAGCAAGGGGGACTGTGTTTCTTGGTATTTAATGCAATAGTTAGGGGACCACTTTTAATTAAATTTATTTCAAACAAAGCTGCATGATGCAGCTACCAAGAGCTGACATTTTACCGACTGGGCTTTACCTGTATCTATATAATAAGTTTAGCAGAAACCAGTGCATTTATCACCAGCTACAAGCAGGCGAGGGACTGACCCTCACCAGCAGATTAAGATTTAGAGTCTAGGGGGAGTCTAGGCATAGTAAAGTAACACAGATCTTTCAGGCTTTAGACTGCACATTGTAGATAACTATGTGAAAGTGCCATTCTTGGACTATACTTGAACTACAGTAAGTTAATATTACACTAAAAACAATGCCCTGGACTTCACTCAAGTATAGTGTTTAAGAGATATTTCCTTTAAGTATTAAAGATTCAGAGAGGTTAACGCCCATCCTGATCTGTTACCAAGTGATGTAAGTGGGAACAAAACTTTGCATCCTAAGTGGCTTGGTGCTTAAGTACACACCAGTGTATACTTATTCTCAACAAATGTAGTCATTTTTGTAGGTTGTGGCATAACATCAATAAAAAACCCCAAGCAAACGTTTAACAAAGGCAGCACACTTAGGATGTGCACAAGCAATGTAGTTCAACAAAAATAGAAACTACATTGATCATTATCACGTCAGAAATCAGCACTGCTGCTAAGCAACCACACCAGGAAAACACCACAGGCACCATCAGCAGCATCCATCTTCTAGTGAATGCTCTTTCAAGGGATAAAAATTGCACATGCTCACGCAGCACTGCAAGACTTGGTAATCACACATGTAAATGGAGAACACAGGATTCCCAGCCCAGCACTAAACACTCATCACTTGTGCAGCATTGTTCTATTTCCAATGTAAGTCTTGTGTTGAGTTAAACAAAAATTTGGCTATTTTCTACGACGCTGATTAAGCATCATGACAATCCCTGTTCATCAGCACACATTAACAAAGCATCCATGCACAGCACAATACATAAAGGGCAGACCAAATCTGGGTGGTGCTTGTAGTGAGAGAGTGAATGCCAATATATAAAAAGAAGCCCCAGACAAACTGAATGTGAGGATTTAAATCAAAGCTCAGAGTCTGTTGTGCTTCCATTCCGTCTGACCCTACAAGTGCTTTTTATCACAGAATTACCATTAGGGACTTCACTACAAAATACCGAGATAAAAAGCTTTACAAGATTCACATGTGCACCTGCTATAGGGGTATCTAACACTACTGGTTACAGGTAGAAGGAAAAAAAATATTTTGAGACAACTGATTTCTGTTGCACTGGCTAAAAGGCATCCATTCCCCTAGTCCTTATAGAGTAAATCTTACAGTACAAACTTTTTGTCATCTGAAGGCACCTGATCTCTCAGAAGTCAGGACACTGAACTAGGCAGCTTAGAGCAATCACTACCTAAGGCAGTTAAAGTATGTGAATATAAGTAAGAGGAGAATGTAATGAGTTTTTTCAGCTGTGTTAACAAACTTCTGGCATATACTACTTTTGATTACCAAGTCAGTCACAGCTGGTATGAGCATATTTGGACTGCCTACAATTTCCTTCCCCCCCTTAAAATTCACCTAAAATTTGTTGGTTAAATTTGGTACTAAATATGTCTAAAACAGAGTTCTCCAGCTACATCAAGCAAGGTTGGTTTCATTCTTTATATATTAGCATGCTCAGAGGGTCCCAGTGTTGCACAGTCATATAAATGAGTTAACATCATGGCATTTAGAGAAAGAGAATAGGGTTCTCTTGGTTTTGTAAGAAAGGTTTTCAGTTTATAACACACCGCAGTGCAGTATGGTTTGATCTTATTTACATGTAGTCCCATAAATCTAAGAGAAAAGAAAAAAAAATACCTTATTTCCTTCTTAGTGACTTCCCTTCATTATGAAAAGACAAAAAAAAATATAAAACAAAGGTAAATAAAAATATAACATCACTTGAAATTAGAAATTAAGTGAAAACGTTTAACAGTAGGTTATTTCAAAGATTTCAGTATACAAGTGTGCCTCTTGAATTTGATCAGCTTTCAGGATCAGCACTTGAAAACAGATCGCACATGCCAATACCCCACCAAGGGAACACACAGCACCCTTCCCAGGCCAACAGCCAGCACAGTATTCTCTCAAGTTACTCTTTGCTTGCCTCATGCATTACCTGTATTTAGGATGAAGAGAATCAGAAAGGACTTGTTGGGCTACCTCAGTGTCCCATTCGGCAAAATACCTGCAGATGTATATGTTTAGGGTAAATTGTTAACAAAAACAGCAAAAGAAATCTTAAGAATCTAGCTATCCACACACACCAGCCCCAGCCCTTTTAAGCGTCACTACATGCATTATACAGTATGAGTAGCATCTAACATCTGGAATTCATTAAACTCAGATCCACAAAAAGAAAGATAAAAGCAGGCTCAAATGACAAGTGCAATTCCATGAGCTGCTGGTGAACATGGGTTAGCAGACTTCTCTTTCTGCCTGCCCTACATAAGATCTGTTGCTTACTGCTAGCATATGTTGGCTGCTGAGCTCAAGATAGAGCAGATCAGACTTCTTGATCTGGTAGATTCATTAAGTGAGATAAAAGTCATCACAGGAGACTGAAATTAAATATGTTGGGAGGGATTCACAGAATCACAGAATCACTAAGGTTGGAAAAGACCTATAAGATCATCCAGTCCAACCATCCACCTATCACCAGCGAGAACCATATCCCTCAACACAACATCTAAACGTTCCTTGAACACCTCCAGGGTCGGTGACTCCACCACCTCCCTGGGCAGCCCATTCCAGTGCCTGACCACTCTTTCAGAGAAGTAGTATTTCCTAATATCCAGCCTGAATCTTCCCTGGCACAGCTTGAAACCATTCCCTCTAGTCCTATCACCAGTTACACGAGAGAAGAGGCCGACCCCCAGCTCACTACAACCTCCCTTCAGGTAGTTATAGAGAGCAATAAGGTCTCCCCTGAGCCTCCTCTTCTCCAGACTGAACAATCCCAGCTCCCTCAGCAGCTCCTCATAAGGCCTGTGCTCCAGACCCCTCACCAGCTTTGTTGCCCTTCTTTGAACACGCTCCAGGGCCTCAATGTCTTTCTTGCAGTGAGGGGCCCAGAACTGGACACAGTTCTCAAGGTGCGGCCTCACCAGAGCTGAGTACAGGGGGACAATTACTTCCCTGCTCCTGCTGGTCACACTACTTCTGATACAAGCCAGGATGCCATTGGCCTTCTTGGCCACCCAGGCACACTGCTGGCTCATGTTCAGCCGAGCGTCAACCAACACCCCCAGGTCCATTTCCTCTACACAGTCTTCTAGCCACTCCGCCCCAAGCCTGTAGCGTTGCTTGGGGTTGTTGTGGCCAAAGTGTAGGACCCAGCATTTGGTCTTATTGAATCTCATCCCATTGGCTTCAGCCCAGCTGTCCAGATCCCTCTGTAGGGCCTCGCTATCCCCAGGCAGATCGACACTTCCAGCCAACTTGGTGTCATCTGCAAACTTACTGAGGGTGCACTCAATGCCCTCATCCAGGTCATCAATAAAGATATTTAACAGGACAGGCCCCAGCACTGACCCCTGGGGAACACCAGTGGGAGTCCAAATCCAGATTCAAGAGTTTATATCCTTCACTGATCTTGGACAGAGAATGACATAACTACAGTCAGTGATTTTTCCTGTCTTCCACTGTGTAAAAGCAGAAAGTATTTTTTTTCCCTCTCATAGGGAGGGGTTGAAACATTTCCTAAAATTATGCAACTACCTGCAGTAGATACACTGGCTGAAGGAAATAGCAGAAACTGATTGATTCCTAAATTGATTCCTAAATTAGCAAACATCTGGCCTGCACAAGGCAGAAGGGAATAATTGTGTAAATTTGTTGCTTGATTTCGGGTACAGAAAGAAATTTAAGAAGTAGTTCAACTACAGAAGTCTACCATCAGTGCACTTCCAGTGTTTTGCCTAAGAATTCAGCATGGAATTCCAAAACAAGAAAGCTGAGCAGTAACATAACCCTCTTATCCACCCACTTCCAGGTCATTTTGCCTAAAGAGATGTAGATATTGTTGAAAACATACTTTACAGTTACTCTCTTGTGGGAAGAGTGTTAACTTACTGTTTCACAGAGAAACTAAAAAGGGTTTAAAATATATATATATAGGTCTTGGCAAATGGTGTAACCTTGTTGAATGAGGAATACTGTAAGAAAGGAGAGCCATTCAAGAAGAGAAACCCCTATCCCTAAAAACTGAGACAGAAAATATTCTTTCAAGTTTTTGATACAGAATTGTAATGCTTTTAGAAGTTATTTCTTCAGACTTGCTAAAAAGTCTGAAGCACATAATGCTGCTTGTCACAGCTTCTGACACACAAATATATCTATAAAGGAGCATACTTACACCAAGTTATATAAGCCCAGGAGACCCATCCCTCTAAAGTCTGTTTTAGGATCATCACCTTGGAAACCAATTTCACACCACTGCTTCGAAATCCGAGCTTTCAGTGGTGAATTGGGCTTCAAGCATTTCCATAACTAGAAAGATCACAGGTAGAATATAATTACACCTGCACACGTAAGTATGACTTTTTCTGCAAGGTAAGTTTTCGCATAATTGTACTGCCATTCCAGCAACCAGAGCATAAGAACAAATGAAATTCCTGGGTGTGAGGAGAGCCGGGGTAAAAGAAGATAAACAAAAAATAAAATCTCCAATAGCTCTCAAATACTGTGGCTGTTTCAGCCCTACAAAGACCTTCTGACTTGAACATCTCGCGCAAGGACTTGTTTTGGTCATGCTTTGTGCTTCAAACTAGAGCCTGCGTCCCTAAGCACCAAGATGGGAATGGGCTGGAACTTGGCTGTAAATCATTGGCAGAGAGGCAAGCAATCAGCCCTCAGGTCTGTGAGGCTCTGCAGCAATCTTATCCCCAGCGTCTTTTGCAAGTCTCCAGAAGGGTTATAAATTGAGAGTGCTGTCTTGGCTACCGCAGCGTTAACGAGCAGATCAGAAAACATAAAAACAAAAATCCATATAAGAATAGCACATTCCACCTTCATATTTAACTGAGGGGTGAATCATTCATTGATCTCACATAAAAATTAAATTAAAAAAAAGCAAGAAAATGATTTAAAAAGTCAGATCCTCAGCTGGAATAAATCCACTTAGCTGCACTGGCCCAGTGTCTTTAGTGCTTAAATATCGTGTTGCTAGGCACCTAAAAGCAGCCTAAATAGACCTGCCTGACAAATGCATAACTTTCTGCACATCTTATGTGCTGTATTACAAATCCATGCTTTCTAAAGTGTATTGAGAAATCAAGTGTTCCCCATAAACCATAGCTGGTGAGTAGGGCCTCAAGACACAGTTAGATGAAGCCTCCCCAAGAAAAAGAGCAGTATGCACATTTCCAAATAATCCACTCTGAATCTGTATTAATTTTAGCAATTCAAATTGAATTTTAAATTAAGTACCTTTAGAAGGTTAAAACTTCTAATGATTTTAGTTTGCAATGACTACATAAAGCATCATGTGTTGTTTAAATCATGTTTGGCATCTTCCATGTTCACTCCCTGACACTTCACTCACTGACACTAAATGCAGTATTATTTATTAGTTCAATCACATTAACTTAATTTTCCGCTCATTCATAAATTGCCCTCTTGGTAAGCATGAATAAATAATAGACATTGGGATCTCAAATTACCCATTGCAGAGATCACTCAGCAGAATACCTAGAAGCAATGAAAACCAACTGGCTTATTCTTCCCCACTGTGAGCTGGAAGCTGAATTAAACCCTTGGACATATTTTTGTTTGACATGACAATTCACAAAAGCAAAAAGCCTGCTGTAAACAAGTGCTATTGCACAGGTTACACTGGAGACGTGGAGTAACTGATAGGTTTTTTAACACCTAGAATTTTACAGTGCAAGGTATACTGTTTAGCTTCCCCTCCACCACCAAATGCTTAAGTTCCATTATGCTTTTATTCTGTTTTTAATGCTATGTGACTACACATCAAAGCTGCCATTTTCATAAACA
Organism: Pavo muticus; assembly: GCA_016647715.1. NCBI lineage: Eukaryota > Metazoa > Chordata > Aves > Galliformes > Phasianidae > Pavo > Pavo muticus. Next base: position 417,260 of record JACDJE010000056.1, on the reverse strand, counting down.
TCTAAGAACCAGGTCCCCAAAGACCAGGTGACCAGGAAAAAAGAACCAATTCCCAGTGCTCCTCACCTGTGATCCCCTCACATCCTACTTTTTACTCTCCAAGCAGTGTAGACGCACAACAAATTTAAGAATGCTTTCTTGGAGCCAAAGACCTTCACATTAGACCTGTAGCCAGGAACCTGGTATTATCAAAGACCAAGATTGTAGGTTGGCATCAGGATCTCCAATCTCCCATACATGAGCTTCCACACTGATAAGTCTGTGTGGCCTTCCAATTAGAGCCCTCTCCAGCCCCAGAAAATTACACTCTTGATTGCACAGCAGCAGAAGTCTATCTGCCCTATTCTGCCTTGTGGGTAGAAGAGGTTCTAGATAGACTCCATCCAGGCCAGACTTCCACCTCCCAGCAAGGAGTTAACCCTTAAAAATAGCTTTTCAGACACCTACAGGAATTCTATGATCATTTGAGGCATATGTAGGATGCCCAGTGGGTTTTTCTGAAAGTATCTGGAAGCCCAAGTCAGTACAGTGACATTTCCAGAAGTTTTCACTATAACCTGTATAAGCCACTAGGTGACAAATTGTAGCATGGAAGACAAGAGCATCATCACATGCTGCTAAAAACAAAAGAAATCTAAAGTTGAGCGGGAGCAGAACCAATAGGAACTTATCTCAAGCTTTCAGTATTTTTGTTTAAATAACAAAACCATACTACCTTATGTCTTTTTTTAAAAAACCTCTGAAAATTCTCTCTTCAGTTGCTTTACAATCTATAGCTGTCTCCCTGCTTACAGCTTCAAGATCACCTTCCTCAAAACATATTTATTTTCATGCAATGTTTTCTTTAAATCATGAATTAAAACTCCATTGGAATGGTTTTCATTACTGTTCATGTATTATTCTGAAGAATGGTCTATTTTCTATTTCTATTGGTAAGTAGGAATTTACCAACACGTTTGGTATCTCCAATACACAAGCGTTATCTTCAAGAATTCAAGAAATCAAGGAGAAGAAGTGTTTATTCTGGTTATGAGAGGTAAAAATACCCTTCTCATCTTGAAGAAAGTTGTATGTAAATAGGACATACTGCTGTTTTTCTAGAACTCACAGCACAGAGCTGTTATCTGCAGTAAGAGCCGCATATTCAGCACCTAGATATAGTCCAGCCAACTGACATGCATTCATCAACAAGGAACAAGCTGCTCGCTTGGAAGGTGTTATACCCAGACTATGCTTTGTATGTACAGGTGTTGCACGCAGAACGTGCTACACCCAGTATACTTTGTAGGCTAATCTTGAAGCAGGTACACAATGGAAGAAGGTGATAAAACATCAGGAAGTATTAAGAAGTTTATAGACCAGCCCTTTGGAGGTGGGATGAATAAAGGATCCTATCAGTGTCTCTTAAGTACCTACCTTCAAAAGCATTTCCTCATGTTGCAGATTCTCTGAATCATACGGCTCTCGGCGCAGCTTTTCAACCTCTACAATCAGATTTCTGTACCCAACTATCTGCAGCAGGCAGGCCTGAAGAGATACTCCCAGCCTGAGGGTGGAAGGAGACACGATTCAATTCACTCCTGTCACAGCACTACAGCATACTTACCTGTTTAATCCATGCGTAATATTACATCAACAAATTAATAATCCAATGCTTTAATTACTGTGGGAGATTTTCAAGAGATAAATATTACATTAAACAAGATTTTATGAAATGCATAGTCTTATTTAGCACACTGCTTTGATTAAAAAAATTACAATTGACTTTTAAACTGAAATGGTGAATTTTCACATACAAAAGTCTCACTATAACAATACACAGCAGCTTTCAACATCTGTTATAAGCACATCACTGAACCTTTCCCCTCGTTCAAATGGCAGCTTCCCAAACAATGCCCCGAGACCAGAGAAATGAATTTAAAAAGGACAGGGGGGAAACTCAGCAAAAAGCTAAAAATAAGCATTTTATTTCCATGTCACAAGAGCTCACATAAAGAAGCCAAAAACTTGAAGTAACACAGTTGAAAGATCTGACTGTCAGCAGATGTTTTTTTTTCTTTTTGTCTCTTGTTAAGAGTCTCAACAATGGCTCTTTTTTTCCTATTTTTATGATGTTGATCAACTTGATGCATCATAAAAATTAAAAAAAGAAAAAAGGAACCCAATGTGACTCCTAAGGCTTTAAATTACAATTTATCTAGTTTTAGGTTAAGATTTTACTGTACAATACAAGTTATGTAGTATACCACAGCCATGGTTATAAGAATATTTGATCAAGTACAGGAATAAGGCATTAATTTTTTTTTAGTGGAACTGGGTTGCACTGATGATAGATATGTATTAAGCTGTACAGGTTCCTCATTTGTCCTGTTTGGTGCACTGAAACATTTTTGTTTACTCCTTAATACTATTTAGATTTCTGAGCAGAAGGATTTTCGCTGCTTATCTTTTGAGACTAATACACAGAATAAGGGATGTCATCATTAGGCCATTTCTCCTGCTGCAACTGCATGCTGTTTGTGTCTGTAACCCTTCTGGAATAATCTAAGCAGCATTTCCCCCCTTTGATGTTTGGTTTTCACATGCTTCACTTGCTATACCCTACCATTTTGTAGAAAGGCTGCATTTCAAAGAAAGATAAAAAGCCTGATAGAATTGCCTGAGTGCATCACTAAGCCACAGCCACCGCGTTTTAACTACAAAATAACCAAACAGCATGGACTGCCACCTGGTTACTCAGCTTACTTGCTCCCACCACTGAGTATACACGCTTATTTCAAAGGTACTGGTAAATGGGACCACCTCCTTTTCAGATCACAGCTGCCCAAGGCCTTCAAGAACAGCTCAGTGCAAACATTCCTGGGATGCTAGCTCTGCTCTTCAAGGATGCTACGTGAGCAAAAATGACTGCACACAGATTTGCAGAAACACACATAGTATGACACATGTCCTCTCATCCTTACCCGACGAGATGTTATATCTCTGCCGTGCAAGGGAAGGTCAGAGTTTCTGAACAAGACAGTTTGGATGCAGGTTTTGTGATGTTTGAGAATGGGCAAACCAATGGATTTTCCTTAATCCTGCCTAAAGATATACCTGACCTGCTTCTGCTGAAATTTCTCCAGAAGAGTTTAACATAACCTAAGTGTGTCACATATGAAAGTTCACTCCAGATTATTAAAGTTTAGCTAAACTTCAATTAATGAACATTAAGGAGCAATATAGTGGCAGGGTTTGCTTCTGTGTATGTGGCACCACCTTACACATCCCAGACCCACATTCCTCACTGCCTGGAAAAGGTCTCAGCAAACTAAAGGAAGATGCCAGGGAATGGGAGAGAATGGGTATGAACGACTCAGCCCTATACATTGCTGAGTGCACAGTTTCTAGCCTAAAAGCAATTCAGCATTTGTTCTATGCTAAGCGTATGAACAATACATGGATTAAATTAAAAATACTAAGGTTTTCTTCCCCTTATATGAGGACTAAATCATTCAAATGTAATCAGGGGCCTGAACAAGTACAAGCCATTTAAACCCTTTCTCTCCCTCTCTTCTAGAAGACAACTTCTCAGAAACCAAAGGCAATGCCACAGGGATACCCAGATGATCTCTGGTGTCACATGAAATACTATTTTAATTAATCCCATGTTTCTTCTTGGCATTATTCCACCCTGCTACTCAAGGGTGCAACAATGAAAAGTGAATGCTTCAATTAGCCCAACTGGTTAGTAAAGTCTACAGGTCAGGCTCTGAGCTGTGCACATTTGTATTTACATGTAGGTTTTCCTTGTGTGTTACCATCATTAATTTTTCACTGCTGCTTTTTTTTTTTCCTGAATTTCAGCTATCAGTGTTCTGTGCAGTACTGAAACATCTGAGCTGTGGCACCCTCCTCGTTTTCCCACTTAAGAGTATTTGTGACAATATCACTATGTAAGCCAAGCTATGGAATTACCAGATGTACAAAATCCCAAAGGCTCAGACAGGTGGTGATCAACTCCCTAAAATATTGTGAGATGGAACTGGAAGTTTCAGCAGTCAATCTGGGACAGCAAGGGTTAGACAGACATTAGTAGTTCGAACCAACAGCATAAAAAAAAGTGTGTACTGTTAAAGATTGTGTTCAAATTACTCAAAGCAGTTTCAAAAATATAGAAATAATATACTGGCTTACTGGTTATGACAGACCACTTTCTTCCCTACAGCCTTGCTAAGAAGCCATCACTGTCATTTCCATGACCACCTGCCTTGGAAGTATTTCATCCCTGGGGAAGTGGCCCCCATAAATCAATATATCAACAATATATAAAGACAATATGATTCAGGAAGCAGATACTCAGGACTTTCCTATTACAGTCCCCATAAAAGGGTATTCATTTTTTCATTGTTTTTTTGACAGCAAAGCTTTACACTGAAAAACAAAATTTATCTTCAAGTTGTGTACCAAAATAGCTAGGAAGAACTAGTTCTCTATGGACCTGGGTACTGAAAAGAAATCAATAATTCCCATTTGTTTCATAAGGAAGTCATGAACTTACTGTGGATTTATATCTGGATTAATCTTTTTCAGCTCCATGATGTCATCTATAGTTTTTTCAATAGCATCAGGGTGAACACTTACTGAAGTTTGCAGCCGCTAAAAAGAAGTTTTAAAGATACATATTGAACAATAGCTTCCACATCAATCAATAAGTTAACAGCGATAAACTCGATACCCAACAGCTTCTAGAATTAACAGCCCAGAAGGGTCAACTCTATACGCACACACACCTTTCCCGCCCTACTGACTAGTAGCAGAATGCTATCCTCACAAGTCAATTGCCCATGCAGCCAGTCTAGAATATGTCTGCAGGAGATGCCAGTGAGGACTGTTTGCACAGTCTCTCAGTTGAGCAGCAGCTTCAGACCACCAACCTAGCTGCACTGGGATTGCCAGCCTTCATTCAAAACCTCCCTTTCCAACACATTGCAGTAACAAAAATATATTTTTCGTTCCTCTTGCATATCACTGCCTTGCAGACGCCTCATGAAGTTCAGTATTTCAAAGAAATCATCATGCCTTCCAAAAATTAAGAGCTTGAACTTTCTTGTGCTCTGTCTCAAAATTACACAACCGGAATTGCTCAGATGCAGTCTTATATAAGATTCTGCCTTTCTGATTAGGCAAATATACTTTTAGCACAACTGTGGCCAATGTGACATTGTTTTTGCTAATGTTGAGGTAATCTTTTTACTAACACTGGTTCTCAACACGTAGGAGAAATAAATGGTTGAATGAACTTAACGCACATAAAAATGCTTTGTTTCAGATTAGTGAGAAGCACAACCACTGCTATAGTGAAAGGATGAAGTGAAAGAGTCTTTCCCATTAGTGTATTTAAAAAGAAAGAACAAAGTTTTTGTGACTGTCTTGGTACCACTGCCTTCAACTTCTCAAACTCCTGCTTTAAAGGCAAAGAAACTGAGGCATACAGCATGTAAGTAACTGACTGCAGATTACATAAACTCTAGGACAGGATGAGCTTATAAGAAGGAGGAGGACCAACTTTCTACACGGGCAGATAGTGATAAGACACGAGGAAATGGCTTTAAACTAAAAGAGGGGAAATTTAGGTTAGATGTCAGGAAGAAAATCGTAACTCAGAGGGTGGTGAGGCACTGGCACAGCTGCCCAGAGAGCTGTGGGTGCCCCATCCCTGGAGGCATTCAAGGCCAGGTTGGATGGGGCCCTGAGGAACTGCAGCTGGTGGGTGGCAACCTTGCCCATGGCAGCGGGCTGGAACTGGATGATCTTAAAGGTCCCTTCCAACCTGAGCTATTCTATGATTTCTATGATTCTATGATGAGGAACCCACCAAAGAAACCCTCAATTACAGAACACCACCCTTGTCTCTACCATGGCCTATTGCCCACTTGATTCCACCAGTGCCACGCTGTGACTGTCCCTACAGCACAGGACACTCTCCAGCTTTGTAAGGCCACCTGCTATGGTGGTCACAGCTCTCTCCTCAGTAAGAGATGCTTTTAATGTGAGATTACATAAAAACCTATAGTGATTTTTATACAGTGAGCAAACAGCCAACTGAACAAAACTGGACAGGACACAATAGGAAAGGTGAATTATCAGATCTTTCACTCACCTTACTTTTTGAACCTTTCAGTGATGCCTCTGTAAGAGAACAGTATTTGAAAGCATTGCGTCAGACAATTTTAAATGAATCCAGTATAAATGTAGCTTATTATTATTTTTTAAACAAAGTCATACTATTTTTAGCACATGCAGAAAGGTACAAAGGCTTGCAGAGTTAAGTAATTCAGTTACCTATTTTCATAGTTCTGGCAGCTCCAGGCTTGGTATTGTAACAGATCCTTTGCAATTCACATCGCCCCGTTAATTTCCTGACCACAAACTTCAGGCAGCGCCACAAGCACTTGCAGTAGAAGTACAGGCATACCTGGATAAACATTCTGTCAGGGAAAAAAAAAGTCTGAAAATAAGTCCAGAGCAGAGCCTTGTTTAAACAAGGTCACCACAGAGACTGAATGGCCTTCCTCACCCCCAAAATGCCCATTGCCTAAGAGCAGCTTTAAACCAAAACCCGTACTGACGCTATAAACATTTATCCTGATGACTGTTAAAGGACAAGAGATCTCCTGAGGCCCCTTATGGTCTGAATTACCCTGTGATCCTATGAAAGTCAGGAAATAAACAAATACATGAGAAATGAACTATTTTCAAGGTTGTTTTTTTTTTAAGCACTGCAGCTGCTATCGTGCCCACACACCACAGGCTATTGCAGTTATATAAACCCATCCCAAAAACAGGTTTCATGGGCTACAATTGGTGGGCACAATTTGGCTTTCTTATTTCTACAGCTATGAAGGCCTAGCCCCTGCCACATTACCCAAGCGTCTAGCCACCCTGAAAGCACCATGACATGAGATGTGGCACAAATCATTCAGTATCCTTGAGGTCAAAAGCACATGTCAGAAAAGGCTAACTGCCAAGACTTGACAATGGAAACACTGGCATCTGGACTGGTCTTGGACATCCCCCTCTAAGTAGCTCCTGCTTGAACAGAGTGTTGGACAAGGTGGTCTCCAGAGGTCCCTTCTAATTGCAATCATTCTGTAACTATATTCTATGAAAGCATCCATACAACTTCAATAAGCTAGCTTGCTGTTATATGGTCAGAAATTATTTGATCCCTTATGTTGTAAGTCTGCGTGCATTCATCATGAGCCTATTATCACTTCCACAGACTTTTGACACTTTCAAAGGAAATTTGTTAAAAGACTCCTTACTATCCTTTACAGTGGAGTCGTTGGTTATTCTGAAAATACTAAATTCCAGATACTTAAATCAGTATAGCTTTAATAAAGCTGGAAGAGCTCCATTGTTTCACAACGCATCCTGAAGGGCATGTTCCAGAAGGACATTCAGGAAAGGGAAGATAATTTAACTCATGTTAAAGTCCACACAGGAGTTTAATCTGCTTTATGCTCACTTTAGCTTAATCTCCTTTGAAGAGGGATTAAACTAAAGGGAACTAAAGCCATTTTATGTCTAAATGGACGGCATTCACACAAGTATTTAGCATGCTTTAAAAGCATCCACTTTATCTTCACACTTTTAGTTAATTCACTTAACACTCCTAAACGCCTGTGTATACGAAAACCCCTTGTCTTTATGCAGCAGAGTCTTCCTGTTGCATAAAGATAGGAAGTGAAAACCAAAGAAAGAAAAAAGACTCCCAGGCTGGAATCAAGTTTTGGGTCAGTTAAAAAAGTTTCAGCTGCTGACCTGGAAATATTTGGGTCCTCCCATCCCAAGATGAGCCAGAACACACTGTTGTGAGAATTCTGTAGATGTTTCATGGTAGGCAATCAATTCAGTATTAAGAACAAGAACAGCTATCAGAAGATAAGTCCATCATCAGCCAAACACTCAGAAATGTAAGACATTAAAGAGTAAGTCTCATACAGACTCAGCTAATACTTTCAGCTGCAACGACATCTCATAGTGTCTTGAAAACAAGCCCACAATTTCACACTATGCATTTCAGTTCTTCCAGTAGATGTTTGATATCAACCATCAAAGAGTTGACTTAACAGCCTGTCCTCCCACATCAAGAATCAAAACACAACATGTATAGCCATCCCTCAGCCTTCTCAGCACCCAACTCTGTGCTCAGGCTAAAGGTCCAGAGAAATGCATGCAATAATTAACATCGAACCAGAAGGTGGAGAACGTCAAACAAAGTTCTGGGCTTTCATCAAATGTTTGTAGCAGAAATTAAACTCATTCTCTTTTTGGTCTGCTTTTCATTACCCAGAGAGCTCATTTATATGGAAAGAAGGGAAGAAAGGTTTGCTTAACTTCACGTAGCAGCCCACATGAGATTTTCTTCTAATGAAGGAAATGAATCCCATTAAAAAACCAAATCAAAACAAAACAAAAACTTCTGTAAGAAAGTTAATGTCTACACTTAATTACCTCTAGGGCTGAAACATCACAACCCACTTTATTACTCAAAACTTTCTTATCATACTGTGTGATGTGGATAAATTCCCAATAGAAAGAAAAATAGAATGTGTTAGGTGCATTTGAATTACACTTTTGATTATACGTTGCTGCCTTTTATTCAATGGCAGATTAACAAATCAAAGGAAAAATTCTAAATGGGATAAGCTGTGATATTTCATGGTTGCAATCACATTTTGAACTGAAATTTTGCTTTGGCTGTGGTCTGAACAAAACTAGCAAAGTAAAAATATATCTACTACAGAAAGTCACTACAGCACACAAACACTGCATGTGATTCACTAAAACATACTTAGCAGCTATAGCGAATAAAGCAGACAAACACCAGTTTTGACTAGGTTACTTATAGAAGAAAGTTTGCCTTTGAAGATACCTTCAATTCTCTACTACTCATCCATCTCAAGATTACAACAGCTGAAATCTTCTGTTTATAACATGAACAGCATAAAAGTAACACAAGCTTGTTTTCAAGGAGCTGTTCTTTACAAAAAGGAACTCTTGCTGGCAGAAGTCCTGTAATAAAGCACACTTGTGAATAAGTTAAGTTTTATTTTAGCTGCTTTGCACTTCAGTAAAGCAGAATCACTGGTAGCTATAATAGAAGACACAGAATACTGTTAAGAACCCTCATAGAAGTCTAGCTTTAACCATGTGTCTGACTGCTGTGGTAGCATTAACTTGTTTGTTTTAGAGCAATTCCAAATCTTTCCTCCACTGAATCTCAGTGTTTTTTGGCTTTTTTTCCCTGCTTGGCCTTGAAGGTTTTCTTGGCACAGAAAACAGCGTGCTTCCTTACCAGTCTGTGTTCACAGTTTTCAGAAGGGTTTGCACAACTATGCCTCAGTTCCTGAGGTGAGCTTCAAGTGCAGGAGCATTACAGAAAGGAAGACATTCCTAAGAGACTTGCTCTCTACCGTTTCCCATCCTGACATGAGCTCCTCCTCCCCCCATATTGCATGCAGCAATACAGGTCTACAGTTTGTGGTTATACATGAAAAGCACCTTGGAAGAGTTCACATGAATGTTCTCTCAGCTAAAATTAAAAAACTGCGTGATAACATGCTAATGCACACAGGCCTAATGAACAGGCAGTTCCTGTGTTGAGGATGCCATACGAGAGAAAGCTCAACTGCCCCACAAGAAGTCAGGTGAGACATTCCTAGTCATTGATGCCAGTCACTTGGACGTCAGAAGTTTCCTGTTAGCTGCTGAGAAATACCAGTGCAGCTCAGCATAGCTCTGCCAGATTGGCTCACAAAAAGTATCACTGAACTCTGATGTTAATATAGTGGAAAAGTATACTAGTAATTAGGATACCAAAACAAAATAAACAAACAAACAGAAGACTTTAGAAATGAATATGCATTTCCTTGCATGCCTGGAAAACTTAGGAAGCGCTATCCAATGTTTAAAGCCACCACCACAACAGTCTAAATAACAAGTGTGTATAATGCAACGATCAGTGCTCCACTGACACAAGAGGAAATAGAAAAGAGTTTCTGTGCAATATTTCTGAAATGGATAAACACCTTCTATTTTATCAGTTTCTGTTTATTTTCCTTTCCTTTCCGTCCCTTTTGCTGGTAGCTTCAGAACCTTAGTATTTTCAGAGCTAGTAACAAACTGAGTAAATACCCTGGGTAAAATGAAAAATGTAACTAAAGCTGGGAAACCACAAAATCACAGGGGTTAGAAGGGACCTCTGGAGATCACCTAGTCCAACCCCCTGCTAAAGCAGGTTCCCTACTGTAGGTTGCACAGGAAAGCGCCCAGGAGGGTTTTGAGTATCTCCAGGGAAGGAGACCCCACAATCTCTCTGGGCAGCCTGTTCCAGTGCTCTGTCACTCTAACACTAAAGAAGTTCTTCCTCATGTTCAGACTTCCTGTCTCAGTTTGTGCCCATTGTACCTTGTCCTGTCACTGGGCACAACACCAAACCCTGCTGCAGGTCCTACGGATAGGAAAGGCACCTTTGCAATTATTTTTCCTGAAAAACAGCTCAGTGAAGAAAGCGTTGCACAACAGGATAAAGTCTTGAGAAGGTGAAGACAAACTGTTTAGCTGTGCATGGACAAGATCATCCAAAAAGTGATTAAGCAAGTGATACTACACTGTGAGAATTTAATTAACTTGATCATCTTTGGCTTATTTGTGCAGCTGAAACTGTGTACAGAAGCTCAACCAAGGAGTAATTACCAGTCATCATTTCTGCCATACACAAGTGTGCTATTAACTAAAAGACATTTTTGTTCTGTACTTTTTTAGATTTGACAACTGAAACTCATCTCTCCATTTAGAGATGAAAGCAAGTCACCGTAGGAACAAGAGAACGTATAAAAGTAGTTTTTAACAGCAGCTTTCCACACTCTCTTCTCTTGCTTTCTACTGGCTTTATTTTCATTTCATCTGATGCAACCTCAATAAAACAGAACTTGTACTTAAAATTGCTGGTGCTCACTGACTCTTTTGCCATCAGAAGTTTTTAGGATTTACTGATAGAAGCTAAGATGTCTGCCACAGGTGGTTCTCCAAGTTGCTAGCGTTATAGAATTTTAATGTAAGTTACGATCAAGGTGGAAGTGTGCAAGTGTCACCAGGAGACTCCTCAAAACTCTCTACCAAAAAAAAAAACAAAAAAAAAACGCATGGCAGGATTGAACACTTCACTGAGGAAATGTTGGAAAAGTTCTATTATTTAATAAATAATATTTTAAACTCCTTGGATAATTCAGATAAGAGCAAGCTGCAAAAGAAAAGAAACATAGAACAGCTGCTTTCATTTAGGCATAGCCTTGGACTAGAGGTATAAACATCGTCAGGAAGATAAGAGTCCTGCAGATTACTGGTGAACGCGTGCCCCTGGGTTTAGAGTTATTCCAGTTACTGGAGTGTTGATGTAAAAAAAGTTTTTCCCACTGGAAAGCAGCAGCTGTTGAAAAACAGTAAATGAAGAGGCAAAGAAACTGCAGCTACATTAAAGACACTGACATCTAAAAATGACAATCTTATAAAATACTCATAAAATATCCAGACGTCAAAGTAGCTACCACTTGCATAAATAAGCACATCCCCTTCTTGGCTATGCAGATGTGCAATACAGTTCTGTGACAGGCAGGAACATAGGAAGTATTTCAGATTGAGAAATTAGAACGCATAAGCAACTGAGTCAATTTATGACTCATTTTGAGTTCGTTGCATTTTAATTGTTCAACTGCCTTAGGACTTCAGTTTATCAAAGACAGTCTTACTACATGGCACCAGAGCACACATTTTCCTCACATCTTTTTAATTAATGCCTCATTCAATGTCTGAATTTGGAGTTCATGGATTATGAGCAACGATTCTAAACTACTTTTACACCATCAATTTCACTTTTCAGTTTAAGCAGTGATGGTGACTGTCAAAGAAGATAAGTAACTTCAGAGTCAAGCCATTTTGGACTAGGTAAAGACTACCTTTGAGAGGTTATCTTAAAAGAAAACAAAGAAAATCAAAATACACAGAACACAACACAATCAAAGATCCCCCCCCAAAACAAAACCCTAAACTATCCAACCCACATCTTGAGTAAATATATGCATCAGAAGCAGTAAAACCATATGCCATAATTTTTTAAGTGATGTTGTATTCTGTCTGTCATTCTAAATATCAGTAGGAAAAGATTTATTATCTTCATGTAAAACAGTTTACCATGTCAACAGCATAAAGCAAACTATTTCTTACTGCCTTCCTTTAAATATGAGGATGTACAAGTGTTATTTGTACAAACTAAGCAATTGCAGTCTTGGTAGTGTAGCCAACATTGTTTTACATTTTCCATTCCCTTTCATGAGAGGCCCTTACTGCTTCATGCACTTGTGGATCATATGTAGGAAAGGGATCTTTCTCCTCCTTTGCTCAGCCTTGGTGAGACATCTGGAGTGCTGTGTTCACAGCTGTACTTGCCATACAAGAGACACAGATAAGTCCAAGTAGGAAAACTGAAATTTCATAAACTATAGATGCCATCAGCATCAACTAGTCCAATTCTTGCTCCATGTTTTGCACCAAGGAAAGCATTGTAACACTGAGCAGTCCTCACCAGCAGCACACTGCATTTGATCTTAACAAGCAGTTCAGGACAACTTGACCTACAGTAGCAGCTGGGGAGCTTGCTAATAGACAAAAACTACGAAATACCAAAGAATATATTTTAACTTCTTTATTTCCCAGCTGATTTCCAAGCTGGAAGGCTAAATATCAACGTCTTGCACAGAAATCTCCCTGCAGATCTAAACTTAACTGCTTTATTCATTATCACAGAAGCCTGCAACTGCAGCAGCAATGTGCAACAGAACTTGCTGTTGCCAGTAAGCACTCTTCTTGGAGAACGACCATAGTTTATTTCTTAACGTCCTCGTATCTTTTTAATATGTAAGAAATTTGAGCAGTATAATTCTCATATGAGTCTCATGTTCAAGGATTAATCTCAAATATGAAAAATCCAGATTCTTGTAAGTAAACAGAACAGTTTTCCGATTTCAACAGTGTTTTCTTGTTTGAGGTGCTGTGTTCTGTCACGTGCCCCCCTCCCCCCTTAACCTCGCCTTCTGTTCTACATTCAGAACACTGGACTTTTCATAATTAAATCCCATAACAATTAATTAAACAAGAAATTGCTTTTCATGACCTATGCCATGGCTAATTAAGAGAAGATAACAACATAAAGACTTCTCAAAACTTTTAGAATTCACTTTAGAAATGCCATGAAAAAAAGGAGTTGGTTTCTTCAGAAGCATCAGAGGAACACAAATAATCAAAACAGCGTGAGTTCTCCTATGTGGAAAAACCACTATGGGGTCAAGACAATGAAAAGAGAGCAGAACAGGCAGTTTAAAGGGAAATACAAGTGTTAACAGAAGTCAGGGAAGAACTGCCAGCTTGGAGGTAGTCAGCAGCTCAGCTTCTCCATAAGGCGGGAACAAAATTACACTATGCTCAAAAGATACCAGGCCTTGGAGGGAGCAAGTTGTAAATCCCTCAATGACTTCATGTTGGAGGGAAGGCTTCCACTGCAGCCATGGGGTGGTAGAGGACTATTTATCAATGATCATTGCCTAGATCACATATGGCACAAATCTGTAACCTCAGGTTACGCTGCTTAAAAATAATAACAATAATCAAATCTGTACAGAGAAAGAAAGGTAAAAGTTATAAGAGTACTGAGACAGCAATCATTGGCAGGATTCAAGAAGGAATGGCCCAGCATGACTATAAACCATCAGGTCACTGAATCAGCATTCAGAACTGAGGACCATCCAGAATCTGCGCCATAGAGCTGCAGCGACCAACCCTCTCACCACCCTGATAAGGTCAAAAGGGAACACACTAATGCTCAACCTAATGGCTCATTAAATCTTAGCTGTCTTTTGTGGGTGTTAGCAAATAAATAACCACTTTACACTTTTAACCTGTACACATTCTGCTTAGGTCTTTTTTGCAGCTGACTCAAAAAAACCTGAAGAAACCAAACCAAACATCCCACAGAAATGCCCGGGGCAAGGCTGGCTTCACAACTGTCATTACGGATGATCAGACTGGAGGTTATGATGCTGATATCCATAGTGTGTACTATAAACAGTCTAAAAAGAAAGAAAAACATAGTGACAGATGCTCTATACAGAAGCATATGTTTCTGTCCTCTTGAGAAAGGCTTCTTCCATCCAGACAGAATATGATTGCTTTGGTTTATACACAAATTAAGCTTTTGATATGTATTAACTTCTAGGAGTGTTCAACTCTCTCCTCCATTGAGTGCAGAACAAAGATGGCATGAGCTTTCTGTAGTGAAAGCCAGTGTTTGCAAGTCCCTTGTACTACTGCTAGTTTACAGAGAAACAACTGCAAGTCATACACAGGAGCAAATGGAGCAGAGCCAGCTTCAAAAATATTTGTGTATCTTCATCAAGCATCCTCCCTTCTGCAACTTCACAAATAGTTCTCCAAAATTCCAAGTTGCCAAAAACAGACACACTGAGCACTAGAGGTACACTACTAGTATGGAGCAATCCAAACCCGTATGACATTTCCCACACTGTTTCTATAAAGTACTGAAAAGCAAAATTTAAATTAAAACAGCTTTAGTGAAATCTAGGTGAACAGAAAGCAAATCTCATCTGAACTAGTTCACATTTTCCATACTGCTGATAACAGCTAAAACACTTGACTTGTGGCAGCATCGAAGCAATTATTATCATCACTTAACTCTTGAAAAAACATAAAGAACAGTTACCTCAGGAAGTGTTTCATGATGGTGGCTTGTGTTACAGCAGCTGTAATCAACTGATGATCACCAATAACCTCTTCTTTGCAGGTGATACCAGCACTGTAGAAATAGAATTATGATGTATTTACTAACCGAGAAAAAGTGGAACTTCAGTTTTCTGTGTTGCTGTTTAAACAAGATCTTTCCCATGTTTCCACAGATATTTAAGAAATATCACATCAATAAAAAC
Source organism: Pavo muticus (assembly GCA_016647715.1). Taxonomy (NCBI): domain Eukaryota; kingdom Metazoa; phylum Chordata; class Aves; order Galliformes; family Phasianidae; genus Pavo; species Pavo muticus. The sequence continues at coordinate 402,219 of JACDJE010000056.1, read as the reverse complement.
AAAAATTATAATTTGCCTCTTCAGCCTGAACACATATTTTGACCAGCACACAACCCATGTTTATTTCCTGAAAAATCAAATCTTTGAATCAGAGCACAAAGTAAGAACATTCAGATTTTCCTTCAAGCTGTTTCAAACACCTGTGGGTTCACAGCAGCTTACAAGTGGCAGTGTCAAGAGATATTCATCTCTCTCGGGTGTTAGAAACCCTTTGCTCTCCAGAATTTACAACAGTACTTGGAGACATTGGGTAAAAGCAGCTTGTAAGCTAAAAGCTGGTAGAGGGTCCAGATTTAATTTTTAGAATCATAGAATCATCTAGGTTGAAAAAGACCTTCAAAGATCAATTCCAATCATCAATCTGATGAGTCCCATCATCCAATGTGAGAGATGTCTGGTGATTACCTTCTTACCCGGGGTCAAATTTTATACACAATACGTATGATATCTTAAAATAGATACAGTTGACAAGGTTGACTATTTGTTCTGAACCCTGGTGTGCTACAGTTAATTTTCATTGTAATTACCAATTTTTTCAAGTGGAGAAGAAGAACAAGAAGAGTTGAAGTAAAATAAATTAATAAATAATAACAACACAAGAAAAGCCAACCAACTTATAAATGTAACCTTGTCCATGAACTACAGCGTCTCCCCAGTCACCTCTGTCACATTTAGGAAACCTGCAGTAAAGAATTATTTAAATAATGCTCATATGTGAAGAGATTCAGACTTCTCAGTTTACTGTACTTTATTTATATCCTGTAAATAAAAATAATAATAATAAAAAAGTTTTATTATCTTTTTTTTAATAATGCCAGAAAACAAAGGACAACAGTTTCACACTGTTGGGGAAACTTCATCTAAGATTTAAAGTTAAAACATTTTCAAGTTTTGTACTAGTACAAAACACACATGCAGGCTTGGATGAAGGCTACGCTGTTAAGAAGCGATTTAAGAGAATTCTTTCTTAGCACTGAAGAGAATCTGAAGGCCTTCAAAATCTGGTCTCTTTTGTCACATAATGGAAAGCTCTAAGTCTAAAGAAACTAATATATATATATATACACACACACACACAAACACTTATTTTTTTTGCAGGATCTATCAGCACTGATGGGATAAAAATCTTCTTAGCCTACCTTGTTCTTATTTTCTTTCCATTTCACAAGTTTTACCCTATGCTGTTGCCTCTTGACAGGAACAGAAGCAGTGTTTAAGTTCACAAAAACGCAGCTATCTCGTTGGATTACATCTCATACCACTTACTAAAAATACACAATCCCTGAACTGTGAAAGCTTCCTTCAGTTATATTGTTTTTGACTGGCTGAATCATGTTGCTGTCCCCTGAATACAGCTGTAATTGGTGGTGGCTGCAGTGACACCTGCTTGCAAGGGCAGAGAGAAGCTGGCACCAAGCTCCGGCTCTTCAATGAAAGCAGTAGGCAGGCTGCTAGCACCTCCCGCTACAGCTTTTGATAGACCTTTGATGGCAGCAGGCACAGGGAGCACAGGAGACAGGCAAAAACTGGAGGGGATGTAACTTGCTCCCCTTCTCCAGTCTAATAATTTGCTGTTTAAAAGATACTGCTCGTGAAAGATTCTCACAGCTGAGTCTCAGCTTTTTAGCATCAAAGGGAGAGTGAACAAAGGGAGCTTCAGCACAGCATTCGACCCATGAAGGCAGCCGTGTAAGGAAGATGCCAGAGGTGCCAGGAGTTGTCAGATCAACGCTTCCTTGAAGGGTGTACGAGCCTCAGCCTCCAAGGTCAGCTTCTTCCTCTTCCTGATCAAGGTCCATGCTGACAACAAAGTGAGAGTAAAGCAGCAGGATCAAGGGGAAAAGAAATCACTTGCCTGCACTCCAGGGCTGTCTCATCCAACTACATCACGGTGGGAGCTGCAAAGCATTCTCCCTTCAAGTACAGTTATCAGCTACAGCCAATTATAGGTTTGATCTGAATGCTCATTAAAAATTAGACTGTTTCAAAAACCAGCTCTTAAGAAGTTAATACTGCTGTTCATAAACATCTGCGTTCACTCAGAACTAAACTCAAAGGAAGGATATTAGTTGGAAGGAAAAAGCATAACTGGCATAACAAGTATTAAAAGCGTTTGTTCTAAAAAACAAACTCACCCCTAGATTTATTCAAAAGAATAATTCTCCATTTAACTAAAAAGAAAGGAAAAAAGTCTCAAAAATGAATCATAGAATCATTAAGGTTGGAAAGACCACTAAGATCATCTGTCCAACTGTCAACTCATCCCCACCATACCCACTAACCACGTCCCTCAGTGCCACATTTCTGGATCACCTCCAGGGATGGCGACTCCACCACCTCCCTGGGCAACCTGTGCCACTGCCTAATCACTCTCTCTGAGGAGAAATTTTTCCTAATATCCAACCTGAACCTCCCCCAGAGCAACTTAAAGCCATTACCTCATGTCCTAGAGAAACTCTAAAGTCCTAATGCCACAAAAGCCCACATCAAAGCTCTTCAGAGTGGAGAGTAACAGAAGTTCACCTCACTGAGTTCTACAGCCAGTCCCTGACAGCATGGACCCAGCCCACAGCCATGTTACCACAGCTGTAAGAACAGCTTCCTTCAGTGAAGCCCAAAGCTATCATGTTCCACTTGACCACCAAGTAAGCTTTCAAGACCTGGAGGCAAGACTTTCAGTGCAAACAAATTACACAGAGCCTACACTGATGCCTTATAACCACAGAATACCCCAAATTGAAAGGGACCCACAAGCACCACTGAATCCAACTTCTGGCTCCACGGAGGACCACCCAAAATTCAAGTCCTATGTCTGAGAGCATTGTCCAAATGCTCCTTGAACTCTGGCAGGTGGAGTTCAGTAAAGATTTTGTGTGTGTGTGAAGAAAACAACGTTCAAACTCTTAAAAAAAATATATACGTTTCCACAATTCACAGCTGAGTAACTTCAATTATTCATAAACCTTGAGAGCCACAACTCCTAGTTTCTATAAACCTTTTTCTACTTAAAATGTAATAGATTCCTTTTAACTGAAAAAGAAAAGGAAAAAAAAAGAAAAACAATATCTCAAATAAAATTAATGACTGGGCTATTTTACTCCCAAAGTTGTTACAACATCTGAGTTAGTAAGAAAAACAGCTATAGCTTTGGACTACATTTACACTGCTTTAGAGAAGCTTTCCCCCCAAATTTCTGGCAATTGCCATTAGCTGTGCTTAAGGGGAAAAAAAGTATCTGTGATCAGGGGGAGGGATTTAACTCTGTCTCCTGTCTTCTTAAGGAAAGGTATACTAGAAGAGTTTTCTCAGTAAGTTGGATATCTGAAGACAAGAAAGGCTTTTAAGTTCCACTTGTAGTAAAGGAAACATAGAAGAAAAACATTCTGCAAGTGACAGTAACTGAATTAATGAACATTTGTGAGCTTGCAGAAACAGAATAATTAGCCAATTTACCCTTCATTGAGAAGTTCACGCAGGTTATGGATTTGGGGTGTTTTGATCAGTTTCTCAAAACACAGATTCCTGCAGAAATACTTTTGTCATGAAGTCACATCTGAACATGGAGAGCTAGCGGGCACCCAGAGAAGACAGGCTGCTGGTCACCGCACTCACCCAGTGCTCCAGGGGCCATGTCGGCACTTTCACCCAAGGCCTAAGAATAACGTTCCTACTTTAAGCTATACAGACTCACATTTGCTCACTGAGAAACCTGGAAGACACTTCCTTTCTTCTTTATTTGTAGATGGCCTTTATGTTGGTGGTGGTGGTGGTTATTTTTTTTCCTTTAAATTCTAGTCAGACAGCTAGGCTAAGTCTAAACACAATCAGGTTTGATTCTGTAAGCTGTTTTACAAGATATTAGTACCCAATAAGCGCCTTACACCAACAGCATACAGATCCACCACTGAAAACCTCTTGGCAGAATGTATTAAGTTTGCACTTGGGACTTGCATTCTGAGGCTATAGGTGGGAGATGACACAGCAAGGACACAGGTTTGGATCTCCTATGTGCTCAAGTTTCTCAGCTTGTACAATTTCATCCACACCATTTATAAGAAAGTAAACTCCTCCCTCCCACAGCATACACAGATACCTGTTCACTGTAAATGGTTTTATCCAGTTTATCTTAAAAGAGACAGGAATTTCCACTCCTAAAACTAGCAGCAAAACTTCTTGGCAGAGATGCAGTACTATTACACAACATAGCAAAACTACTTCTTTGTCAAAATATAAATTCCTTAAACAAGCATTAACTAGTCGGACTCTTGTGGCTATTTACAACCTTCTAAGCAGCACAGCAAAACAGGCATCTATCTGAAAGGCTAGAAGTGGCTGGAGGCTTAAGGAAGTTGAGGAAGACTTAAAAGTCACATCTTGCTCTGAAACTGAGGGGTTGCTTTGTCTGTCCTTAAGACAGCTGCAGATTCAGTTGAGGGAAAAAAGAAAAGATGTATTACTTAGCGTAAATCACCATATATGCAGAATAAAATATAATAAAAGGTAATCTTCACAGTGTTTGTTTTCCAAGCCAATGACTCACCTGACATATTTCAAACACATTTAGAAGGTTTATATTCTAATTGCAAAGAAGGAATAGCTGTGCTGAAGGCACATATCATGACAACCATTAAGATGAGCAGGCTGAATATAGGACTTTGTTAATGTGGATTTTTAGATTACTGTTAGTTCAAGTTTCCCTTCTCACAAAAATAAAAAAAAAAGAAAAATACATGTTTGAAGTAGAAGGCAGTAATTGTAGAGTCATCTTAAGTGTAGGAAAAGGGACATTCATACCATCACGTTGTTAATTCAGGCTGCAACTTTTGTTTCCAGCAGCATCCTGAGTTGCCACCTACCCATCACTGACCTCAAAAGCCTAGAAATATTTATTTGCGAGGGACAACAGTTTTAAGTCCTATGTCACCAAAAGTGTTTTGCTTTGGAAATATATATATATATATTTTGAGATGGAACTATTAATGCATCTCTACCCCAAGCACCAATGTGCAATGGCTAGAATTAGAAAGGGGACAAATATCTATGTCATGAAATATCTCAGGAGGTCCTGGTGGCTAGCAAGCTGGCCAAGAGCCAGCAGTATGCAAAGTAAGCTAACAGTGCTCATGGCTGCATGAAGAGAAGCACAGCCAGTAGATCAAGGAAAGGAACTGCCTTCCCCTACTTAGTGGTCATTGGACCACATTTAGGGACTGCATCTAATTTTGGGTGCCAACAAAACACAAAGGACACCAATGAATTGGAGCAGGTTCAGCAGAGGCCACAGATGTTGGAGGAGAGGACAAGACCTTGAGCAGCTTGGTTTGACCTCAGAACTGAGCCTGCTGCAAACAGGAGGTTGGGCAGAAGACCTCCTGAGCTCTCTCCTGGCCTTTGATCCCCTGCTTCCCTCAGTGCTTCTTAAGGGGAGATCTCAGGTATCCTGAGTTATGCCTGCTTTATAGATTACTTGGATAGGGTAGCATCAGGGTGCAGAAGTTTTTGCTACCTTATTAGTTTGCGAGCTATCAGCTTCTCACTAAAATCCTATATAAATTGCACTGTTTACCATGAAAAGTACCTAAAAGCACTTTCCAACTTGTACTGATATTTGAAGGTGGAATAAAAGTTGCTTAAAAAAATTATATATATATATATATATGTATA
>JACDJE010000056.1:200007-396300 GCA_016647715.1 Pavo muticus | reverse complement strand
CACTGGAACAGGTTGCCCAAGGAGGCTGTGGATGCCCCATCCCTGGAGGCATTCAAGGCCAGGCTGGATGTGGCCCTGGGCAGCCTGGTCTAGTGGTTGGTGACCCTGCACATAGCAGGGAGGTTGAAACTAGATGATCATTGTGATCCTTTTCAACCCAGGCCATTCTATGATTCTATGATTACTTACAGGTCCTTAAAAATTATAGTAAATACAGCACATAGACTTCTCCAGCTCACAACATGTCCTTGGAAACTGCTCCTTTGCTGAAAAGGCTTTTGGGAACATGTCACCTCAGCCTTCAGTTTCATGGAATTCAGATGCATTTTGTGTTTGCTATGAAGTGGCTTTACCCTACACCAGTAGATACAGTCACTGGCAGGACCCACCTGAGCTGATGCCTGTTCTGTGTGAGCTCAGTTTCCCACAGGATTTTCATTTCTGTGTGCTCAAGACAAGGCTGTGTTCAACTACAAGCAATCTTTAGAAGAAAATCTTAGAACAAAATGTCACATTTGATTGAGGAAGCTAATGAGCAAGACTTGACTTCAGCCACGCTGTCACAGGTAATAAGGTTTCCTCTCCAAATCTCCATCACACATTAACATTTTATAATTCTGTATTTCTGTATTTCACTAGAAGAATGAAAGAAAGGCTGGACACGAAGTCATACCTCACTGAATTTTACTCCTCTCTAAAAGGTCCTTCAAGCATGAGCACATTACAATGCTTATGCAATCCAAAGAAGGAGCCTCAAGTAAAAGCTTCAAATCAGGATTGAGGAGGCAGGACAAACACAAAAAAGCCTCCCCCCAAACGGCTAAATAATGCTTTTAAAGTCTACAATTCTGCAATCTCACCAGCACTTCGCTCCAGGCCATCACTGCCTCTTTAAAGTGCTAAATAATCTCACAGATTTGTGACAGAAACAAGGAAGCTTCAGGAGGGTTTTACAATGCCTGTAAGAGTCACTGAGAAGTAAAACTGCGCTTGGATTCAAGGAAACTCACTTACCAAGCCTCATATTACAAGTTACCTCTAACACCATCCACTTAGGTCTACACACTGAAATTGGTCAGCAGATAACAATCACCTGGCAACTACTAAGTAGATAAGCCACATTTTGCCACAGATAACATCAAACCAAAGCTCAACATCATAGAAACATCTCCAATTCATTGTTGATATCTGCCCCTGAAAACAAAGCCTTTTGTTCCATATTTGGCTTTTTAAAAAGAACTAAATCATAGAAATTCAGCAAAGGAGGCACACATGCATACGCATATATTTTGTGTGTGGAATTATGGCAATAATTACTTTTACTGATTTCTATTAGTTCTGCTCTATTACAGTGTTGAAAGATACTGAGGGAAAAAGAAAATTAAGTCCCTTCAGGTCAGTAGTGAAGACTTCAATGGGCACATTCTTTTTCTAATGCAAAATGTGAAGTTAAAAAGCAGAAGCTCTCCACACCCCAGAACACTGCAGTCTTCCAAAAATGCAACCAGATACTTAAATACTTTAATTCCTTTAAGTGTTGTCTCCTTCTTCAATGTTTCCATTCGTAACAAGCTTACTTTATTATTTTTTTGAAGAAAGTATATTTGATCCAGAAGAGGACTGAGTAGGTAATACATCAGCTAAAAATGAAAAGTTAAATGAAAATGAAGTCTCATGCTTGAGAAGAGCTTTCAATGCACAACAAATTCTTTTCTTTATTTATTACTTCATGTCTTATAAATAGGCATAATTTTTAGCTATTTCTCATGAACTTTCAACTTGGCCCCTGATGAGTTCACCCAGTAGAGCAGCAGCCACATCCAGGTGGCTCAGGTCTGTCTATATGGCTTACAGTGCCATGGTTCTGGCCTACTTGCTCTGTTTCCATACACATACTGTGGAACAGCTTGTACTGTGAGGCAGCCTGTTCTAAATAAAATATCATACTTTGTAGCAACATTCCTTCAAGCTTAGAATAAATCATATGAGACTAGATGCATGAAATCCAGAAGAGGCAACCTGATTAGCTCTCAGACTCATTACTGCAGAAGCTCCATGAAAGAAAGGAAACAAACAAACAAACAAACAAAAAACAATGCAACACCAAGCCTCCCCTCCATCCTCCAAAATGACTACTTTCAACAGGGAATAAGTTAGACCCTCTTGCCCTTCCCTCTTCGTTTCTACCTCACTACCTAGATTAGCTGAGGGTATAAGGTAAAGAGTAAAAATGAAGTACAGGCTTGCTTTCAAAATTAACTGAAGCTTAGATTTGCCAGATTTTTACCAGTTCCCAGTAAACAATAGCTATGTGGAAAAACATCCTATCAATGGCTCACTCTTTCTCTGTTCTTTCCCCAGCATTTCCAATATGTGTTGTTTTTACTTGGAAGATGTAGAATAAATGCAGTCATCAGATTAATACAACTACCCAGCAAGTATCAGCCTGAAATCATGTATAACCATAGACTTTCATATTTAGGTGGCTAACTTACAAAAACAAACAAACAAAAAGACAGCAGAGATGTTAGGTTATAGGTCAGACAGTGCTTTCAGGCTAGAGTAACATAAAGCAGCTGAATTACCCTGGGATTGGGTGAGAGTCATACAGTTCATACTGGTCTATCAGAAAATTGCTCCATTTGATACCCATTTTTCCTATCACTGCACTCAGATTATTTTGACACACCAGTGACAATTTTCTACGGAGCTCTCCAAGGTAGGCATGCAAGAGTAAAGCATCTATGAGTTTATGCATGTCCTTCTGTGAATTTATAGGCACAGTTTTCCCTAAAAGAGGATTTGAGAGTAACCACTTCCTCTGAACCAAGTCAGTAGATAATGTCAAGAAGTAACTGTGAAGTATTTGAGCATCCTATGACAAGTCTTACGCTCCAACCGTTAGCTGCCCAAATTAGTGCAATCTGCAGAGGGACCACAATAAATGAGCAACATACTTTATCTGCAGTAAAGATGACTGGAAATCCCACTGTGGTTTTTTTTTTTCCGCAAGCTTCATGGCCTACTATTTCATCCAAGAGGGTAGGAAACCAGGACGGTTCCAAGTACATGACCTTGCTAGAAGCTCTGTGTGTTCTGGGCAGCAAGCATATAGCTGGTGGAGGGTAGACTTCTCTGGTTTTACTAATGCCTGGGACATGTAGAAGTGGAAGAAAGAATCTATTTGCCTATGGAAACTAAAAAGTTTTGTTAAATTGCTGCTATAAATAGTGCAAACCCCATGCTTTGGTTGGAGCCATTCTTAGGAAAGTAAGTGAAATGGTAACATGGTCAAAACTCACCTTAGGGGCATCTTTCCAAGTCTGTCATTCAAACAGGCTTATGTACTGGCAGTTACCAGTTGAGTCTTCAGCTTGAAAGAGTCACAACTTTACTAAGTTTTGGTTTCCATTAACAAGGGTTGAAAACACTAAAATTGGTTACATTTATACTCCTTTCATCCTTCTGTACCCTAAGCAAACTCTAAGCAGCACAAAAATCAAGCTCTGCTTCTATCAGTGGTGGAGAATGGAAGCTATAATAGAGTTTGGTGACAGGGACATTTGCAGCAAAAAGGGAAACAGTAACACAGACACCCCACTATGATGACCAAGTAAAAGGAAAAGACGATGAAAACCTGCAAAAGAAAGATAGAATACTTTGAAGGTCAGTACAGCTACACCAGCTGGTAAGCAAAATGTATGAAGCACTTTCATACAGGGCTCAAGAAACATCCTCACATCCTCCTGTGGTAATTGTGGGAGGTGTCCTTTCTCAAGAAGTAGAAAGATGGTCAGTAGCAAGGAAAGGGGGAGGTACCATCGTTTCCTCCTTCCCTCTGCCTCTTCCTGTTCTGTCCTTTGCTTTCTTTTAGGTGCTCACTTTCAGACAGAACAGGATGTTGGCAAGGATTTGATGACAGAAGATTGATAAAGGGGGATAAGAAAACACGGGAAGATGAGAAAGAAGAAACATGAAGAACAAAGGAAACTGTTCTTGCAATATTATTACTGAAGGGGAAGAACAAAGCAAAGCCAGGAAGAGTGCAAACTAGGGCAGGATGATTGACAGCACTGCCTTAACACACTCATTCTTAACACAATGCAACACTGAAAGTCTTCCTTCAACATCTCTTTCGACTTAGGGCACGTACCTTTTATAGTCCTACCCTTTACCACAAAGGCAAAGCAGTAGTTAGAAATATTATTTGAAGAAAATAAGTAAAACAAGTTTCTAAAACATTTTCAGCAGACTTATCCATAGTAAGTCAGTAATATGAGCTGATGTAATAGCTGAGATGGTAACCTGTACGAAATAGCACAATGCACTGATGAAGATTTCCTCCAGGTTGTTTTTTTTGTTGTTGTTATTATTGTTTGTTTGTTTTGAAGACTGAAATGATAACCATGATTTTATTTTTATTTTCATGCTTCAAAGCTACTCCCAAATTGCTTGGTTTGCATATGATGTTAACTGAACACTCAGGATGCAGAAGAACAAGAAAACTCCCTGCTCACGCTGTGCAACTCAAGTTTCTCCTTTAAGAAAAGAAATATCCCTCAGAATTTCAAACCATCTCAGTGGGAGGGAGGAAAGGGAATGAAAAGCTAAAACAGTCTACAGTATCAAAACTTAATGCTGAAACATTTTCCTTCCCTAAAGGAAATCTCAATCTAGCAGTTCTCAGGCTTCTCATTTGCATACAGGAGCCTAAGGACACAGCACTGATCTTTGGAAAGACCATCTCTGACTCAAAACACTTGTACTGTCAGTGGCCAGGGCAAGCAAAGTTCACAGAACATGACTATCTAAGATCCTTGGATGTTCCGTTCTGGTCTCCCCACCAAATAGATGGGCATAGACTGTATGACCTCTTAATCTGCGCCCAGAGTGTATCCCATTTCCCTGATCTTTCTCTGGAAGCACCCTCTCTCCTCTCCCTTCTGCAAGTGGTACAGCAAGAACTCCTCTTTTCCTCCTTCAACCCATCTGTTCTTGTCAGACTGCCTTAACACTGACAGCATGAAGGCCTAGCAAGCCCAAATTTAACAAATCCCACGTTGATCCTCAGGCTTCCTAGAGGCACAGCCTGTTTGATGGTATTCATCCAAGCCAATGTTGATATGGATGCAGCTCTGTGAAGGTAAGGTGGGAAAGAGAATAAAAGACTTGCTCTTATAACTGCCTATTAGGGCTATGGAAAGGGATGACAGTCTCCATGAACACCCGTTTGGTTCATACTAAGGTGCACACTTCTATCACCTGCCTGCCTACCAGATTGTGCAAGTGTTACCAATATAGTAAATAAATTGTTGCTATGTCATGGATAAGTCTCAATACCTGAAGCGTTCTGGAAAAAAATAAAAGGTAGAGTTTGGGTTTTGTTGTTATTTTTGCTTTATATTTTTTATAAGAAGAGTACTAAAAATCAGTGGCAAAATTTCTATTCATCACCAGTACAATCTGGTAATGGCCACAGGACCCCATACTCAATATGCTGACCCCCGTAGCATCACAGTTTTGGGGTCCAAGGAAACTTATCAGTTCATTTTTGGCAAACAGGCACATAATGAAAGAAAAGACTATGGTGTAAGTCTTGCCTGATCAAACTTGTTGCTTTTTATAATGGTGTAACTGCTTCAGTGCACAAGGAAAGAGCCACTGATGTCAGCTATCTGCATTCCAGTGACGTCTTTGACACAGTCCCCCATAACATCCTTCTCTCCAAATTAATAGGATATGGATGTGACAGGTGGACTGTTCAAAGGAAGAGGAATTGGTTATAACATTGTACCTAGAGAGTGATGGTCAATGGCTTAATGTCCAGATGGAGATCGGTGACAAGTGGTGTCATTCAGGAGTCACTACTGGGAGTAGTGCTCTTCAAAATCTTCATCAGTGACATCAACAGTGGGATCAAATGCACCCTCAGCAAGTTTGTGGATGTCACGAAGCTGTGGAATGCAGTCAAAACACACAAGGAACAAGATGCTATCCAGAGGGACCTAGACAGGCTTGAGGAGTGGGCCCAGGTGAACCTCATGAGGTTCAACAAATCCAAGTGCAAGGCCTTGAACATGGGTCATGGCAATCCCTGCTATTAGTACAAGCTGTAAGGATGGAGCACAGCCCTGCCAAAAGGAGCTGGGGATACTGGTGGATGGGAAGCTGGACATGAACCAGCACTGAGCCCTTGGCTGCATCAAAAGAAGCGTGGCCAGCAGAGCGAAAGAGGTGATCCTGCCCTTCTGCTCTGTGCTGGTGAGACCTCACCTGGAGTACAACATCCAGACGTGAAGTCCTCAGTGCAGGAGAGACACAGACCTGTTGGAGTGCGTCCAGAGGACAGCCACAGAAATGATCCGTGGGATGGAACATCTTCCCTGTGAGGACAGGCTGAGAGAGCTGGGGCTGTTCAGCCTGGAGAAGAGAAGGTTCCGATAGCAGCCATTTGTTTTCTAGAGGGTGGCCATATGAAAGAAAGGGACAGATTCTTTAGCCAGGTCTGTGACAGGACAAGGGGAAATAGTTTCAACCTAAAGGAGGGGAAAATTAGGCTGGATATAAGGAAGAAGTTTTTTACAATAAGGGTGGTGAGGCACTGGAACAGGTTGCCCAGAGAGGTGGTGGTTGCTCCATTCTTGGAGACATTCAAGGTCAGACTGCGTCAGTCTCTGAGCAGTCTAATTGAGCTGTAGGTGTCCCTGCTCATGCCAGGCGAGTTGGACTAGATGACTTTTAAGTGTTCCTTCCAACGCAAACAGTTCTATGATTCCATAAGTCCTATGCTTGCAACATTGATAACCAGTTGTGCACAGGCTGTCTGTGTAAAGAATGCCTGTTTAGGACCTTATGTACCTTCAGAAGATATCAGTTAACTGTGAGTGAACTAGCAGCATGGTACAAAGAGATGAGGAGACAGGATCCTGCATGACTCATTTTCTTGGCCACGATATCTCTGTCTGAGCATCCATCTCTGTGTAGGAAAATACATACCACATGAGCTACAGCTACATCAGCACTTAGCACAGACCAACAGAAATGGCTCTGCCAAGGAAAAAAAAAAACAACAGTGCCAATCATTTGAAATTGAAACTACATAGTGGGGAACAGGAGGAAAAGGTGTTTGTTTTTAAACAAAGCACCTGATACTGACACTGGACAAGCTCCAGCCTTGTCTCTGGGACTGGCTGACTGGTGGCGGGCAGGATGCAGTAAGACAGCTCCCAGAACACATCCTCCCACTTATTTTCAGGTGTTCCCAGACTAGCCCACAATACCAGCTGAAGAAGAAATAAAAAAAAAAGCAGAGAGAGCTGGGACATTTGTTTCTAAAAGCAGTCTGAGCTAAACCATTAGTGTATGCATGCCTATTAAGATGAAAAAAACGCATGTGAAGTAATGCTGGATGAAGTAACTGATATCAGAAAGGAGATAGCTCACAGGTACAGGGTTTCCTATGGTGACAGTGCTAAAGACTGTACCTCCCAAATCTTCTCTCACAAGCTGCCATTTCACCTGTTCAATCTACAATTTTTTTTTCAAATCCCGTCTTTTCACTCCTGCATTTCTCCTGTTCTCCATGCTCCTCTGTACATCTGTGACTCTAGCTGGATGGAACATAACTGAGCACTCAGCCTAGTGACCTGCAGACAGATTAGCACACATTAAAAACACCAAGCCCAGGCACTTGGTTACAGTCAGGTACGATATTCAGTACAAGTACTGGAAACTATCATCTAGAAGGGCCTCTCAGCTGCAGCAGAAAGCTGAGAAGTGCTTGCTCACATCTTGTTGGAAGCGAGGGACAGCTCACTTGAGAATGAACTGCCAGGAGTGTTTTAAGCTCACCAAGCTGGTGTGGGGCTCTTAACTGGTATTGTGCGTGGGTGGATGGAAACTGCTCACTTGATTACATCTGAGACTTGAAATCAACATCTTTTACAGGAGACTACATGATCGACGGGGAGTGCTCCTGGAGCAGGACTCCTGGTTTCATTTCTTTGGAGAGTTCAGTTCTCTTGTAGTGAGACTGCTGAGACCTGAACCAGCACAGGGACACAGGAGAAGGTCTCCAGAGGATGTGTCAGATACTCAGGCTGGCTGCAAGCCAACTTGCTAGTGTAAACATATCCATAGTTTGTTTCAAGGCAAAGTCAGATAGGTTAGCTTCAATGTCTGACTTCACCCTGAAAAGGAGTGCTCAGGCAGCCCCACGCACAATGTGAAGTGACTCAGGAGGCTGCTGCTGCAGCCCCTGCTATCTCACTCTTATTTTCACAGCCTGGCAGGAGCAAGCAGCATTTCCAGCTCAAGCTCAGGCGCTGCTACACATCTCCCAGCTCAGTGCTGGCACATGGCATGGAGCACAGCTCAGTGCTTGCAGATACTGAGGATGTTAAGCCTGAATCACAGTCTCAGTGCTGTGCTGCCATGGCCATTCCCTGCATCTCTTCACATAAGTTTTATTTTTTCATTTTGTTTTTCCTCATTTCATCCCCTTTTCCTGTCTGGAATTTCACCAGTTGCCTTCCTCCCCAGTATTCCAGCAAGACCTGCCTTCTTTAAAAATCAGAGTCCGCTACCAAAGCCTACATTCAAGAAAAGTAAATTCTTCCATGTAGTCTTCTGGCCTACATTACAGAGCCAAAGATTCCAAAGGAACGTCACATAAAACAAGCTTTCCAATCAAGGGGAACAAGAAGATGTTCATTAAAAAAAAAAAAAAAATAGCCTCATGAGCCAGAAGACATTAAGCCACACAAGATCAGATCTCCAGGCAGCCCTGGCTTGCTCTTGCAATTCACCGCTAACACTTCACATGGCCCCTTGGGAGAAATAAAGCTGCCCCGGCTCTGTTTACCACCCGTGCCTGTCTGTACAACTGAACAGGTTTTGCTAACATCGGTTACATCAGGGGACTGCAATTCCATGGCAAGAGTGACAGAAAGATCACTGAGCCAGAGGAGACCCTTGGGCTTACAAGAGCCCAATGCAATTGCAGCCAATACGATGCCGTCCCATAGCTGTCCCTATCTCAAAAAGCTGAGCTGGCAAATTATATGTGGACATTTCAGTTATACGCTCAGCCCTAGCAGGTTTCATAGCAAAAAGTATTGTATTATTCATCAGCAAGCCAGCAGAAAAGTTAACCAATGTGTTGTTAGCTCATTTCCTATTGTTTAGTGCTCTCCTGGAAGTATTTTCTACTGTTTTTGTGTCAACAGCAGTACATACAGTATCTGGTGCTGTCACATGATTTCATTCCTGAAGAACCATAGGCTTCCTGTCTCCAAGCATCTATTAGCCCTGCTGATAAGTCTAGTGCTACAGGAATGTGGGTTTGCACTTGTTTCAGCTGAAATACTGCTGACAGCAAAACACAAATTACGAGAACTGAACAAATCAGGAGATATTTCTAGATGCAGCTCCACCTGTTCAGTTTGGAAACGCAATGTTGCACATAACCAAAAAGTCAGAGGAACACATAACCAAAAAGTCAGAGGACAGCAGGCTCTCCCCAGAAGCACTAAGTCTCTTCTGGATTTGTGTTCCTCTAAAAATGTCAAATAAACTCGGGTCAAACAGGCTAACAGGTTTCAAGAAGAGGAGACGTTTTCATCACAAGAACACCACTGCCTCAGCTCCTGGATGCTCTCCCAGCACAAAATGATGCTCTTTAGAAACGCATAACTGTTTGAAGCGGGAGGCGAATTGAGCGTCAGCAGCGGTGCAGGGGGTGATGCAGGTTTAGGGAAGTGATGCCATTTCTCCTATTTCACTTCGGGATACACTGGGCTGGCCGGAGGCGGGGACAGGGGAGAGATGAATGAAAAACCGGGTTTACTAAAGCGTGCGAGCCGCAGAATTAATTTATTTCCAACAGTTGCTAACATGGCTTCTTTGTTCCGAACGCCTTTGTCACAAACCCAGCTACCTGCTGAGCCGGGCCGGGACAAAGCGGTGCCACCGCGTCCCCCTCCGACCCCCTCAGCCGCTCCGCTTTAACCCTTCTCACAGAAACGCAGGGAAAGCGGCAGCGGGGAGGACAGGTCGGGCACAAAGACGGCGCGCATCGGTCCTGGAGTTGAACTCGGGATCGCGCGGAACTTCGCCGCGCCATCACCACTCCGGGGGTGGGCGCAGCGCCAGCAGAACCCCGAGCCCCCGCGCTCCGCAACCCGGGCCGCGGCCACAGCTCGGCACGGCGGCGGAGACGCCCCGCAGAGCGGCCTGCGGCGGGCACGGGGTCCTCCCGCCTCCCAAGGGGCAAAACTTCGCTCCCAGCATCGGACCCGGGCCCGGCCGCCCCGCCCGCCGGCATCCCCGGAGCCGCCCGCGGGCCTCGGGCCACGCCGCGCCGCCCACTCACCGCACACGCTACAGCTCCATGGCGCGTCCCGAGCCGCCGTCGCCGGGCGGTGCGGCGCCGGTATCCGGGTCGCCCTGCTCCGCTCCTGCGGCGCCCGGAGAAGGTGAGGAGGAGGAGGCGGCGGCGGCGGAGGAAGGCGGGTGCCGGTGCCGCCTACCGGAGGGCGAGGGGGGGAGCGCCCGCCGCCCAGCCGCAGCCTGAGGGCCGCCCGCACCGCGGCTGCGGCGGGGACCGAGCCCGCCCCGGGGAGGGGAAGGGGCCGGGAGGAAGCTGCCGGTCGCCGGCAACCCGTCGAAGACTGTCACTTCAAGGGCAGAGGCCAGCCCCCGGGCGCGTTGTACAGATACAGGTTGAGATGTAGATGGCATTGAGACAGCCTGGCCTCCCCCGCGGCAGCGCGCACCTCTATTCCCCTCCGGCCGCCCCCCGTCCGCACGGTACCTGTGTGCCCGCCGCGGTCCTACAGCAGGGCGGTGCCGTCCCGAGGTCGTGCGGAGGCAGCCGGCCCTGCCCCCGTATCCCAGCCCCCAGATCCTCGTCCCTTTCTCTCCAGCAGCGTACCTTGAGGACCTCTGATCTTCAAAGTTGCAGTCTGCTCTTCAGGATCACAGGCGTGCCAGGCTGTAAGGCTCTCTCCTCCAAGAGAAAACTGACCGTCGTCTGAAGCGTTCAAAGTTGCCCAGCGCCGTAACTACGGCCTGAGGCAGGCAGCCTGCCCACCCTCACCGCCATCCGCATCTGCCCAGATGTGTGCTGGGCTGGGGCAGGCTGGCAGGCCGCGTTCCCATCCCCACAGCGTCTAATACAGTCGTAGTTTTCGGATGTCCTTTGGAAATGCTAATTAACCTCTTTTTCAAAGTGTTTTCCGTGTCTAACCTGAAAATAGCTCTCTGCATGACTGTTAAAGGGACATAGTTTAATTTCCTCCAAGACTCTTCTTTTTTTTTTTTTCCCCAGTCATTTCAGTCTCATAATCAACCGTAACACTCAAGAAGCATGGTGAAAACATGAAGGTCATAAAGTTACACATTTAATGATGGCTAGGAAATGCTGTCCATGCCTCAGCACTGAAGGCAAAACAGGCTGCTGCTTACTCCTCTTGCACTGGAGGAATGCTGTACATCTTTCACCTCGGTGCTGATGGCTGTTGCCATCTGCAGAGCAGCTGCAAGGCAGGGCAGGCACAGCAGCCTGCTGCAGCCACGCTGCCCATTAGCAGCCAAGCAGCCCCACCGAACACTGGGCATCAGGCAGCAGTGCTCCTGCCTCACCTCTCACTTCGGTTATGTTTTGTACATCCAAACATCCAAAGATTTCAAGCTTAATTCCATGCATGAACACAACTAGAAAACTGGTTCCTCTTCTTGTCTCCTGCATCGTGGTGACAGTTCTATTTACTGTATCTTGATAATCTGTTCCCCACTACAGACCCTAAGTTCCCCATTTCTGAACCTGTCAGGAACCGCTCTAGGTAAGAGAAGCCATGCTCAGGGGCTTCAGTAGCAGTTCAAATATGCTTCCCGAAGCCTTCTTAACTGAGCATTGTGAGGCACTCATAATTATGCAAGATGCATCATGAGGTGGTGAAAATGATGCACGTGGGGATGGTGTAAATGATGCATGTGGGTCTGGTGCAAGGGATGGTGCACATGGGGTTGGTGCAAGGGATGCACGTGAGATTGGTGCAAGGGATGCACTGGGGGTGGTGCAAATGATGCACCATACTAACCTTCCTTCCCAGACATCATACTTTTGTCCACAGATGTAGAGGCATTTTAAACATAAGCTGAGAAGGGTCCGTGTTTCAAGCCCCTTCCCATTGCCTCAAGGTAAGGGATTAGAACAATGGCCTGGAACTTCCCAGGGCCTCCCGCCTGTTAACTGATACCAGGTTGCAGTACCTGGCCATCCGGTGGTCATGCAATGCCATTTCAGCCCTAGAGGAGTTCCTGCAAATCCCTTGATAACAAATTATAGTCTGATGGAATCTTGGGATGGAATTTACCTGTACTATTTATGCTTCATGCTCATTATCAGGACCTATGCAGAGTTAAAACCAAACAGCATTTTAAAGTTATCAGTGGCATGGATTCAAAAGCCCTCAGCTCTTCTGATTATCAGCAGTTAGAGAACCTTTTCCTACAATGTACTTTTATTTTAACAGCATAATTATCTTTTATTTACCACAAATTGAATAAACTGTGTGTTACAGCAGAAGCACAGCCTGTATTTAGAAGCAGTACATTAGTACATTCCAATGTACAAATACATTAGAAAAAAAGCAGATAGGGGATCCCACCAGTTGAGCAATGTCACACTCTCAGCAATAGCCAATACAGCCTGCTGCAAGTAATAAAAACCAGCAAGGTCACCTGCATGATTAATTTAGTCTGTAAAGAAGGTGACAGAAGTGACAAAAAAAAACCAAACAGCATCCTAGCTCAGATATTCATGAAAAAATCAACAACTCCAGTCCCTCATTGTTTTGAATGGACGTTCTTATTGTACAATTCACTGATAAGGATGAGATCAATAAAGAATACACACGCTGTGCCCTTGTGAAGGACCTGCCATGTTTTGACACCACGCAGCACTTTTCTCAGAAGCGCCACCCAAGCATTACTAAATGCACCACAAGAAGTTACTCTTCAACAAATGCTTTCACAGTATTATTATGTTTTGTTTTCTTATTGACAAGTAAGATTTTTCATTTTCTGGTAATACAGATGGCAGTTAAAACACTTTTACTTAAAAAAGGTGAAAGGATGCATTTTAACTAACACCACAATAGTCATAAAAATAGTAAGGAAAGATAAGAAAGAGAAAAACAACCCCCTGTCTGCACAAAGAGCTTTTTTACCTCAGTTTCAGAAGCCCATAGCCTAGATTTTACTAAGGATGAGATGTGATCCTCTCAGCATGAAGTAAAACTTTCTCAGACTGCTTTCAGTCCTCCTCACCTGCCCTGGCCTTCAGGGGCCCTTTTGCCAGCTGGGCAGTGTTGGGGTGTGATGAACCACATCTCTGCTGTTAGTCATGCTGATAGCGCTTTTCCTAGGAACTGTAGATCAGCTGACAGTTTGTATATTGTTTCTTAGTGGTTGATCTTCTTGCTCTGTTAAGCTGGGTGTAGTTTAAGGGACCACAGTACATTTGGCAATTGGTGACAGTGCTGTGTGTTTGGAAGAAAATTGCTGTAAAGGAAGCATACTGCTAAGTATAATGATGCTTGTGATATCAAAGGAACAATTATGGGTTAAGTACTGCAGGACCAACTGTTGCGTTTCTTCATTACTTTGACCAAGCTGATCAAAGTTTTTGCTTGTGGGAAAAGCTGTGTATTACATGGGCTTTACTTTCTCCTGGTACCTTTGCTTGCTGGAACACGTGAAGTCTGTTTTCGGTTTAAATGGCTGTGCTCTCACTCCGTATGAAAATGCATCACATCTCTTGTCATCTGAAAATCTGTGTTTTATATGAAACTATGCTGAAGACCTCTGTAAGAAATGGCCAAACGCTACTATGAGCAGAGGAGGCTTTCCAAAGCTGGTAGCAGTTGACAACAGAACGCTGTAATTAGCAAGTCTGATGCTAATGCACTTGTCAAGATGTTCAGAGATGAATCAAGCTCAGATTACATGAGGTGTAGAATGCCATCCAGCAAACACCCAGCGGTACCTTCTGGGAGGTGTCGCGTGGTGAATGGGATGCTCAGGTAGAAGTGCAGACAGGAGGGCATTTGTCCGAGCCCAGCTTATCGCTGTTCTAAGCATGTGCATTTGGGGTGTGAGCTCCTTGCTAGATAAAAAGTTCAGTGAGGGGTGAGGGGAATCTGAAGTCCAAGAGGCTGCTAGTGGGAGAAGGAATTCCAGGAGAGGCATGTTAGCTATTGAGCTCTGTAGGGAAAAGTGTCCATAGCAAATAGTTTTCTGTGCTATGTATGCAGGACAGGTGCTCCCAGTCCAGTTACTGCTCCTACATCATCATAGCCAGAAAATGTTAAATGCCTGAAGCTTTCTAGTTTACATTTAATAAATGAAAAGAAACGTAATAGATATGAAAACAGGCCCTGTTGGGGATCTATGCAAATCTAGAAATGGTATTAAACATCTCCAGATTTGCTTATATCAAAGACTTGTTGCACTTTTTGAGCCTTTCATCTTAGGATCCTCGTGCTAGATGGGTTAGCATCTCTCCTTTACATCTGATAGTGTACAATATATGTTCAAACATCTTGTTTTCACTCTGTGTAATCATCCATGCTGAGACTTACTCTGT
Organism: Pavo muticus; assembly: GCA_016647715.1. Taxonomy (NCBI): domain Eukaryota; kingdom Metazoa; phylum Chordata; class Aves; order Galliformes; family Phasianidae; genus Pavo; species Pavo muticus. The sequence continues at coordinate 381,650 of JACDJE010000056.1, read as the reverse complement.
GGGGCGTGCGGTTTGTAGTTCATTCCTCCCCATTCCAAGCACTGCCCAGGTAACGATCCTGAATTATGTGATGCAGTCAGAGATTCATTTCTTTGGTCTACACGTGCTGACTCCATTCCTGGGACAGTGTCCTGTGTAATTACCTGCAGACATCCTGCCCCCAGGATGCATTCTTACAAATGAGTTGCAGAACACTATGGAAATGTGTTATAAAAACCATCCTGCTGAGGTAGAGAGAAGGATGGGATGAGAGAATATATTTCCAAAGTTTAGCTTCTATGATTTTGTTGCTTAGGAAATCTGTTCCCGTTGATATAATCTATTTTCTTTTAGTGTGTGAAATCATTGTGATACTTGGTATTTGTGTCAACATTCTGCTTTGAAATACTGAGCAGCTGTGAATTATTTGTGTCTACCTCAGGACAAGCATCAAATACAGAACAGTCCTGAGATGTGTATTACGTGGCTCTCATGCATTGATATTATAGCAACTACAGCAGTCTGCACATAACCTTCATGATCATTTCTGAAACCTCTCTTCTCGTTATTTTATTTATTTACACTGCCACAATTGGTTTCACTTGTATTCCTTTTACTGAAGATGCCATAGAGCTTAACACAGGAGGCAATAACAAAAGCAAGTAGATGACGATAATACGGGAGATGAAGTATGTCAGGCTTACTCATACAGCCTTCAGAGAGATGACAGCTAAGTGAAACAGCCAGTATGCTCATTTAGTTTACCCATCTCTTGAACCAAAGAATTCTATCAGAAAGGACTTCATATGAATTAAAAGCAGTTAGTGTTAGAACGTTTAAATTTAACTAATTGTGTTTGGTATTTCCACATAGAAATAGAAGGGGAAAAAAAGTGATGTAGACAAGTATTTTGATTATTTTATTAAAATAAAAGTACTTGCATTTTTATCTTAATAAAAACGAACAAACTTGAATATACTGATTTGCATCAGACTCTGTTCCAAGCTTATTCACTAAGATGCGTACCAATCACATTATGCACGCGTGAAGAAGAAGGATTTATATTTATAATAATTTCTTTGAAACAAATTTTGATCAAGGGAAAAATAACATTCTTCATTCTTCTTTTCATGTATCCTTTGCAACTCCTTAGATCAATAGTCTGACTGCATATGCTGCGTCTCATTCAAGGATTACCAGGTGTTACACAAACAATGATTCATGAAGATTCACAACCCCTGACAAGTTATGTAAATATTTATCCAAACATCAAACTGATTGGCAAATTGAGTCACAGAGAAGTGGTGTTTGGAAAAAAGAAAAACAACTACTAAATTTAGATCATTTTTTTTTTAGCCTATCCAGTCGAAAAACTTGCAACTTCAGTATTTTTCAGATGTGCTGAAGATGTGTCCGGATCCAGAGAAGTCAATAAAAACTGGACTACAAGAGCAGCAAGCGGGGTGACCTGAAGAAATGGTCATGTTTCAAGATTTCAGCTTAAGTTGCTTTATGCGTGGTTGCACAGCTATTCCTTCAAATAACATGAATCCATTGCATGAGCAAGAGCTAATGACACCTCCTAAGATGATGCCTGAAAGGGGCTGAAAGTATGGAGTCCCAGCCTATGGAACACGTGGCAATATTTTCTTCAGTCCTACTGTAGAACTGAGGATCTGCTTTATAATGAAAATGCAAAAGACTGAGAAAACTTTTAATGTTACTTATTTAAAAATAAGCTTAGCAGATTGCTTCTGGACTGCAAGCGTGATATGCTTAAAAATGCAGTGACTGATGAAGCAGACAAATTCACTGCCTGATATTCCATAATTGTCCTTACGATACATTCAGACCCTGAAGGATAATTGTGCAAATGATGATTTCCAAGGATATGCAGGAGAGCAGGCTGCCTGCCTAGTACAGGTATCAGGGAAGATCCCTGTGCAGGATTGCTTTCTGAACGCCCACCAATTCCTAACTGCTTGTGACAGAACTGGGTTTTGCCAGGTTAGTGTAAGATTTTGACTGCAGGGCCAGAAGAGAATAATATAATTCAACAAGCAATTCCAAAAAATAATGCTTCCTGTCTCATTGAGGGAAACAGCTGTAAAAAGCAAGAGCATTGTTTTCAAGGCTAAACAAAACTATACGGTCAGTAATTTGGAGGGAGATCAATATTTGGTATCATTCAGTACTGTACAGTACTGTTCTGTACAGTATTGTTCTGCACTTTCCAACACCTCAGAACTGACACCAGGCTAGCACAAGACCTAGACTGCCTGAACTGCACAGAGTCAGCTGAGCAATGGAAGCAGCATTTCTTATTTAGCAGAAGGCTAACAGGGGACTCAGGAATTTTTTTTGAGGAATGTTCCCAGCAGTAATATATAGATTTAATAATCTCCAAGCCTAGTAGAATGTGTCATGTATTGCAATTGTGCAGTATCTTCTAACAAAAACGTGATTATAGAGGTGCACGGAGCCTGATGAGAAACTAACATTGGCCTATTGCTTCAAACTGCATGAAGACCCCTGTTCTAGAGCAGCAGAAATACCATTACTATTCTTACAGCAGAGATGAGGCTTTGGAAGGATTTAAAACCCTAAGTCTCTAGGACTGCTTATGGTCAGAGAAAATCCAGAACATTAAAACTGAGGGTAAAAAAATTGCCTGCAGGGTATGACTTAATTAGTATCGGTGCATGTGGGATTCTGGAGGTCAGGTGCCCTTCTCTGAGAGGTTTTATATGAGCAGAAAAAAGCTGTCAGGAGACAGCATTTAAGGAGCTGCACTGGGAGATTTTAGTTGATCTTCATGTATACAATGCTTTCCAGCAGTTGTGCCTAGGGAATTTAAATCTCTTAGAGTCTTCCTTAGTCAGATGAGGAAATTCCGTCGATACTTGTGTGTGCACGTCAGGAACCTCGCGAGAGCTGCAGATCTGTCGTGGCAGTACCGATAATGAAACTTCTTCAGACCTGCAGCCTGCACATCAGAGATGCAGTCGTTTCTGTCTCGTGCCTGAAAGTTCTGAAGAATATTCTGAGGACATTCCAGGAAGGGATCAAATGTTTTAGTTTATTGCAGCCTACAGGAAGTGCTCCCTGCTCTAGTGACATGTCACTGGTGACCCAGCAGTGCAGGAACACTTTTGCAGTGTACCCAGCAGTGGAAGTTAAAACAATTCCTCCCTCCTGAGTTTAACAACACACGTGCTTATGCTCCATTAAAGTAATCTTACTGCATAGCAGAAGTGCTCAATTCAGTTAACCTCTACCAAACCTGAACATTCGCTGAACTTCTAAACAATCTGGATGATGAGATCTGTACCTGTCCCAATACAGAGCTGAAAATCTGCCTGCTCAAAAACTCGGAAGAAGATACAACTATCATTATGTCAAATAAACTTGCTCCACCTCTAAGAGATACCTCTTAGAGACTTCTGCCGGTAGTGAATGTATGAACAGTCACACATCTGTAACAAAAAGGCGTTGCCAAATTTTACAATGTTATTGTGAGATTTAGGCAGTTACATGTGTTTCTTAAAGTTCTGATTCTAAAGATTTCAGAAAAAAATCAGCTTTTATTAAAGGAAAAAATATATGTATTCCAAAGTCTCATGTTTCAGGAAAATAACCTTACAGTGATGCAGAGAGTGTAGCCAAAATCAGAAAGCATTGTAATATTATTTGAAGTTTTGAATCTCCTGAGAATGAGCAATTTTTGTTTACTAGTATTTGAAAATAAGGATAAGCTCTGCCTTCATGGTGATAACTGGCACAGCTCCCATTGATTTCACTGGGCCTAGAATTCTCCTTGTTTCTGTTCTTGGTCTTATGCAATTGCTAAAGAATTCCGAAAACTGGATTTTTGGGTTGTTTTTCTGTGTTTAGAAAGAAATAGGAAATCTAGCATTGAACACTACAAATACAGAATCAAAATGACATGCAGCACAGAGCCAGCCTTGCTATCTTCCTGAAAAATGTAAGCCTTTGGCATTGCAGGGGTTCGTTACGGAGAATTTTACTATTCTAAGTGGCAGCAGTGGCGCATTTTGAATTTAGGTCAACAGATACTTGTCAAAGTCCCTAACTATTACATGAATGCTATCCTAAAACAATCCATCTGTGTCTCATCACTGACTATCGTGCTCCTCTACAGTACTGCTCTTGGGTGATTTTGAGGAGGATTTTGCGCTAAGAGGTTTCTTATTTCTGTAACGAATTGATATCCTGAAACATCCTATTTGTCATGATTCTTAAACTGCAGCATCTTAAATCAAGAGACTTAATGCAACAAATCCTACTATCTTGCTGTGATTTCCTTTTAATTGGGTTTGAAAGTGATGGAAATCCAGTGTGACCACATTAGGCTAAAGCATGGCTTGGACTGCATTAGCATAAAAGGAAGTAAGATTGTCCTTCCACGTATGGATCAGTAACCTCTATTTTGTTGAAGGAAACAGCAGTGTTGCTATCTGTTTACTTACTATCATTTGAAGTGGATAGGGAATAGGCATATAGCTAACAGCATAGGGACTAATTTTAATCAGAGACTGTAATAACATAAATGTAAATGTTTTTTGAATCCCTGTTTCTGTGAGCTTTTTGTGGGTTACTCAGCAACAATATCGTTAGCCATATGGAGATATAGCACAGTCAATAAGCACAGTGGTATCTGCAGAAGGAGTTTGTGCCCACGTTAACCATAGCATTAGAGCGGACTGCAAAATGCTTCAAGGGCTTAAACTGCAAAGGGAATAGAAGTTCTGATATGATCAAAATAAGCTTATATCAAAACATAAAAATAAAACAAAACACGGCCACTCTTTAACTTTTTTCCTTTTAATTGGTGGAATTTTCTTAGGCATGAATGTTGTTTATGGAGGTAAAATCTCAATGTGTTTTCAGGGAAAAAATCATAGAATCATAGAATCAAAGAATGGCCTGGGTTGAAAAGGACCATAATGATCACCTAGTTTCAACCCCCCTGCCACGGGCAGGGTCACCAACCACTAGACCAGGCTAGGTTATTCCAAGGTTATTCCAAGGTTATTCCAATCTACATCCCAAATTCTTGACTCTACTAATCATAAAGAGATACTTTAAGAAAAGAGGTACAGAGTAAGTTTCTTCTCCCCCAGAAAGCAATTTTGAAAAGAATAAGACTGAATAAACCCAAATGATGGTGGGAGAACACAGGATGAGGCAGCTGCCAGAATCCCTTGGTTTGTTCTTTGAAATGTAACAACCCACTAAGCCTATGTTATATTTCTCATCCACCATCAGTGCATGCACCCCAGAGGGATAAAACACACACAGACAGCCAAGTACAGGAACTGGGAGCCCACGCAGTCAGGGCTTTGAATCAGAATGTGGGCACTCAACAGAAACAACCTTTGGGCAGGTATTCTCCACTTGTCAGAACACACTGGTAATGAAGTACAAACAGAATTAATTAAAATTATTCTTCCAGTAGCTTTCAGGTTGCATGCTTTCCAGAGTTGAGAGCCTCAGAGAATATTCTGATAGAGACAGCAGCTGATGGCACTGTGTGGATTTTCTTTCCTCCATTCATTCTGGCTTACACAAAGACAAGATAATGCTAATATTTACAGTCTGTAAAGATTAACAAACTCCCTGCAATACTCTTACTACGTAGGCATTTAACATGTTGCTTAGTAAGCTGTTCAATAAGTTGAACCAGGGGAGATTCAGGTTGGACACTGAGAGGTGCTTCTTCCCTGAGAGAGTGGTTGGGCACTGGAACAGGCTCCCCAGGTAGGTGGTGGAGTCACTGTCCCTAGAGGTGTACAAGAAATGTTTAGATGTTGTGGTTTGGTGAGAAGTGTTGGTGGTGGGTGGATGGTTGGACTGGATGATCTTGGAGGTCTTTTCCAACCTTGGTGATTCTATGATTCTATGAATATTCACATTGTATGTGTGAGAAGACTTAATCAGAAGAATTGTGCTGTCACAATGCTTTGTGTGTCCAGCATGGGTCAAAGATGGAAAGTGATGGAGGGCCACTGACAGGTGAGAGGAAGGAAGCGGGATCCCCTCTGACCACAAACTATCTTCACAGGCTGGGACACGTGACCTACCAGCCTCACATCCTTTGTGTGCTTGTACTTCCTGCACCTTGGAATGCTGTGTTCCCAGTACAGGTCATGGTAGGCGCCCCAAGGGAGACGGCTCTTTTTTCCTGGGTAAGCAGAGCGCTGCCTAACTGCATGGGAAGACTAATCCAGAGTGTGGATCTGGGACAAAGTCACAGAGCTGGCTTCTGAGTGCACGTCTATGAGGCTCATTGGCTGCCTTGCATGCTACACACCTGGGAATCCCACATCTAATTTATCTTGAAAAAGGTTAACTACCCACAAAGGAGGCAGAGAGAGAAAATAAATCAGCCTGGTAGTTAAATAGAGAAAGAAAAAAAAATGTAGTTTTTAGATAACAAGCTATAGTGAGAATGAGCCTGCTAAGAGTAAAAGTAGGTAACGCTGAACTTCAGTATTGTGGCAGAAAAAAAAGGGGGGGAGAGGGTTATATTGGTGTGATGGTGGTATAGTATGAGGCCAGCTTAGTCTACGATGGCAGAGAAAAGGGATGACTTACATGCTCTGACCCGGAATGACTTTCTAGCACAGGGAGCCTGTGAGCTGGGCAGACACCTTTTCAGCAAGGTGCAGGCTGCTCAGCAGAGCAGGTTTACTGTATAGCCCCAGTGGAGCTGCTAACAAGCATCAGAGCAGCATGTACAGCCATAGGGTCAGTCTTCACGTCGCCTTGGCTGTATTGGTGCGGTTTTGCTGTCCTCGGTGTCTAGCGCAGGGCTCACCAGGGGGAATCTGATCAGCGTTGGCTGCAGTGGAGGCCTCTGGGTCACGGGCAGCATAGGGTGACAGACCTGCGCCGGGGTCCCGGCTGTGGGCAGATAGGCGGGAGGGGCAGCCCTGCTCTGCACAGATGTACGCGCCCGCTGTGAAGGATCTGGGTCCAGCGCGGGGCCATGACGCTGCCCGGCCGGGGACGCGGGTCCCAGTTCGCTTTGCTTCCGCTGCAGACTCAGAGGAAGAATTTATTCACCAGAAGGAGGAGGATGATGAGCCCTTGCACTTCAGTGGGGAAAAACAAGCGTGTGTCTGCCGGAGCGGCTGAGCGAGAAGCCAGCTGCCACCCTCTTCCCCCAGCACAGGCTCCCGGCTCCTCGGGTACTGCCACGCGGCGCTTGCCACAGCTCGGGAAACCCGTCAAAGAATACCGACCGCATTAGAACCGCTCGCCTTTCTCACCGAGCGGCTTCACAACACTCGTTCGACAAAGACGACATCCCCGCCACACACCCAGCACGCGGGGCGGGGCGCCGCCATGACTCCGGGCGGAGTGCCCGCCCCAAGATGGCGGCCTGCAGGCAGGTAACGTGCGGTGGCGCGGTGGGAGAGTGGTGGGATCGCTGTGTGTGGAGGAGCTGAGCTCAACCCCAGTTTCATAGCCGGGCCCGGCGCTCCCTCCGCTGGCGGCTGCCGCTCGCTGAGGCGGCTCTGCAGAAGCCACCGTCTGCCTGCGCTTCTGCTAAATCTGCGAGTTGGCCTCTGCAGTAATGTTAGACCCGTTAAGGGCTTTGCTGTAACCTGAGCTAGCATTACTGGGGGTCTGTGTCGGTGTGTTTTTCTAATCCTCGTGAAAGGAAATGAGAGCAGCACTGAGTGCTCCGTGCTCCCTCTCCTCTAGTGTTGGCCTCTGTAAAGTGGATGTGAGATGGTGCCAGATGCATTTATTTACTTGCTCATGTACAAGTGGATGTGATTCCTGAAATTACCGCAGACTGTTGGTTTTTGTGGCTGCAGAGCTGACTTTGGGTAACAGTGCAACTGAGGAGGCAGAGACCTCAGGCCCAGGTGGGAGAGGGGCCGGGCTGTGAGTGCCTTTGTTGAAGCAGCAGTCGGACCTATCTGTCCCATGTTGTGGTCGTTAGCTCAGAGGTAGTGGAAGGATAGAAAGTAGCCTTTTAGCACTGATCTCTCTCATTGCCAAAATACTGAGGCATGACCTCTTTGTTTTTGCTTGGAGGATGTGGAAGTTTGTGGGGACCTTTTGCCCGAGGCCTGGCTGAGCTGCTTTCCCCTAGGATCAGGTGGAGTCACCCTGTTGAGGAGGTGTGGGCTCTGTGTGAGAGGCTGAGGCTCTCACCTGTTCTTCCATCTGGGTCTGTTTTGCAGAGACAGCTTGGTAGCTGTCTGACTGGTCTGGGAAATTAGATAGAATCATAGAATGGCTTAGGTTCGAAGGGACCTTAAAGATGATTAAGCTCTAACCCCCTGCCATGGGCAGGATTGCCAGCCACTAGATCAGGCTGCCTGGGGCTCCAGGGGCTGCATCCTGGCCTCAACACAGGCAGCCTCCATACTTCTTCTGAGCCAGATTTGCCTGGTTCCAAGGTGTATTTCTTATACTTTTGTGTGAAACAGTTTGAGACTGCTTATCCCTCCTGGTTAGAGCCTGCACACAGTGGAGCTGTTGGCCTTCTTTCACTTGACTGTGGCAAAGAAGGCTGGGCTGGTCAGACTGTGATCCAATCTGTCAGTTGGACAGCTCGTTCATGGATGAGCTTGCTGAGTAAGCCTGCAAATCAGGTGAATCCTGGGAAAGGTAGTCCATTCCTTGCACCTCAGGCAAGGTACTTACTATAAACTTTTAATAGCTGTTTTCATGAGACTTTTCTTTCCTATCTGATACCTTGTTTGTATTTATTTATTTTCTTTTATTCTTCTCATGTCATTCTACTTCCTGCCAGTGGCCAACAGCTCCAACAAAGAAATGATCAGGTTTGAAGTCTGTCTCAAAACTGGTAAAGAAATGTTAGCAGCTTCTTGTCCATGCAACCTGCTTTGCAGATTTCCCATAATATTCTTTTAGCTGTTTATGGAAGAAGATGAATGGGCATTTTAACTTTGCCCTATATTTTTCTATGTTCTTTCTTCCCTGAGTGAGTTGTAAACTCACTGTGATTTTTTTTTTTTTTTTTTTTTTAATCTAAGCAAGCATGAGATTTCTTGGTCATTATTTAGCTAAGGAAGGTTAAGTTGACTTTTCCTCTGTGTGTGTTTAACACTGGTTGAAGCTAAGGTGAAGAATACTCAGTGATAAGACTATTTTGAATTTTTTGTCTTTGGAAGCAAGTGTGATTTTTGTCAAGGAATGAACTGCCAATTGCATGCATGTTTTCCTTTGGGAAGGGAGAACGATTACTGAAGAAAGCACCAAGAAAGTAGAATATAAAATATGCAAAAAGCGCTTAGTAAGGCCTATTATTTTGAAGAGACATGGGAGATAATTGCTAACAGATTCATAGTGAAAAATGATCCTACAGGAAGGACTTTCTTTATAACCCATCGAGCTTTTCAGCTTCTATGTGTTTCCGAAGTCACGGGAAATAATGTCAGTGGTCTCCTCCTTTTTTCTGGTACTGTTCCATGTTAGAAGTTGGTCACTGGTGAGATTACCTTTTCCTGCATTATATATACCTTGCATATTTCTGGGTTATTCTTGAATTAGCTCTGAATAGAGACCCTAGGAACTGGTAGGTTTTTCTTAGTGGTAGGATGGATCATTTATTAGTTTCTTTGTCGGATATATGAGCTTTATGTAGTCAGAATCCCTATAAAAATTCAATACTGCTGTTTGGGCAAAAGGTCAGGGCTTGAACTGTTACAGCCAAGCGCATAACATCTCTGTCTTGATGGTGAGATTCTGAAACAGTTTCAGGATAGAATTGTTGGTGCCTACTATGCCAGTAACTTGTTAGCTTTGCCAGAAATTATTGTTGTTGGCAGTTCATTTCTTTAGCTATTGTTTTAATTCGAGTTCACTGTAAAATTGGGTTTGGGAGCGGAAGAATAAGAGTAGTAGGAGGAACCAACAAATGGTGAGGAGAGAGGCAGAAGACTTGAGTTTCATAAGCAGTGTTTATTTTGCTCCTTTTTGAAGCCTGTTATTACCGCTGGCTACTGTTGTCATTCCGATCCCCTTTAAAGAGTTTCTCTTTCAGCGCAGGCAATAGTTGTGCATTTTGATGACAGTGCTGCAGCAGTTGCACGGAATTTATATTTACAGCTCCTATGCCAATCTGTAAGATTTTAATAATAATTTTATTTGCATGTTTGCATTTGTTTAGAAGAAAATGTTTACTAAGGCATTCGAAACCAACCTGCATCAAGTATTAATATGAAACTTCTTTTTACCTTTCCCATTTTCTTGTGACACACCGCCCCATTATCGTGGTAGAATGTGCAGTACCAGGAACCAACTATGCTGTCTTGCAAGCCGGAAGACATGCAAATAGAAGATAGTCTGTGAATGCAGCTAACATTTAAATAAGTAAATATAATAGTAATTGACATAACTTTTTTCTTAAAAACAAACTGAAAAGAAACAATAAAATCTCAACGTTTTTGAGGTGAAGTGAGGATGAGAAAAAGAAAGAGGGTAAGCTCAGCTGGGTGTAGGAATGAGCTGTGGTCTGAGTGGTAGATCTGGGTGGCAAAAGATGCAACAAAAGCTGGAGAAGGCCAGCGAGTGAGTTATACTTCAAAAGATCATTGGCAGGTCAGTGATGCCCTACTGCCCCTAAATTCAGTAGTTAATTGACAAACACCATTTTGAGGTGTACAGGTGTGTATGAGGTGTGGAGCATCCTGGTTGCTGGTCTTCTAACATCTAAGTGTTGGACATGTGTTGTTGGGGTTTTTTTTGCTCTTAAAAAAGGCTATTTTTTCAAATATCATATTCACTTGAAAGTGGCAGTTATGAAAGAGGAGGCAAAATGGGAACAATTTGTCTTCAGCTCGAGCATTCACTGAGGCACTGACTAGCTTAGAAGCTAAGATATTACAAATTTCTTGGCAGTTTCATGTGTGTATTTTTGCTTGACCTGCTTAGGAGATAAATGTAAAGAGAAGAAGGCAATAACTGAAATTACTATGTGGAAACGGGGGGCAGGCAGCATAAAAACTGGAACTGGATATAGAGATACTGTGAATAAAAGAGTAAAGAGGGAAAGAAACTAGAAAATGTGGCAATCTTTTTGTAAAGATTTATTTTGTGGAAGAATCGTCTTGATAAAGGAGCTAAATAACAGTACTTCCAAGGTGGGGAAAATTGTGCTATTGACTGAGGAATAGTGTAGTTTATGAACTCTTTTGTGTCAGCATCTGGTAGTTCATAAAAATCTGGAACTATCAGAATTCTCATTTCTCTGCTGAGTATGATTTAACAGGCAGTGACATCTGCCATGTCTGTATATCAGACTGAAGTATTGTGTTTTTCAGGCAAACACTTACTAGGTGTTGTTACTTCTGCTTCCCAGATGACAAGCATGGAAACTGGCGAGAACGTTGAAGATCATTTGAGAGCCCACAAAATGAAGAAGAAGGTACTGAGGAAGCAGGTCAGAGCCCAGCACACGCTGATGAGACACGAGGGCATTGAGTGCGTCTCCCATGCTACGCAGGTGATTGACAGTCCTGATTTTGGTGGTATGAGAAAATACCGCTTACCTGTGTTCTGCCCTCACGTATAGGTCAACTAAAATGCAATTCTTTAAAAAGCACTTACTGAGATTGAGGGTTTTCTGTGCTATTTGATTTCAAAGCAGAACTGTACTTGATCAGTTTAAAGCCAGCGGAGAGACTGTGACAGCTTTTGGATATGTTTTTTTTAATCTTAAACAGTAGTTCCCTGGGCTGAGAACAGGACAGCATGAAAAGTGTTACCTTTCTGAAGGAGATAGAGAAACAGGAGAAAGGCCTACGTGGTATTTTTTTTCCCCTTCCTCTTTGGACCTTAGCTTCTGTATCTTTCTTCCTGATATACTACTTCATCAAGTATAATTTGTCTCGTCCGTTAACTCCCTGTTAAAAACATGTATACCTTAGAAATCTTTTCCACGTTTTCTTCACCTTAATTGTTTTAGGCTCTGATTATGTAGAAATTGAACTGATTGACTGACTTGTAGCTGTTAAAAAGGGGAGAACTTTCTCTTCCCTCACACAAAAGGGAGCAAGAGGGGGGGTAGTTCTGCTTTCTTATGACAGTCAGTGAACTTTACCATGTTGCTTTATTCCCTAAGCTACCAGAAAATTGCCCAGCTTTTTGATCTGTTAGTTCTCTGCTGCAGTAGAGTTACAGCAAATCAGAGGCACCTAGCAAATACCAGTGTAGCAAAATGTGCATGGCAAGATCTTTCAGATAGAGGAGAAATTAAAGAGTCTTAACTTCCCTTTGTGGGTTGTGGGGAGTTGCTAACCTGACTTGAAGCATACTGTAAAGCTGTATCATTTACTGTAACTTTGTTCATCTTGATCCCGCAAGTTCTTCCCTTTCTGGAACACAAATATCTGTTAAGTCTTTATGCTTCTTTATGCTTTGTTACTCGCTTGTAACAAAATTGGGCTTAGTCTTCACTTAGATTTCACACCATATGGGCATATCCTAAAATGACCCAGCAATCTTGTAGATTTTGAAAGCTCTTTGGAGTAGGGCTGTGTTCTTCTAGCTTTGCATGGAGATGAGTACATGATACAGGATTTATTCCCCTTGTCACTGCCACAGATACCAAATCATCTGTCTAATGTATCCAATGAGTAGTTTTTGATTTCAGTAAGCTCCTCATGGATGACAGAATGTTTTAATAAAAAACATATGAAACAAAACAATAGCACTAGTGGTAAACTTGAGAGTACAGAAATTGCTTTTAGTCTTTGTGTAAGAGTTTGATTATACTGGAATTGCTCATTCATGAGAATGTGTACAGTTGCTGTATGTGCTGCTGTTCTGCAGTGAAAGTCTGTGTAGGCAATATGCCTTCAGCCAGTGAAGGCGCTGCTCTCCTCATTTCCTTTGTACACCTTGCCTCCCATTAGTAAAATTCTAGAAAATAATAATGATGTTTGATCACCTTTGAAAAATGTGATCAGTATGGACAGTATGATGTGGTTTTAAAAGTAAGCATTGACTGAGCCATCGCGATAGGCATCATCACAGCAGTATCTCATGTATGCTCACTTTTAAAGTATTTTTTAATAATCCCTCTGTTCATTTTAAACCTAATTTTCAGTCTCTTAGGAAAGTGAAACACTCATTTGAAACTTTTGAACACTTTATCAGCTGCTTTCAGAAGTCAGAGAGCATTTATAGCATTTAAGGAAAAGATTGTCTGAAAGCTTCCTAGAAACGTATTGCACGTAGTCAATCTGAGTAAATTGGTGCTAGTTTGGAGTCACCAGGGCTCTATCAAATCTTCTAGACTGCATCCTCATTTAGCCTTAGAAGGAGTCCTAAACTTCCTTCAACCTCCATGGTTAGACTGAATGTCTAGTTATGTACATGGCTGCCTAGAAGTCAAAAGAACTTATGAAGTTTTTTTAAAGCGATTTGCAAAGGTTGTTTTTTTTTTTTTTTTTGTAGAAGAGTCATTTGAAAAGCTCTGTTTTTGTTTTGTTTCTGCATTCTCTGATAATTTTGTACATAAATCACTATGAAAGCCCTGAGTAAAGCAATTAGTCATTGTGCTCAAAGTAATCTGTATTAATAAGGATGGGACATAAATCCCTTTCATTTATAAAAACAAGAGGGTGAATTCTCAGATAAGAGTGCTGGAGCAGAGCTCAGTGCTCTGTTTATAGAAGCTGCTGTATGGTGAGATGGGAAGGAATATGCATCTCTTTATGCTCACAAAGACTCCTTGGCAAAGATTAGAAAGCCTTTCTTAACAACAACAGAAAAGAATTGCAGTATCTGAAGATTGTTGTTTGATTCTGAGCAGCAGCAGGGCTCTAGGAAAATTCCATTTTAGGAAGCTCAAAAATGATGTCTGCCAATGTCACTTTTTTCATGTGATATACTTCACACGTATGCCAGTTTGAAGCTGAAGTGATGTTGTAACAGATTTTGCAAGCACTTCTCCCAGGATTTGTGCTGGATAGACGTTGCATTAGCCTCATCTGTCAGGCTAACGAAGATGTAGCATATATGAGTAATCATTTTTTTTCATTATAATATGAACTGTTCTCTTAGTAGTGTTTGTTTGTTTTGGATCAATCAACAATAATCAGTAATTGTAACTTTTATTTATTATTTCTCTTCAATTAGAGCCTAGTTATTGCCAATGCTGGCCTGGGTAATGGGATGAGTAGACATCAGCTGCACAGGATAGTAGAAAACTATGGAACGGTGGAAACGCTTCTAATGCCACTGAATAAACCGTATTCATTTGTGAAATATGAGTCAACAGAAGAAGCCAAGAAAGCCTTTGATGCCCTGAATGGAAAAGAAGTAACACTGGAAGACTCTGACCAAAACATTGTTTTGTATTGTAATTTTGTGGAAAAAGGTATCATTTTGTATTTATCTGTAAACTTCTTCCACAGCACTTCTCTTTGCTTTTTTCTTCTCAGGTTGTAAATGTAGCTAAAAGCACGCTAGTCTAAGTAAGCAGAGAATGAAAGCCAGGCTTTAAGATTCAGCACAGAAAATTACCTTTTGTCCTTGTGTTGCATGATAAGATAGGCAGCCACTGAAGTAGTTTCAAGAGGATTCATTGCTGCACATGAAGGTTCTCTGATTTGAGGAACTAAGCTGGGACCCAGGTGACTTTTGGATTCATTGGGTTGGTTTGGACTTCATTGGGCTCTTTGTTTGATGATGGTCTTGTGATCTCTATCTCAGTGCCAGTATGGAAAATAAACAGAGTAAGATTTCTGCTTGTTTCTTTTTTCCTCATACTTGGCTGACCGTAAGCTAGGACAAGAACTATGCCTCTTTCTATAACATTTTATAGTGTTTAGCATAAGACTTTCTTGTGATGGTTTGTACGTTGAATACAGCAGTATCCGATGAATAGCTTTAAAAATGCCCAACCAACTAGGGCAGCAAACTGAAGGCTCCTACACTGCTAGCATTTCTGTTCTAGATATTGTGTTATGCTCCTCCATGTTCGGTTACAAAGTGCTTCCCTGGATGTCAAATACTTACCTTAAAGAAAGAAATCATATTTTTCTGTGGTTGTTGGAATAACAGAATTCCATGGCTACTATGCTTTTCATCTGTAAGTAGGGCTAAGTCACTGAAGTTCTAGAATCCTGAGATGATTGGAAATTTTTTTGCAGTTATTTTAACAGGAGGATCACGGGCAGTTTTGTGTTTGGGTAATGTGGAGTCTTATGAAATTGACACAGTAAAATTTAGAAAGTGCTTTGTGTGAAGCAAAATTTGGGCCTTAACATTTTTTGTTGTGTTAGAAAGGGATTCACCAAGTTAGTCCTTAGTGAAGGCTCCATTTTATCATTAAATCAAATATTCCTACAGCCATAATATATTCCCATGTGTAGTAAGTATTCCTATAGAGATCATGTGGCTTTATTAAGACAGTCTGCTTTTTTTTCCATGCACTGCAGTTTTCTGGAAGGATTCTGTTCCTACAAGCTTGCCTCCAGGCCTCAAAGTCATTGAAAATATTATTTCTCCAGAGGAAGAAAGGAAGATGCTGGAAAGTATTGACTGGAGAAGAGATGAAAATACTCAGAATGGTGGGCAAAATCAAAGAAATTCTGACCTTCCATACTTTTATTCTGTTATTTCATGCAGTTTCTGGTTACAGGAATTCTGCATATTCATAAGTGTGTTGTTTGAAAACCTCCTGTATTTTTTTTCTGTATTTTAGAAATGGGTCTTACACTGCATGTGATAAATTAGTGGGGGCAAGTGATCTGAATCAGTATGCGGATAGATATTTATTCGAATAAGATTGCCACACCCAGAAACAAGTAGATTTTTTTTAACAGACAGCTCATGTCCTACTTAAAAGCCATTTCTTCTTTTAAATCAAAAGAAGTCAGCGAAACGCACTTCTTGGATGCTTTTGTTCTTCCACTTGAGTTCTGGGGGATTAAAATCTCTTAATAAATTGGACTTAGAATCCAATTCAAGGTTTCTGTGTAAGTTTTGTTCCTTGAAGCAACACCAATGGTTACGTTGACCTTTGTTGACTTGGTGACTGGTCAAAGTGAAGGATCTTGCTCTGTCCTTAGATTATCAATCAAGTGCCTGCCTGGAAGTGAAGCCAAGAATAAAGATGCATTAGGTATGGGTCAGTAAATTTGTACTTGTGTGTATAAAAGCGCAGTCTGTCTGACTTTCAACAGCAGTGAATGCGATGTGCTGGTGAGTTTTCAGAAAGTAATAAAGCACAAGTGTGTGCCATGTGGAAAAGGGTCACATACATTGTTTTAGCTGTTAATGAAGGAGTTTTTAACAGAGATGAGATGAGATAAGGATGCACAGCAATTTGCCTGAACTATTTATGTCATCTGATCTTACTTTGAATTTGTATCTTCTCACAGCCCTGAAGACTTTAAAGCATAGAAGAGTAAAACATTTTGGATATGAGTTTCGATATGATAACAACAATGTAGATAAAGACAAGCCTTTACCTGGAGGTGAGAACTTCCTCATTAAATAACATTTACTTTGCACTGACATTTGAACCATTTTGTAGAGCCTGTAAGCCTCAATCAGGTGTGGGTGTGAGATTCTAATTAGGAGAGTTGAGATGCTAATAGATGGAGAGCCATTACTGTATCTTAAGCACACGCTGAACAGTGCTTTTGAGTGGGATTCATTCCAGATTGATGTGAGTGCTTAAAGCTTGTTTTCCAGTCACTTGCAGCCAGGAGTTGCTGTCCTTTGCTGAGGTCAAAATGAATAAAGCTTTTGGGATTGTAATTCTTTTTTTTAAAGTTTTTGTTACATAAAAGAAATTTTAGCGTTTAAATTGAATATTACTTTGGGGTTATGGTGTAAATTGCAATATATATTTGCATATATATATATTATATTTATCTTGAGCTTGAAGCTTGCTGGAAACACACCAAAATTTTTGTTTGGATAGGAAGGTATTTTGACAAAGTTTGAATAATGCTTATTTGAAGTATAGAGCTGTGTAGTCAGAGCAAACGGAGTGAGTCAGCTTATGGCCTTACGCTTTAGAACAGTAAAACATAGGGCTAAACTCGTAGAGAACATGAAAGTTTTTAGGTCACGCAGAGTCCTGTGGTAGATGTAGCTTTCAGCAGCTGGATTCTGGTTACATTGTAGTTCTAGCAGTGCAGCTATGTATTGTCATAAAAGCATTGATACTTGAACTTTTTCTAGTCCTAAAGCTAGTAAGAGAGGAGCATAAATGGAAACATTTTATTGGGGGAAAACAAAAATAAATAGACTTGTGGAGTGGCTGCCCTTACCACGCTTGTGGGTGTTACTCCAAAGAATATAAATTAAGTCCTTGGGTGAAATAGTGAACTAAAGATTCATTCCTGTTTTCAAAACCAGCTTGACTTCAGCAGATTCATTTGGTGATATTTAATCTAATTCATTAGCAGATTTTTAGGGGGTAAATTTTTTAGTGAGCTTTCTGCATATCTTCTGGCTTTCTGCATAATAATTTTGCTTCTCATCTTGCAACTTCCTTTTTATAGTGGATGGTGGACATTTTGCCTTTGATTTGATATTCTTTAATTTAAATGCAGCAATGATGCAGTATGCCTTTGTAAGGACAAGTAGGTAAATGGAAAGGATAAAAACGTAAAAAGTTGTCTTGCTTAAAGCTTTGTTTCTATTAATAGGTCTTCCTGAAATTTGTATCCTGTTCTTAGAGAAATGCTTGAAGCAGGGATATATCAAACATAAGCCTGATCAGCTGACTGTAAATCAGTATGAACCTGGACAAGGTAAATTTATTTATCTTTAAAAAAAAATGTTGACATTGAAATAAAGAAGAGAACAGCTTCTGTTGGGACAGTATTTAAGCACTTGCTTAACGCATTTCCTCTGTGACCAGAAATATGTTTATCAAAATGAACGTCTTCACACTGGTTTCTGAACCCTATTTAGAAGTATAGTTTCTCGTATCATTGATACAGAAGTTGATGGTGTTCCAAAGTGCAAGTTCATAATATGGGAACTCAGCATAAAAAAATACAGGAATAAATAATGGTGTTTGGTTTTGAACTCAAGTGCACTTTTTCATTTGCTTCCAGTGCCTCTTCTTGCTCCCTGTACTGTGCATACGGTCTCCAGAAAACATCTCCTGCTGTTAGTATATGTGATAGAATGTTAGTATGTGTGATATGGAGGCTCTTAAATAAGCTGCAAGAAGTGCTCTCTTATCTTAGAAATAAGAAATTACTCTTTCTGTAATCTTTCCCACTCTGAAGATCAATTTGCTTCTAATTGTGCCTCTAGGGTATAAATCGTATGCTGTGCTTTTTCCTAAGGTCAGTCATCAAGGCTAACAATCTAGCTTCCTTTCTAGAATGGCTATCTAATTTGTCCTTAGGAAAAAGGGACAGCAACTTTTCTTTCAGATTCAATGTCTGACAGCTAATTTGGTATCTGCCAAACGGGCCTGAAAATCTGATGCCATTTGTTTATGTATCTGAGGATCTGTTAAATTGATGCAGTTGTGTAGTTCTGGTTGGGACCTAAGATTAGGTGAATTGATTTCTATCAAGAATAAAGGCAGTGTTTTAAAATCAAAACAAAAGAAAAGAAAATGCCCTTTCTTAAGTGCAAATTGCTAGGGTACAAGTGAACATAGAGTGCAGCCAGGTACCTTTAGTATGTGCTGCATAAGTGGTGTGTGGACAGCAGAGAGGTCAGAGTGGTCTTTGAATTGTTGAGGTGATGCTGAGATGAGCCATCAAGGTTCTCTTGTTGCACAGTGAATTGTGCTGATGTCAGCGTGCGTCTGAAGGCAGAGCTTCAGTGCTTCACGCAGAAGCAAAGTTACAAGCCAACACCAAAAGATACCAGTCAGGCTTGAAAAGCAAGGATGCATTTTTCTATCAGAGTAGAAGTTGGCCTCATAAAACATTTGTATTGCTTTTACTGAGAATAGTGGCATTCACCACACTTATATCTGAAAGTAAAATGTGGCATATTCATAAGGAAGAATGTTTTATAAAGCTGACTGACTCTGTTAGGAGAAAATGTTTTCAATCAAGATATTTGGTTGTGTCCAAAGTGAATGTCAGTAGAGTTTTTAATAAGTGAGCCTAGCTGTATTTTCTTAAACCATATAGGAATTACTTGTTATCTGTCTGATGAAAGAAGATGTAGTTGCAGTTCTCCTAAGCTGTCTGCAGGCTTTGCTCCTCCGCTGGCTGCAGTTCCCCACCTTGCGGTGAGATCTTGCTGAGGCTGGCACAGTGCTTTTTCAGCACTTCCGTGTTAAAACGCGGCTCAGGCTCCAAGGAGTGCCAGTTTCTTTATTAGAAAAAGAACGAGATTGCTGCCTGTTTGTAAATTCTCAGATGTGCACAATTGCTCATACGTACTAATCCCTGGTTAGTACCTCTATTGAGGTAACCCCAGCAATGGTATGTAGATCCCTCCCGGGAACTGCGAAGCAGAGGGACAGGGTTTGACTCTGACAGTATCTATTTTTTGAAGTAGGTCCAAATTCTGAAGCTTTGCACAGTCATTCACTTAGTGATACAAGGGGAATTTGGGGTGATTCCTTCTGGGGGAAGAGTCTGAGGGAGAAATACACTGGATGATCTAAGGCCCAAAGACACCCAGTATAATACAACTGTTAGTTTAAAGCTGAGAAGAGAACATGATGATTTCAGGTGCTTGCTGCAGCAAGGAAAGTATTAGGAGTCTTTATAGGATGAGCGAGGCCTTTGGGTGCTCTGAGATGTCTTTGAGATATTTCCACTGATTAGATGAGAGACTTCAGTTAACTGTACATCTAATCTGGATGTGTAAATCAGATGAACTGATCCTGTCCTGGACTGTTTTGGAAGGCAAGTCCCACCTTTACGATAAGTTTTGTTTGTTCAGCCATATATCCTGTTCTATAAGGACATCCATATAGATACCTTTCTGTTAACGTAATGATGGTTTTTTTGTGTGCAGGAATTCCTCCTCATATTGATACACATTCTGCTTTTGAGGATGAAATAATCTCTCTCAGTTTAGGATCTGAGGTAAACTTAATATTTGTATGTACTTTGATGTTTTATTGGGAGGTATCATTTTTGTATTGTTTAATACAATCTTAGTTTTCCATGATGTCTGTTCACACTCATCTGAGTTCGATCTCAGGCATGCGCGGTACTGTGATGTGCTAATTAAAGAGACAGCCACGATATGTACCAGCAATAACTCATATTCTATTTTAAAATATTAGCATCCATTTCTCCATTGACCTTCATTTTGTATTAATCTTGGGAAGTATATAGGATCATAGAATCCTTAGAGTTGGAAGGGACCTCTGAAGGCCGTCCAGTCCAACTCCCCTGCAATTAACAGGGATGTAACTTCTGTTTGTTTCTACTTCCATTTTTTTTTCTTGTCGTTCCCTGCTCCCTCTAGGTTGCAGTGTTTTACATACAGTTCCGGTAAGCTGACTTAGATGTATTACTTGTAGAGGATCCACTCAAAGCCTGAATCCTGCTGAGATAGTCACAGTGCAGGCAGAGGTGGACCCTGATCTTGTGAGCTTTCAATGTATGCAGACAATGCAGACAGGGAGTAGGAAGGGAAATGGAAGAACAGTGAAATACCACGAATCAATGGAATGTACCAAGAACAGGATTGAGAACAGACCGTGTATCATCTTGTTTAATTAGTGTTCTTACTTCTACTCTTTCAGTTACTTTGCCACACCTGTCCCCATCCCATTTTACACTGTTTTTTTCCTGCTGTAAAGCTGCCAACCCTGAGTCTTATCTGCTGCTTCATTCTGCCAATGGTGTGGAGAGGACGTAGACGTGTGTGTGTGTGTAGGGCTGTATCTGTATAACAACAGACAGCATTTTCATGTTGAAAAACAGCAACTTTGATTGTTGTTCTTGACTGTTTCTCTGCCTAAAGAATAAGGCAAATCATAGCTGACTATTTCGAGCATTGTCATTTTCTGAGTCTCTAATCTGGGCTCTGATGTTGACTTCCTCTTTTCTTCTTGTGAGTTTTCTAGTGGACATGGAGCTCCTGGGACTAGGGGTGAGTCTAAGGAAGAGTAGCCTGCCCAGTAACATGTAGGGCAGTTACACCTCCGTGTTGTTGGTTCCTTGAAAGGGGAAAGTCAGTGATGCCAGTCCTCTCAGACATATCATGAATGTATTTGTTCATCTAAGCCACAGTAACATCAAAAGCATCCAGTTAGAGTAGGGATATCTGGAATTAGTTGTGATGATTTTATGAACAATGTCAGTAGAGTTTTCTCTTCTTTTGTTTTGGCATCTGCCAATTTAGACATGCCTTTCCCATGCTGCCTCTGTGCTTAGCCTTGTTTCTGATCTGTTCAACTGCAGTATTATCTTTAGCAGTGTCAACACCTTTGTGCTAGGCAGCACACAGGAACATCCATTTCTTTCATGCTATTTCTCGAGGGGAAAAGCTGTAATTGAACTTCTGTGTGTTTTATTAATCCTACGTTTATTTTTTTAATACATACTGAATATTCAGAGCAGTACAGCAACAGCAGATGGTCCCACCTTACACAGTTCCTATGTTGATCTTGTAATTAAAAATGTTTCTTCGGTTTTCTTTATTAAAACTACATTGATGCTGCAGTAATTCCTCATTTTCTGAGCCCTCAGCCTGCAGCCCCTGGCTTTCTTTTCCATTTCAATTAAAAGGCTGATTCTGGCTTGGATGCTCTGTTACTTCATGGTGAGAGACCATGATTATATTACAGCACACCTCTGTGGTGGTCTTAAACACACGGCCAAAAGCATAGTGATTTTAATCACCTGAGAAATGCAAACTTCTCTAGGACCAGGACTGCCTGAAGGATTATGGTACAGTTAAATAAAAATAAATGGAATGTATGTACTTCAATCAGGGAAACAGCTTGACTTTGACCGTTGATAGACATTTCAGACATGGGCATTGGACACAGTCTGTTAGATAGTTCCCAACTTTCAGCGCCTTTCCCTAATGGGCTATAAATGCTCTATTCCGATTCAGGCAGTCAAAGCACACCTGAAGTAAAACAAGCCAGTGGCACATATAGTGCCTCATTGTTTGATGCCTTTGCTTTCTGGTACTCTTCTAACATTTGCAATTTCTTGAATGTATTTTTGTGCACTTAGCTACTTTTCATCTGATTTTAAGATGTAAATAGCAGATGCAATAATACATGCTGTAGTTATTTTAGGAATTTATGTATAGGCCCACCTCTATTCCCGTTGCAGGTGACAAAATTTTTACACTCTGATAATAAATAATTAGAACTGCACATATGGCAGCAAATTTTTGTACTTGCCTATTCTCTCTATTCTCTCTGGTGTTACTTAATTTTTTTTTTTAGCTGAATAAATTGGGCTGCAACATAGTGGAAAAAAAAGCAACATAGTCATATGTCTTGTCTTTTCTGTATTTTTCTCAAAATTCTCAAAATTCTCACATTTAAATAGGAAGTTGGCTAATGTGACACAAAAAAAAAGAACAAAATAATACAGAAAGCTTCATATGGTTTATTCTTAAGTGACGTCATGGAAGGAACTTTTCTTACCACTGTTTGTCTGCTTGTCCTTCCGGTATCTGACATAGGCAGGTTTTAAACATAATAATAAATGCCTTGGCATATGGAAAAGGAGTCTGTGGCAGACCTGTGAACTAAACACAAGTACCGTCTTAGTCTGGTGCCTTAGCAATCAGTGTAGGTTTAGAGACTTCTTATGATATCTTCACAGAATCCCAGAATTGTTTAGGTTGGAAAGGACCTCTTGAGATTGTCCAAGGCCTTTCTCAAAGAGGGTCAGCAAAGCAAGCTGTCAAAGACTGTCCAGTTGTGTTTTGCATACCTTCTGCTAGGCAATCTGTTCCAGTGTTTGACCTCCATCCCAGTAAAACAATTTACATGTGCTTAGATGGAATTTCATCGGTTTTAAATTGTGCCCATTCTCTCATTTTCTATCAGTGGGCGCTATTGGGAAAAGTCTGGACCCCTCTTCATTCCCTCCCATCAGGTATTTATATGCATAGATAAGTTCCCCCTGAGACTTCTCCAAACTGAACAATTCTAGTTCTTTCAGCTTTTCCTTTTATGAAAGATGCTTCTTAATCATCTTCACGGCCCTGCACTGAACTAGCTCCAGTAGTTCATATCTGTCTTGTAGAGGGGAGCCTAATCCATTCCTAGTACTCCACAATACTCCAGATGCATCTTCACCAGTGTTTAGTTAAAGGTTCACCTCTCATGAGCTGCTGGTAGTTATGTAACCCAGGAGACTGTTGGCCTTGTCTGCCACAAGAGTGCATTGCTGATTCACAGTCAAGTTGTTGTCCTCCAAAACCCTAGTGTCGTTTTTGGCAAAGTTGATTTCTAGCTGATCAGCCTCCAGTATGTAGTGATACCTGGGGTTATTTCTGACCACATGCAGGACATTTGTTGAACTTTGGGGTTCCTGTCTACCCAGTTCTCCAGCCTATCCAGGTCCTTCTGAATAGCAGCCCTGGCATATTGGTCAGTTTTGTATTATCCTTAAACTTGCAGGGGGTCACTTTTTTCCATTGTCCAGATAATTAATGGAGGCGTTAAACAGTGCTAGGCACAGTATCAAGCCCAGGTTACACCACCAGTGATGTCTCCTACTGCCCTTGTTCTGCTGCCATCTTCAGCAATACCTCCTTGTATAAAACACTGTGGAAATTCAGTCTTTTCCTGTGGAGTATGACTTTCTGCAGTAAGAAAGCACGTAGTACTATTCTGTTAGAGGGATCATTGCAAGCATAATTTGTGTCTGCAAAATTAATTTGTGTTGAAGAAGGAATAGTTATTCACATGTAAAATATATACTTCTTAAAATATGAATAATCATGAGTAAGGCGCGATTGTTCTCAGCTCTGCTTTTGTTTTGCATCAGATAACCTACAGCAAAGTTCTTATGTGAAAGGAGGCAGAAATGTAGGTGTGAGATTGTTTCCCATCTTTTTCACTTGTAACAACTTTCTCTATCAAGTGGCTCAATTTTATTCTAGTTGATGCAATATGTTGTTTTAAGAAGTTTACAAGATGGATTAAACTTGATTTGAAGGAAAAAGTCTTGCTTTGGAATTCCTTCTAACTTATAAAAACTGCTAAACAGTCTGAAGATAAGGCAGTGAGCTGTGATGCATCTTGCCCTGTAGTATTCCAGGGAAGGTGACAGTGTCAGGGCAGGCTATTCACTTCTCAGTTTTTTTTAGCCTATTTCTTTGACATCTCATGGGAAACTGCAGAATCAAGTGAGGTTTCTTGAAGATCCTGTGGGCTTCTAATTGCATTTCCTACCCCATCGCATTCACCCTTTCTTTATACGAGCTGATAACATTAAAAGCTTTAATAATACCAGTTTGATGTTACGATATTGAATACAGTTTTTTTTTCAATTCAGGCGTTGCCATAGTAGAAAAGAAAGGCAATGGTGTAAAGTCAGTTCAAAGTGATTTTATTAAGTTTAACAGTAAAGCATGTGTCCTTTGGTCCAGGGATTTGGACAGAGTGCTACAAAACAGGAGATAGTCCTTTCTGTTAAAAATTTTCTGGGTTGATTTGAGGGAGGTGTTATTTTCAGTGTCTCCATTTGGTGTCTCTAAAGGTACATAATTTTACAATATTTCATCTTAGGAGCCTGGCCAATTTTGCAGCTGGAAAAATCCTAGTGAAAGCCTGTGTCAAATTTCCTTTAGCAAACTTGCAGAAAGTGTTTGATCAACATTGAGATTTGTTTTTCTACTTTTCCTAATTTGCCATTTAACGTACTGTCATGTAAGCATTGATTCAGTAGATTTTTGGAAATACAGAAGTAACGTTTCTATGATGAGCTAAGTGTTACTATGAGAGTATGCAACCCAGAAAGAAATTCTCCCTTCCTGACTGCAGATCTTGCCCCCAATAAATGTGATACATTACAGTCTTTTTCCTCTCAGCTCTGCCTCATTCTGTCAGAAACTACTGAGGGACACCCTCTGTCCCCATCCCAGAAGGTGAAATGCAGTCATAATCTTATCCAAAGATGTTATGTTGGCACCATGCTTTAATTTTGGTGTCCTGTTCTGTTTTCCCAATATCTATCCCTGATGTGGAAGTCCCAGGCTTGTCTCTTTTCCCTTAGTCAAGGAAGAAAAGCTGAAACTGCCTACTCTGCTTCCATTCCCTGTGCCTCTCCCTGGCAGAGAGCTGGTATGAAGACACAGAACTGCTCTGATGCCCTGGTGAGGCCCCTCGCCTAACTTCAGTGAAAGAGAAACCTCAGGGTCTTGAGTTGGACTTGTGGCTCAGGGTTAAACAGTGAGGCTGAGAGCGTGGATCATCCTTGACTTCTCTTCATCTGAACGTGTGTTCGTCATGCCGTAGCCTGCAGATATTAAGGCCCTTGATCTATAAAGAAAAGTTGTGGTTCTCTTAAGTCCTGAAAGCAGAGCAACATTACAAAGAAGTACTCCACTAGACTTTTTGAAATGTCTGTAAGCAGTGGCAGTCATAGAACTGATAGAATGAGGTACCCTGCTATTACCCTTCTCTCAGGCTGGGAAATTAACCTTTTATTTCTGCACTTCTTATTTGTTAATCTGTTTATAATCTGTCTCGGTTAACAAACAGGATCCTGTTCCTACTTTAGCAGCTAATAAGCTGCTTGAGAGATTTTATCAGAACTCTTTAGAAAATGTAGATTATATCCAGCCACTGACAGTTAGCAGCCATTTCATTTCTTGCATGAGCTCTAACCAGATAGGCAGGTACTGGATGTTACTCTGTTAACCGTATACTCCCAGTCACATATTGCTTATTTTGTTTAGTTGCTGATTCATTTAATTTAGATTTTGCATTTACTTTTGTTTTGTTCTATTTTAAAGGAAGACATAAAACATCTTGCTTAAATAAGGAATTACTCTGGTAGTGATTGTAAGACCAGGTTTTTCCTTTGTGCATGCTAGCAGCATAATTGTAGTAGGTGAAATCATAACAGTAGCAATCAATGCTTAAAATGAGATTGGGTTGGCAGAACCAAAATGTCTTTTAGCCTGAATGGAAGACATTAAAATTAATCAGTAAAATCTAATGCTGATTTCAGAGGTTTGTTCAAGTGGTTGTGGTGGGATTCCTGAAGCTCAATAATGTGCTTTTTCGTATCTGTAAGATGGTTTTCTTGATCTATAACCTTATTATAGTCATGGATTTCATTTCCTTCTGAAGAAGAGCGGTCCCAGCAGTTTCTGTATCAGTTGGCAACTCAGAGGCTATTTTTTTTTATAATTTTTTTTATAATTATGTATCAAAATCAGTTGCTTTTGCCACTTAAAATAAGTACATCAGTCTTCATGGATGTGTTGCTGCTGCCTGTGTTTATATAAATGCGTCCTGCATTTCTCGTCCTGTCTGTGCCGTACCACAGCATACTGTTATTTGAACTTGAATCATATATAAGAACCATTAAAAGCAAGGGGAGAGCTTGCAGCCCTTCTTGGGAATTTCTTTAATGGTCTTATTCACATTTCCCTGAAAATACAGCATTCAGTAAATATACTATTCTGAATTTTTATTTCTGTTCTGGATATCGCCTCACCCTTTTCATTAGGTTTCTGTTCACAGATATCAACACATCCTGCTGATGTTTCCACCTACTCAGTTACTTCAAGCAAGGCTCTTGAAAGCCCAATTTTCATGTACTTTTTTCAGAGGAAGCCTGTGCTTAGCCCTACTCTCCTATGACATTGATGGTTTATAGGCTTATTCCTATTTTGGCTGAGGTAACAATAGCAAGACACCCAGTGTGCAGCTAATGCAGACAAGCATTTGTTTCTTGAGTATTTAGGAATCTGCTAAACTTGGATTGCACGGAGGTGGTACAGGAAGAGCATTCAGACAGAATTACTCCAAGAACAATGATCTTCTCTTTATTTCTCTAGAAGCTGTATGATTGTCATTTGCAGTGAAACAAGATAACAGCATGGAGATGACCCTTCCCCTTGGCTACATCAGAGGAACAAGACTGAAACTAAGCTATGAGAGAATCTTGCATTTCTGTAGAGCTGCTCCTCACTATGCAAGACCTGCTCACTCATAAATTAATTAAAATCCTGTGTCAGGCTGGAGGAGGATCAGCCTCTAGTTTCTTTCACGTGGTCCATTATTTTGGATGCTGAGAGAGGAAGGCTGACCTACAGCTCCTCCTGGTTCCTACCAATTTGCTTTCTTCTCACCTGTGTGGTTGCTCTTTCTAGCATACTGCTTTTTCTTTGAGTCATTGCTGTTGAGATGGGAGTGCTGGAAAAATGTTCTTGTCCTGCTTTCCTCTGAGTAGCTGCATAAGCATTATATCCAACATGAATGTGAAAAGAGAAACAAAAGAAACTGCAGTTAGAATGAAATAATTTGAAAACGAAATCCACTCAATATTGCATGGGAAAACACATAGTTATGTACATGCTACCTCCTGTAGTTCCACTTAATTTTCTCTCAATCGCAACAAAATCCTACTGTAATTGAGACTTTTAGGAATGTTGGAAGTGTGCAACAGGGCTTGTGATTTTTCTGTCTGCAGTCCTGGTTGTTAAATAATGAGGGAAAACTTCTGTCTAATTATTTCATCAACAGGTGTTTTAACACCTGTTATCTCCAAGCTACTTCCCTTTTTGTGGTGTGCTTATTTTGAATGCGGAGGCAGCATCTTTTCACTCCCAGCTCTCAGACATCAGGCTGTGATGGCTTTGCTGTGACGCACGGTTAGAGAGATGGGATTTTTCAATTGATTCAGACAGCGCTGCTAAAAGCTGTCTTGCAATTCCACGGATTTGTTCAGAGACTTCTCACTGATTTACATATCTTAGAAAGTCTGAAGTTAGCTAAAAATCTGAGGAAAAAAATGGATTTGATTGCAACTCCTGATATTCTTTACAAAATAAAATCTATTTTTTGTTCTTGCTTCGCTTCACTCCTCCCATGTAACTTTCACTATGGTACATAAACTAATCCAGTGGTGGGATAGATTAGCTATTTAAATGTGAAATTACTATTAATTCCTGTGAAAAATGTAATCATTTTAATAGAATAAAAGTAATACACCATTTAAATTTGCATTTCAATTAGTATTTTTGCTGCTGAATTTATTTTTGAGTCAAGTTTTAGGTTGTCGTTCTTGGTATCCTGTTCTGCTATGTTTGCCATTGTTTTGACTAGAATTACTTTTTTTTTTGTCCTGGTTTCAACTGGGACAGAGCTGACTTTCTTCATAGTGTCTGGTATGATCTGCCTTTAGGAGAAAAACAATTTTGATAGCACAGTGATGTTTTCATAGTTGCTGAGCAGTGCTATACAGAGCCAAAGGCGTTTCAGCTTCTTGTACTGTCCTGCCAGTGAGCAGGCTCAGGGGTACAAGGAGCTGGAAGAGGACAAAACCAGGCAGCTGACCTAGCCTGGCCAAAGGGATGTTCCATTCCACGTGGCGTCGTGTGGGAAAAAGCTATAAAACTGAGGGGAGTTGAGTGGGGGGTGCTGCTGCTTGGAACTGTCTGGGCATTGGTCAGCAGGTGGTGAGCAGTAGCTTTGTACATCACTTGTTTTGTAACTATATATACATGTATTCTCATCCTTTTCTGTCTTAGCTTTATCTCAACCTATTTTTTTTTCCAGTCCTTTTCTCCATCCCACTGGGGAGGGAGACGAGTGAAAGGCTGTGTGATGTTCAGCTGTCTGCTGAGTTAAACTGCATTTTTGTATTAAGATTTTTAGTTTCTTCAAGAGACTTATCAGTGGAAGTCATTCCTATACCTCATGTTATTTTTAGAAGATCAGTGCTTGGAAATGGAATCCTAGTGTCTGCCACAAATTAACGATGAACATACTGAACTCTAGGGCATTAAAAAGTCGTTATCTTTAGCTGTTGCGTTCAGCAGTACTTCAGCTCTGGAACTCAATAAAGAAAACTAATTTCATTAGCCAGTGATGTCATCTCTATTGTTGCAGGAGTCTATTTAAAGGCTGTGCCAAGTTTCGTGTAGAAACGGCAAGTAGTAATATCAATCACAAGTAGTACATAACCAAGGAAACAGACTTAACGTGTTAAGCTCCTGCTGTGGTGCATTTATTGTCTCTTGGACATTGATAACATCAGTAAGCATAGCAAATGGTGGCTGTAATCTGTCTGCCCTTATGCTATCTTTACAAAGCTGAACATCTTGCATAGCTGTGTTTAGCATCTCTTCAGCTATGTTTAGTATTTTGGGAGCAGTTTCTCCCCAGAGCTTCTATTTTGGTGGAAATGACTCTGGAAAATTTCACTGAAGAACGAGCAATTTAGGACACTTAAAGGTGTGCTGCAAGCAGAGCTATCAAACCCGATGATAACGTACTTGACAGATTCTGAATCAAGGCAGGGAGAGCTGTGCTCTTAGAGAGGCAGAAAGTGGGCAGTGCAGAGGGGATGCAGGGAAAGCACTGTCTGCTTGCTGGGGCTGCGGGACAATGGTAGGAGTGAAGCAAGGTTGATGACATAGCTGAAGGCAGGGGCAACTGGATGTTTCACAGTTCCTTGTGCCTTGTGGTGCTATTGCGCCTCCTCCTTTACAGCCTGCATCTTTCTGCAGTGCATGTGCCTGTAAGCTATTATAGTAGATGCATGGCCAGATGCTGATGCCCTGGTAGAGCCCTTGTGTATAACTTTCAGCTGCAGTATGTGAACACCATTGTTGAGCAGATGGAGAGTGTAAGAGGGAAAAAAAAAAGTTACTTGTGGTGAAAATTAGCAGTGCTGTAATACCACCTATCTGAAATGTGCTTTTCTTCTGTTTATTTTACCTACTTTAAAATCATGTGTATGTTTCAAATTTGTGGCGCTTTTATAGTGGAATCACAGAATGGCTTGGGGTTGGAAGGGACCTCAAATATGATCTAGTTCTAACCCCCTGCCATGAGCAGAGTTGCCACCCAGTAAATCGGGCACTGGATCAGGCTGACCAGGGCCCCATCCAACCTGGCCTTGAGCACCTCCAGGGTAGGGGCACCCACAGCTCACTGGGACGCTGTGCCAGTGCCTCACTGCCCTCTGAGAAAGAATTTCTTCCTTTTAAACTATTCTAAATCTACTGTCTTCTAGTTTAAAACCATTACCCCTTGTCCTATTGCTATACACCCTGCTAAAATAATCTGCTGCTATCTTTCTTGTAGGCCTCCTTTAAGAACTGGAAGGCCACAATAACATCTCCTTGAATCTTCTTCCCATCTCTTTCATGTAAGAAAACACAGCAATTGTGTGAATTTATAAAGCAAATTTTTGTTGTTAAATTATTTTGAAGAAGCCTTTCATTAACATGCTGTGTTTTGAATTATACTTTATGACCCTAGGAGACATCGTTCACCAAGAAGATAAGTTTCATCATGTTTTTTTTTTTTTCAATTCTATGCTTTTGTCTAAGGAATGACTTATGTATTATAACATATATATGTATTATTATATATGACTTCTTTATGTATTTAAGCCATTTTTGTGAATTCGTGTCCAGATCCTTGTCCTTTAGTAGATTTCAGCTCTACAGTGAAAATGGAGAGGATTAAGAAACAGGCCATATGGTGGTTTCTGTAGCAATCTATTGAAAACTGTGTCTTGTCAGCTCTTTTGAGGTATGATGCAAAAATTAGTTTGGAAAGGCAGGATTTGGATATCTTGTGTTCTGGCAATGCTTTGTTATAATCATGTCTGAGACAGTTGTTAGATGGATTCATGGGAAAAACCAGCTGACTTTTCTTTCTGTCTCAGGCTGAGTAGATTCACCATTTCATCCTGTTGAATTAGAGGTATTTGGCACGGGACTACTTATATAACTACTTACTCAATACATAGCAGGCAAGATTATGGTAATAATAGTGCAGGAAGAAGTTTTTATTAAGGCGAAACAGTTTTGAGTCATCTACTGAATCTACACTGTTAATTGCTGTATTTAATAATGTGCTGTCAGTGGCGTTTGGTCCAGGATTAAGACACTTAAAATTTAGTGTTTGCAAGCAGGTGTGTACGTGTGCACTTCATGCCTGAGCTCCACTGTTATCAATGGGGATTAGGCCTGTCCACCCTAGGAAGTGATTCAGTTTATGCTAATGTATGCATCAAGGGTCTGATTTCACAGGTTCCATTCTCCCTGTGGGATTTTTAACGTAAGCATTAAAAGCCATGGGCAAATGTAGTTGTCTTCATCTTGAACTGAATCCCAACCTATTACTTACTCAGTGGTACTTCCTGTACCATGACATTAGAAGCAGAAAACTCAGACCTGCAGTTGAGAGTAGGTTTGATGAACAGCCCTGAAGTTTTTGGAGAGCGAGGGAAGATGATTTTCAGTTGTAGAAGATGATGAATATGCAGTATGTCTTCTCCATACTGCAAAGGATCCTGAACCTGTAAGGATTTGGACTATCACATGATGCCCTATTGAGTCCACACTAGTATGACGTGTGAGTACTACCCTGAATTTAAGTGTTACAGGTCCTCTTTCCTGGAAGCGACTCCCTCATGGCTGTAGGTGTTTCCTATCCCGCATTTGGGTATATTTTTTTTTTTTTACTCAGCCAAAGACTGATTATTATTTATGTTATGTGGAGACCCTGTTCACAATCCCTCACACTGCTTCTGCTCCAGAAAGCTTGCAGTTCAAGATTATAGTGGCCAATGACAGCATGATAAATATACAGGTGGGGAGCAAGATTAGGTGTGAAGAGTTCTGCTACATGTATTTGTAACCTCGGTAGCATGGAAACAGCTCATTACAATGTGTTTCCATAGGATTATAAATAATCAGAGATTTTTCTTTAAATTGATATTCTTTTTGAGCCCTTAAATACTTTCTTTTCTACTGAGATAACGATAGTGTCTATTAAGATCTTTCAAGGTTTTGGTACGCATGGAAAATACTACAGATGCGCCAAGGCAGTGTGTACACAGATGTATACATTAGAGTCCTGTGTCATCATACTTGGATATGAAACTGCACTCATTACACAACAGCTGTCTGTGTTGAAAGGACTTGTTCAGTGGTTCCTTGGCAGACGTTTGGTACAGCATTAAACATGTAAATAAGGAGTGTTTGCTTTCAGGACATGGCATAATACACTACATACAGGTCTGGGGAGATCTAGTTGAAAATAGAAAACTGCTTTCTTGTGTCATCTGGGCATTATATCTTGAACAGATTGAGCCCTCTGGAAACCACTTGGACTGGGTTTTGCCTTTTTAGTATGAGTCCTCTTGTTCTCTCTCATTGAACTATACTAGGGAGGCAGTTTATTAAAGACTGAGAACTTGATCAAGTTCTTGTCTCAGGATTCACAAAAGGACATCATAGTCATACGTTGGGTTGGATAGCATTTTCCAGAAAGAATGATTTTATACTTGTGGTGGGAGAGAAACGGGGATAATGTGACTAATCTGTTTTACTGTTGGAACTGAGAGTTTCTTATGTAGAATCATAATATCCAGCATTGAATTGTAACACAGGTAGTCATCTGGAAGCACGTGAGCACCATAGATGTGTCCTGACAGATTAAAAAAAAAAAAAAAAGATACTTTTAGAGTTAGTGAGAACTAGCATATTTGATGGGTAGTTTTTAATGAATTAGGATTAGCGTTTTCTTCTTTTAGTCTGATTGTTTAATAAGCAAGGTTAAGCAGTAATTGTGGATTTATGCAGAGGCTTTTCATAGAATCATAGAATCAGCAAGGCTGGAAAAGACCTCTGAGATCATCCAGTCCAACTGTTTGCCTACCACCAATATTTCCCCCCTTTGTCCCTTAGTACTACATCTAATTGTTTCTTGAACACCTCCAGGGATGGTGACTCAGCCACCTCCCTGGGCAGCCCATTCACTCACTGCTTTGGAAAAGGAATTTTTCCTAATATCCAATCTGAATCTCCCCTGGCACAACTTGAGGCCATTCCCTCTAGTCCTATCACTGGTTACGTGAGAGAAGAGGCTTGATCCCTTTTGTTCTTTTGGAACAGAGGAGGAGTCAGTTTGAGAAGATGTATAAGGGAAGCATAAAATGTTTTAACAGCAGAAGGGGACCTTTGAGTAGGAACAGCAGCAGATATGACACAGCCAGAAGTACCACCAGCATTACAGCCTCTGCTGAGGCCTGGCAGAGCAGCTGCCCCATTGGACACCTTGGGGGACTGGCATCCAGCTGGTAGGGTGGCAGAACAGCGTGCCACAGTGGGATCTACACCTGGAGTGCCTGTATGTGATGTTGGTGGGGCTTTTGTCACTGGTGTGTGTGTGTGTGAGGAGCCCCATGGGCAGGAGAGCGATAAGGTCTGGGAGCCCATGTGGCCTCAGGGGAGGTGGTGTGCACGTAAGCGAACACAGTGGGAGAGTAGAGCTTTGGGGGATTAGTTATGAAGGCTCTTTTGAAATGTTTGTGCTTATTAACATGTTGTAGGCCTCTAGTGTTGTTGTTTGACTGCTATTTTGGTACTGCTGTTGTTCAAGGTATAGTAGCTTGCTGGTTGCTTCATATTCACGTATTAATAAATCAGTAAGCTGGTTTGATTCTGATTTAACTTAAACCACAAGATTTGAAGTTTTTCCTGCTACTGTCATGCTCAAATGATTGTGACACCTTCATGCCAGCTATTTTATGCCATTTTGGAAAAATGCCTGAGTTCTTCCAGTATGTTTCCAAAAGGTGGGGCATATGTATTATACTTATGTTACACATTAAGGAAACTGAGATCCTCGAATGATCAGGTATTTTGGCCAAGGATAGAAGGAGCATGCTTTGCTGTATATGAAGGCTATCACATGAATTCAAGCATTGAGCTACTGGTTGTCCACCATACTTCATTGCTGGTTTGCTCCCTGTTCGCTCTTTGATCAACTAAGCCTTCCCAAGATCTTGTCAAAGTGTGGTTTTGGCATTAGTTCATGTGAGGACTGTCCACAAAAGGCAGAGTGGATAAAACTACGTTTGATCCTCGTCAACTGGTGCACTTCACACCCTACTTTCTCTCACTTGTGCTGTCTCCTAGGGAAAATGTCACGTTTCCTTTTTTTGCTATAAAATTCCAGCTTGGTGAGTTGTAACACAGTTCTCTTAATGCTTCAAACATTAAGCACTAAATAATGGTCATACATCAGGGCATAACTCTAAGCAATGTGGGTGTGAGACAGTGTGGATCATTTGGTCTCCATTCTGGGAATTGTCTCTATCTTTTATTTAGAAATACAGATGTGCCCAAAGTGTCTAAAATTCAGCCCAGCAGGCATTCTCCAGTGGCAATGACTGGTGATGAGATAAAGCACAGAAATTAATGGCATATTTCAGCTCTCCTTATCTGTGTCATAGTGGGTGAAAAACTTCTAATAACTTGTAGTTAGTGAACCTCAAGAGATCCATCCCTATGTGCAAAAGGAGAGTGGTATATATTCCAGCTAGCTGTGACAAGGCCTGCAGAGGGGTGGAATAGCCTGTATCCAACAGGAATTAGCATGGAAATTGCAAGCTTTCTTCTTCATGAAAACTACCTGGATTTGTAAGCGAAATACTGGCAACAAGAGAATTTTGATCGTGGAGTTAGTGGCATAAAATCATGAAACAGTTTGGATTGGAAAGGGCCATTAAAGGTCATGTAGTCCAACCCTCCCGAGGTGCATTTCTTGCTAGACCAGGTTGCCATCCAACCCGACATCAAACACTTCCAGGGAGTGGGGATGCTTAATAGCTAGGAGAGGTACTGGTATCCTGCTCAGTGGATACAATCCCTTGTATTTATCAGGAAAGTTAATAGCAGGACAAGACCTCAGAGAGAAAATGAATGAAGTACTCTCAGTTTTTTGAAGTAATGGAGGTCTAGGATACATATACTTAAAATTAAGAGGAAGAAATAATATAGATCATAGAGTGGCTTGAATTGAAAGGGACCTTAAAGTCCACCCAGTTCCAATCATCTGCCATGGGCTGGTTGCCACCTACCAGATCAGACCGCCCGGGGCCCCATCCAACCTGGCCTTGAACACCTCCAGGAATGGGGCATCCACAGCTCTCTGGGCAGCTGTGCCAGAGCCTCACTTTAAAGAATTTTCTCCTACTATCTTATCTAAATCTTCCCTATTCTAGTTTAAAACCTCCCCTCTTGTCCTATCACTATCAGACCATGTAGAAAGTTGGTCTCCTTCCTGTTTGTAAGATAATTTTAAGTACTCTTGAAGATACTTAACACAGAATATACAGCAAGATAGTAATGCATTACATGGATAGAAGATTGAATACAATTTTTTAAGAAAAAAATAATATATTAAATGTCTAAGTAAGATCACCGTAGTGCCTAAATAGATAGGCAAGCTTAATGCAAGATGTTATGGTTTGGCTCAAATCTGATAGGTGAGGCCTGGTGCACGTGTTGGAGACTTTTGAGGTAAGCAGTACTGAAGTATTTCATCGTAGTCATCATTATTGTACTCATTTTCTAGAGTATGACTAGAGACCGTGATATAGGATATAAATATCAGATTACGTAAGGTAAATACCCTGAGATGTGGACTGTTTGGGAAAGTTAATCCACTCTCTTCCCCTAAATGTTCAGAATATTCCTAAGTTCCAAATTTTGGATGTTAGTATAGTTTTTGCAATGAAAAGCACTCTGAGGGGTAATGTTGATTGCCTCAGTTCCATGGCAGCCAGCAGCCCCTCATCCTCACATAGGGCCCCACTGTTGTTCAAGCTCTGTGTGTGGACTTAAAGCCACACAGCTGCCTGTGCAGTAGGCATTCCTCAGCTGCTTTACATGTGGGGTAACTGCTATGTAGGCTGATAATGTGACTTTTCTCTCTGAAGAATGAGTAAATAGTGTCAGAGATTTGAAATGCATTCCAGAATGTACTTTTCTCAAGTCTACTTTTTTGAGTTTTAGAGTATGCCTGTTCTAAGGCAGTCTTTTATCATCAAATGTAAACTGTAATAGTGACGAAGCTTAGAAAAACAGTGCTGTTGTTCCACACTGTAGCAGTGAAATCCTTATTGACATTGTCCTTATAGCCCCATTGCATTATTTCTCTTGTGCCTTTGGATCATTACTTATTTGATAGACCAGTCATTCACCTGCCTCCTGCACTTCCCTGAGGTACAGTACTTCTGCAATGAAAGGCAGTGCAGACTTCTCATTCCCAAAGGAGTTAAGAAAAACATACTTTCTTCTCTCATGTTTTTATGCTGAATTTTGCGTTTAGCTATATTTTATGCCAGAGGAGCAATGCTTATGATGTAGGTGTCGCTTTGCTTTGTTGTTCAGCCCCTCTTGAAAGCTGTTTACTGTGTCACGTGCTCCGTTGTCACGAGGCATCATGACAAGATATTTTAATCTCTGAGTAGGTATTATTTGCTGTTTGTGTTTCTTTTAAGTGTTTGGTATATATATAGAGAGACCTCTTCAACAGTACAAAGAAAAAAGGTAAAAGTTGTGTGAGATCAAAGCATCAGCTATTTTTATTTTTGAATCCTGGGTGATGCACTGTGAGCTAGCTGGAAATTTGATCTTTACTGACTCTGCCACCTAAAAGAAAAAGAGACAATAAGTTTTTAGACGAAAAAAAAGTAATTGGAAATAACTGCTGTGGAGCAGAGCTGTCATGAAGCGGATTGATTCAGCAGTGACAGTCGCTTTATTGATTGTGAATCCTTAGTAAATTAAAAAGCGGACTGAATGCGTTAATCTTTTATGTGTGTGTGACAGCGACAATTTAGAATGTTCTGCCAGGATAAAGATATAGGAGTGGGGGAATATTATCTCCTTCAGTCAGTAACAGGCTTTTCAGAGGTAAGAAAAGAGTTCTTCAAATACCTGTCTGGGTTAAATGTTCTCTACTGTACCACGGACAACAAACCGAAGAAGTACTTTTGCTCAATTTCTAAGCCTTTGGGTGCAGGTATTCTAGATAAAGAAATGAAACATTAATGTAGAAATCACATTAATTTTATTCCAGTGTTCACAGTGGGTTCCTTAAATTTGATTGTTTGTCTGAATTGCAGTGTCTAATTTGTTGTTAATGGGAAACTGCAGAATTTTAATATTGTCCAGCTAAGGATCTCTGTCTGCTTCATAAGCAAAAGTCAGTTTTGAATTTGGATTTTTGATTCTTCCCGTTACTGCTGATTACTTAATGTCACTGCTCATTTGCAAGTAAATTAATCCTTTATTTATATTTTGCCCCAAATCATCGCTGCTTGTTATAAGGGTGACATTTGTTTAGAAGGGGAGCAGCCACGCAGTGTGAGATAAGAACACAAACTTTTCTTCTTCAGAAAAGTAAGGAGCAGGGACAGAGCTGGACTCTCTGCTGATGAGGACTAGGCTCGCCAGATGCTATGTACAGTACGTAACTTCCTGTTTTTCAGCCTTAAGTTCTGCACCAACAGAAATCCATTTCACCTATTACTTGTTGGCTTACCATAGCCAATATAGAACCAAGAGCACACGCTGTCTTCTTTTACTTTCTATTTTTCTGCCACTTCTACCTGAAAATTCAGTTGCGAGGGACTATTTTTTTGCCTGTTATTTCCAACACGTTCTCTGTTACAGGACACACTGAGCCTCTGCTGGTTTGGATGCACAGTAGTCTGCAGAGGCACTGTGGGAGCTGGTTGGAGGAAATGAGCAGCACGGAGTTGGAAGAAATATTTGCTGCTTCTTTAAGCAGAGTCTACAACTTGGCATGAGGAGATATGAAGGAGGCCAAGGTTTTCTCCCAGATGCTGGAGAGAGATGAGAGCTGAAAGTGTAGGAGACCTCACAGAGCTGGGAATCAGCTCCTAGAGAAAAGTGTCGTTCCTGAATGTTATCTGCAAGAAGTGGGCTTTGTTGCTGCTGCTGACCTAGAAAGAGGAACAGGGGGCTTCCAGGAAGGAATTTGGACAGTCTCGTTTTCAGTCTGTTCCTCCCCATTTCTGAAGAACTCAGTCTCTTACCTCTCACACCTGTCCCTCAACAGCAGTGGGACAGAGATGCAGAAGAGCCTGAGATATCATTTCATGAATTTAATCCAGCCATGTTGCTCATCAATTCTTTTCTTCTCTTACTTTTTCTTTACTTGCTATTCTAGTTTAGTCATTCTCTGGTTTCTTTACCTTGCCAGGCACCTGCTGCTTCTCACAGAGGCTTGTGCTTAGCCATGCTTTATGGCACGGGTTCCCCATCAGATCTGTGGAGCCACTGTTTTTTCTCCTTCCTCACCTTATGCTTTTTTGAGGATACCTGGAAGAAATTACAACCTGCAAAGGAAGGAGTATATTAGGAAGTGGCTGCCATTAATTTATTTATGTAGTCATTTAAGTGTTTCATAATCATTGATTGGATGGAGCTCACAGGTAGGCAGTATTCCTGTTCTCCCCTATAACTCTTCCCTTTTGTGTGTGCCACTGTTTGTCATGTTCATTTCCTTCCTTAAATTTAGGTAGGTCAACAAGAGTAAAAGCTCTTGCTGTTAGGTAGGTGGTACTACAGCACATTTTTTTTCCTGAAAACATAAATGCCGTTGTATTTTCCTCCACTGCACACAGCAGTAAATAGTAAATCCTGCGAATGGTCTCGATGTTGAATCTGTCTGGTGGGTTTTGTTGTTTTTTTGTTTGTTTTTGTGCTGAATGAATGATCATTGCCACTGTTTTCTGTGTTAAATGCATCTGTATGCAGAAGCAGAACTGCTTAATTTGTTTCGATCTGGTAAGGGTAGTAAGTCTGCTTTTAAGTCACATGCTTAGCAAGTAGGTTGCAGTCAGATGCTGCCACTTCCACGGTGCTTGTTTTCCATTGTAGCTGGAACCACAACTTGAATGATTTTTGACCACTTTCCTTTTTTTTTTTCTTGCTATGTCTTCCTTCAGCCTTTTGGTGTGCTTAAAGAGCATGATCCTTATTTTCTACAGAAAGAATTTCTCTCGTTTGGGAGATGTAGAATGATAACATTTGTAGCCCAAGCAGAAGCAGAATGTAGCACTGCCATCTGGGCTGTGAAATTGAATTGAAGCTGAAAGCATTACCTCAGTATATTGCTGCGGTTAGAGGCCAGGTGGCAAATGAGAAAAGGCTGCTCTGATAGTTGGCATGTTAGTCAGGATCTTGGGAGGCTCCTTGTGCTGCAAACCTCTAAGAATCTGGGCGGGTTAGAAATGATTTCTCTCTCCTAATACTGGTTATCTAAATGTTATGCATCTACTCTGAGTTAATTGTCTCAGCTCAATCTGCTATGAATGGGTAGGCATTTCATCCCACATCACTTAACTGCGTTATAGACTAGGATGAATCACCCTATGGAGAGGCTTGCCTCTCTCTGTGTAAACCTCACAAAAAGGCAGTAGTTGTATGCCTTAGCCCGGATGTGTAACTAGGAGGTGCTTGAGTTACAGCAAATGATCCCTCTTTACGTAGTTGCATTTAGTTGAGAGATAATCATTCCTTCCTATATCACAGGTACGTAGATTTATCAGTGCTCCCATGTTCTTGTGAAGGAAGCTATTACTGCAAAAATAAAATGAGCTATTTTAGTATTTTAATTATTTATAATATTAAATATAAATGTGTATTTATATATATGAATGTGTTTATATATACAGGTTTTGTGGTCGTCTCAGATTTTTGAACACACTGCTGAAAGAAAGAGATCTTAAGAATGCAGGATAGAGACATAAAGGCTTTTGCTTCCCTAGGAAATACGCAGCTGTTTTGTGGCAATATCTTGATTAACACACAAAGGTAGGACTTGAGAACGCCTAGCTAATAGGCAATGCTCTGTAAGTCATGCTCATTGGTGGTTGGTGTTTTTTTCTTTTCAGATTGTGATGGATTTCAAACACCCTGATGGCCACACAGTGGCAGTTATGCTGCCTCGACGCAGTTTATTGGTGATGACTGGTGAATCCAGATACTTGTGGACGCATGGGTATGTGTAAGAGCCCCTGTCTACTCATAATGAAGGAGAATGTATGTTATTTGCTTTGTAAACAGTATTCTGTATTGAAAATTACTCTGAAAGAAATCAATGAGGTTTTGAGATAATTACACAAATTTCCTCCTTGTCCAGATATTGCTCAGATTGCATTGGAAAACTGGGGACTTTAGGAAGCTAGTTGTCAGTCCCTGAGCTGCAGCTCTCACAAGTTGTTTCACTCAGAAATCCCTTTCACTTTTCACAGTGTGAAAGTCCTCTAAGGTGGCAAGGAATTGATTGTACTGGAATTAGCTTCATTTCTTTTTCCTCTTTTCAGCCCACAGTTTTTCCTGTTGTATCACATATGCCAAAGCTTTTGAAAAAGAGTTGGTTTAGGAGAGCGACTTCTCCTGCATAGAAGGCTTTAGTGTCACAAAGGGGAGTGAGTCTTCCTGGGCTTCTTCTGTTGCTTTAGGACCATGTCAACTACTGATAAGGCTGCTTTGTAGTAAACAGGTTTGGGATCCTGGAAAAGAGATTTCTTGAAATGTGTCTTGAGGCTTTGCTTATTGTACAGTTTAAATAAGATTTTTGAATCATGCACCACAGGGAGGTACTTACAATAGCAGTACTAAAGTCAAAAAGGCTAAAAACTTGGCAAGGTTTGAGTGACAGTAGTTTACTTCAGAAGAATATGTAAACCCTCCTATTGCACAGAAATGCCCACAGTACATGTTTCTTCCTTTGTTCAACCCAAGAAGTCACTGATTACAGCAGTACATGGGAGAGACTAATTACATTTTGTAAATTAAAGACCAAATCCTTTTATTGGCAAATTTTCTGCCTTCTAATTTTACTGGTTATTTTGTATAGTGAAGAAGAGTGAATGTGAACTCCCCAGTGGCCTGTACATTGTTCATTTTTGTAGAGCACTTACACCACCTGTGTAGTTGCTCATTAAATTAAATAATTGTAAAAAGCAGCTGGTATTCCTGATGTGCATCATTCAGGACAGTGTTATAAGCTTCTTACTCAATTCTGTTGGATACTGTCTACCTTTTCTGTAAGGGTTATCTACAACTCTGAGAACAGTGTTCAGTTTTCACATAAGTGACCTTGCTGGCCTGGAGTGGTGCAGGGGAACAATCAGGTTGACTCTAGCTGTGACCTGTCGTGGTGGCCCAGGCCATGGTATGGGGCAGGCTGAGGCCACATGGGGACATCAGCCAGGGGTCCAGGCCTGAATCAGCAGGGCTATGGCCATGCACAGACAGCTGTGGCACATCTGGGCTGTGGCTTGGGCATGGTGCAACAGGACAGCCTCCACTTAAAAGCAGCTCCTGAGGGAAGGAGGGACAGCCCTGGTTGAGGCCTCTGGCTTGCTTCACAAGAGCTTTCTCCAGGACCACTAGCTCTGCTCTTCCCAAGCTGGCCCTGCACCCAGGCAGCCAAACCTGTGGGAGTGGGACAGATAATGCACGCATTCCACTTGCGGTGATTGCCAGCCCATTCGGTTTGGGGTGGTATACCTGTCTATTAAGAACTAGACTGAGATCAGTACTTAATTCACTTTTACCTTCAATGATGATTGTGTTTTGAAAACCAAGGACGCAAGCTACATTTGTAATGAAGATCTCAAGTCTTCTACCCATGTATTCCCATCCCCTCTGCTTGTTTGCTTTTCCTAAAAATAGCTTTTCTGCATGGTAGATATTTTTAGAAGCAGTAGTTGGTCAATGTACTCAACTAGGGTAAATTAGTATTGGGATCTCAGTATTTCAGAGTAGGAAATACTTATTTGTCTTCCTTTTATCCTTTTTCCAATTATATTCTTTATCTCTTAAGTACCTGTCGTTGCAACATCAGGTATTTCTCAGATCATGTCTTCACTGTTGTACCTTGTTGGTAAATGGACATCTTCTGAAACTAAGGAGAGCAGAGATAACAGTAGGATTGCAGAGCTTGCCGGTAAAGAGCAAGCTTTTCTTTATGCTAGTGAAATATGCCACTGCAATCAGTAAGACTGATCAACCAGCAAGAGAGTATAGTTTATTCGCTTGCATCAGAATGTTTTTAGGACCATTTGTGATGTCTTTTATCTGTTCCTCAGATGTCAAATTAAAGAGCAAAAGGTTCATTTTTGGAATAATTCTGGAAGTGCTTTCATTATGTATATTTGGATGCCAAGAGAATTAGGGACTTCATTTTAACCCTGTTAATAAAGTGCTCATGAAAAGCATTTTCATTCTATTATTTCTGATAGAGTGTATCTGAAAGAAACATACGGTTAAGAAATCATCGAGTAGACCAAAAGATACATGCTTTTTATGTCTCATAGGTGAAAGTGAAACTACAATTTTAATGATGAGTTTTATTTTTGGATGGAAAAAACGCTGTTCCTGATGCTGTAACAATAAAACAACTCTGTCCAACAAAAATGGTAGACAGCATTTTATTTCTGACATCGAGAATCTTA
Organism: Pavo muticus; assembly: GCA_016647715.1. NCBI lineage: Eukaryota > Metazoa > Chordata > Aves > Galliformes > Phasianidae > Pavo > Pavo muticus. Next base: position 339,237 of record JACDJE010000056.1, on the reverse strand, counting down.
TTCTTAGAACACTAGATCAAAGGCTGAGCTTTCTTGTAGCATGGACAAAAGGAGAATCATGTAGGTTGAAAGTGTGGAACCTGGAAAAAGGCTATGTCTGAAAATATTAGCTCCTAGCATGCATGGCTTATTGCTGCAAGTACAAATATGATTTTATGTAAACAGTAAAGCCAGTAAAAAAATCTGCAAACTTTGGGCTTGAAGTTCAACTGTCAGTGGAATCTTGACCATCCTTAACTGATTATTTCATCATAGTTTCATTAGCTAGACAGGGCAATTCTTTATTAGATCCCATCCTTCCCATAGCTGCTTCTAGGAGATTTCTGTACCTGTGGCTGCTCTGTCTTCTTTGTACAAGAACTACGCAGACAATCAGTGTGCTGCTTTATGACCTTCAAACAAGAGGGACCCACAGTCTTTATGACTGGATTAAAGACCAGCTTCCCTGACAAAAGGGATGACAAATAACAAGTACTGGCATGGCTGCTTTCTCATCATTCAGATCATTCTTTTGCTTGGTTAAGTACAGGCACTGATCAGCAGTTTTGTGTAACCTGCAGAAAAGTTCCAGTACGAATAAGGATTGTGACTGATGGCTCTGCTTTATTAAAAGATGTAAGAGACTTCTTTCCTCTCCCTTTTAGCTCAGCCTATGAGGGTTAGAATCATAGGATCTTTTTTTACAGGTTGAACTCAGCTAATTTTATAGTGAGAGTTTGTCCTGCTGGGAATCGAGTACTTTGAAGTCAGCAGCTCCGAAGAGGCTTCACTGAGACGACTATTCCTTAGAGATGGCTTTTTTTTCCTTTTCCTTGAGGAAATTTCTGCGTTAGTCTCCTTGAGAACTGAGTTCAGGAAGTATTTCAGTGTGACAGTAACAGCTTTGAAGTGCTAAACTATTTCCCTGAAGAGTGTCTATTTTGTTCCAAGAGTATCTACTTTGTCCCATGTGCAAGTGGTGGGAAACCACATGTGGGTGCAGCTGTATCTCTTCTCTTGTATTGAGTTTCTCATTTTATTTTCACATTTTCCTCTTGTCAACTCTGGGAGAGATCCACTCCAAAGAATTCTTGGTACCTTTTTGTAATGTAAATCTCTTCATAAAATTATTAGAAATTTTTGTCACTCCCAAAAAGGATTCAAGTAACTTTCATTTTGAAGTTTATTCTTACAAAAGTGTTTTTGTTTTACATCAGGGTCTGTGGCAAATCCAGAAGTAGCTGAAGAAACTCTCTTCCCACTTCGCTTGATTGCTAGATTTTGGTCAAGAAATAAAAACTACAGCATGCTACTCTATGAGCATTTTTGCAGATGTCCGATGTGATCCAGTCTTTGCATCTTCTCTAGTCAGTAGATAGAGAAGCAATTCTGTTGTAAAGCAGTGTTCATTGAACAGGCTTGTTTGTAACAAGAATCTTCAGTCTGCAAGTTTAGAGCTAGTCAATACTATTCTTTTAAATCTGTAGCCACCACTTTTAGTAAGGTATTTTATCTTTAAGAAGTATATTTCAGATAAAGTCCTAACAAAATAATCACACTTACTGAGGGAAAGAAAGGAAGGGGAAGAAAATGTAATTCCTTTCAATTAAATAACGCATTAATTAACATCATTAGTTTGTGTGTCAGTACCTCTTTTCTTCTCTAAAACGTAATAAGCTGGAAACAGAAGCAGTAGTACATTAAATAGTGAGTTGTAATCACACTTGTCAGTGTTTAAGAATTGCCTTTTTATAAAGATGAATGGTTGTTTTTTTTCTGATGCAAATTAAATCAATCTTTGATTTTATGTTACTTTGCTTTAGGATTACACCCAGAAAATATGATGTCATTCAAGCATCTGAACTTGGACAGAAAGTTGGAACAATCACTGCCGATGTTAGAGATTTAACACTAAAACGAAGAGAGACCAGGACTTCGTTTACCTTTAGGAAAGTGAGGGGAAGCTCTTGCAATTGCAGTAAGTGTCTTGAGGTGCTTTTCCAGTCAAAACTGTTATTTCTGTATCATGGATATGTAAGCTTTTTTTGAGCAAAGTAGTTTGCCCCTTTAGTCTGGCACTGACTGCCACTGGCAGTCCTAGTGGCTATTTGTAAATAGCTCATGGTTAGCTGTACTGTATGGCTTGAATCGATTGCATCCACATGGCTGCTGGAGTTTCTCAAGGTAGCAAGACATTTGTGTCGCACCAGAGTCAGGCAATTAATCTGAAATCTTGGATTTTACTGGCACCTCAAGTGCTGGAATAATCAACTATAATAAAAGTAGCTGCTATTCTTTAGGTTCTCATCAATTCTGGTCATTTTTCATTGGAAGAAAACTGTAGTTTTGTGAAAATAAGTATGTGAGGGAAGGAAAAGCAATCAGATCTACAATAATAGATTCATGCTTATCTGCAGCGCTAGAGCCTTAGGACATTGCAGATGATAGTTGATAGATGACTTAGTTATGTGGAACTGAAATCCATTTGCGTCCTGAGAACAGACCTGGTCAGTTATAGACAGCCTCCATGCATGGTCTGATTGCTATAAAATCATGAAACACATCTGTGGTTTGGTCCATGTTGCAGGTTTTGAAAGATGAAGGAGGGAATGAAGCATTTGTTGCATTTCAGTATTTTACTTTTTGTTTTCTTTTGCTTAAAATGTTTATTCAGTGTTAAATGACTTTGCTAACTTTTTTTTTTCTTGTTTGTGTATCTGTTGCTGCATCTAGCTTACCCGTCTGTCTGTGATAGCCAGAAAGGACGGCAAAGACGAACAGAACCATCATTTCCCCACAGTGAGATAGAGGCCTCAGAGCTGGAGCAGGAATACGTACACAGAGTGTATGAAGAGATCGCCACGCACTTCAGTAGTACCAGGCACAGCCCGTGGCCCCGAGTTGTAGAGTTTCTCAGGTCGCTGCCAGAAGGGTCAGTAGTTGCTGATGTTGGTTGTGGTAATGGAAAATATCTAGGCATCAACAGGAATTTGTACATGGTAAGTAGTAGCTACTGTCATTTGTTTTCATCAGTACCAGTTTTTATTGTGTCTCGCAGTTGTGGCATGTTGGAGCTTCAGCTGTGGGCAAAGTGCCAAGAGCAGGAAGCTGTTGCCTGATCGAAGATTGATTTCCAATTATGTTAGGCTTCCATATTCATTTGCTATGTGTGGTAACCTTTTTCTCAAAGCCATCTTTGCTTTACAAGTCAGATTATATTAATAAAAAAAGTAGTAATGGGTGCAGTGGATTGAATAATTGTAATGGATCCTTTTGCCTTTTTTTGCTGGTGTTGTAGAGTAAGATTGTTAAAAGGGAAAAGAGTAGGGCAGCTTGAATTTTTCCAGCAAGTGTGTAATTTGGCTGGTGGTGGGGAATGTACGGGTTGCTGAAATCACCATGGGCAGTGCTTCTTTGTACACATCCTCTTCAGTTCCATTTGGCCTGATGGCATGGCTTATTTGTGGACAATAGTGTCTGGCTTCCCCACCTGAATCTGTGCGTAGGCCACATAAATATGCCAGAGAAATTCCTGCTGGAATCTCTATTTCAGCTCGGATTTCGAACCTTTCTCACTCCTTTTCCTCGCTTTTCTACAGTCCTGATATCATTGTTCATGTGTTATCATCACCTTACCTGTCTCACGATCTGTGACTTAGCCCACTTTTACTTATCTCCCTTCCTATTATGGGGATGTAAAGGACATACAAATACAAAGCAAAATGTTTGTTTTTTATTGCAAATATTTCAAAGACTTTTTTGCAACATCAAATTTTTTATTCTTTTTGCCTAAAATAAATACTTGAGAGGTGTGTGTTATGCTCTCCTCTGCTCCACAATTGTCGGATTCTTTTGTGTTTGTACTATGAAGCACTTAGAATTTTTCAAGCCTGATGGATCTCTTGTAAGTCAAAGCATTCATTATTAATAATAAAAGTCAGACTTGTTTGTCTGTTACAGCAGAGAAACAGAAGTTTCTGTCCTGCTATTTTTATACGGCTATAAAACATAAGTTGTTATTTACAGCCCTGTCTGTATTTGTAGTACATTAATTTCCATTACTCTCTTATAAGCTAGGAAAAAATCAACTGATTTATAAGTAGGCATGTTTGTGCCTGACTGCTGTGGGCTGAAAATAATTGTTAATGTTCAATACGATTCAGTCTTTCACTGCTGACAGCAAGAAAAATCAGTAAACTTAACTAGAGAGGAAAAAACTTTTCCAGAGCTTCATGTAGGTCATTCAGTCCTAGAATTAATTTGGTAAATTGCTGTTGTATAGGTCTGTGGTCGGCTTTTGTTGTGAAATCTCTTCAAGATGCTGTATTCAGAAATTCCCAGGACCTGTCTGTTCTCTGTAGCCCACAGTTAATCAAGGGAAAGGTGCATCTCCTGGCAGTTAAATGAATGCCAGACCTTCCCTTTAGTTACCTTTGGAGTTAGCTAATTTCATATGTACCTGCGGAAGTCCAAAGTGTGAAAAGTGGATGAGAGGAGGCTTTTAAAGATGCAGTTGAAATGAAAATCGGAATCTGGAAACTTTCATTCTGTTGGCCCTTTGCTGTGGGCTGGGTGTGGATTTGAGGGTGAGGAGATACAGAGCATGCTTCATGTATCAGGTGCGTTGTTGAGCTGAGGTCTTTATGTACAGGGCGTCAGTTTCCCCCCGCATTTTCTCCTCTTGACTTGGGGCATAAAGTTCAGGCAGAAGCTTCCTGAGTTGCTGCAGCCTTTCCTTCACTGCACTGCTGTGGCTCTTGCTAAGTTTTGATGCTCAGTGCATGGGAGCTGTTAGCCTAAGCCCTGTCAGCAAAGAGGCAAAAAGCAATGTTGTGAAATAAGAGGTTGGGTAGAGCACTCTCAGCACAGCCGTGTAGCTTGCAGTGTTTTGGCTCAGAAATACTGAAAACTAGGTAGGGGGACCTGAGAGCAAGTAATGTGCTGCAGAGGCTAGTCTGCATTTATAGACAGCATTCAAGGTGTAGCTGTAATGGTGGGTCAAAGTTAAGGTACCTCCTTATGTTATAATCTCCATACTCTATCCGAAAATATCCCCACTGTGCCCCATGCTGTCATATTTACTTCAGGTTCTTTAGATGAGATGTGATGAGTCCAGCTACATTCAATGAAAATGACAGTTCTGTAATGGCTGCATTATTGTGACACAGTCAAGGGACAGCAACAGTTCTGTCACAATTTCTGTGACGAACAGAAATTCAGATTAAGAATGTCCAAGAGAGATAGAATCCATGTCTGATGTAGTTAGGGAAAGACTGGAGAAAGAATCTGAGACCAGTTGTCTCAGCTTACTTTTCTTTCTCTGTCACTCTCAGCTGTTTTTTATTGTTGAAAAGAATGGAAAAGAGAAATGTCTGTAGGGTTGTTTGTTTGGTTGGTTTTTTTATGCAATCCCCTCCCCATCCAACTTAATTTGGAGGAATCACTTTGACAGTTTATATTTCAGTGTTATCAAGCTCGACATCCATATCTATGAACAGGGCTTTTATTCTATAGAATGCAGTATTTCAGCCTTTCCCATACACAAGCACCACAAGGGTTTCATCCCAGAGCCCGTTGACATCACTGCAGTGTATCTTATCCATTTTTATGAGCTGTAGCTCTGTCTTTACAGTTTCCAGTGTCTGGGCAGGTGTGATGATGTGCAAATCCCTATAGGGGCATCCCTGTGTGGGGCTAAGGTGTGACTGAAGGACATTGAAGCCTTTCAGTTTTCTGGTTTACGATTCTAATTGAATGGATAAACTGATAAGAAATCTAGTAACAACTGACAAAAGCATAGATAGGGTAGATAATTGTATTAAAAGAAGTGACTCTACTCACCGGAATAGTTATGCTAGGAAGAAAAATGATGGCAATACAGGAGCCCTGATGGTTTGTTTTAATACAGACATTCCTATTCTTTTCTTTTTCTTCTCTGCATTACTGTCCTAAACTGAGGTCAGCTGGAACTGTATTTTGTCAGGGTTTGGGGAGGAGGAATAGTGAAGATCTGCATTAATGTTGCATAAAATGGATATACCGGATCCATGTTGCTTGAGAGCAGGTTCCTATCCAAAGGACTTATCAGTAAGTAAAAACAGGAGGGGTAAAACCAACTGGCAAAGGTATACCTGGAGCCAGATCACAGGGTATTTTAGTGACTGAAGGGTGAAGCAGAGGAACCTTTCCTGCCCTTTTTTCTCAGTGAATAGGAATCGTTAAAATGGTGGGAGATCTGGGTCTGAAGAGAGCTCAGAAGGCACCTGACTGTATGGAATGGAGAAACAAAACACTACGTGAAAAGAATGCTAAAGGCCAGGCAGACCAACTGGAGCAGGGAGATTTGTCTTGCAGTGTCTGTGCTGGTGTCTTTTTTTCTTCGTGTGTGTATGTGTGCTGGAATGTAATTGGGTTCCTTGAGGCTCTGACGCCGTTAATTATAGCTGCAGTGGTTCTCTAGGGAGCCATATCATTCCATTTGGTGGTTGGATTTCAGAATTAGATGTACTTTTCTTCATCACTTTCTAATGTGCTGCATCGGTCAGGTTTACCGATACTTAGATGAGCTAATTCAGCCAGATGGAGTTTTAGTAATAATGAGATAACATAGAAAGAAAATACATAATGGTGGGCAACACTGACCTGTCTTTACCTATCTTTATTTAAGCCTGCAGGATTTGCAGTACCATTACAAAGCAAGCTAGTGCTCTTTTCCCCTAATGATCAATTCCATACCACTGCATTAAGTAGATGTATAAAATTTAGTTTAACTACTCCTGAATGAAATGGCGTAGATGAGGTCAGCTGGGTAGCTGAAGATAAGGATGGGATCTCTGCTTGTGTTATCTCATTCCAAGGAGCCCAATACAGAGCTCCTGGAAATTCATACACGTCACAGGTTTTACTTTTCTTTCTCTCTTTCCTTTTCCCTTTCATCTTAGTCTTTTCTGATACTTCTTTCATTTATCTGAAGGTTTGCTGATACGCCTTTCCTGGCTTAAAAACAAGAGTTGGATGCAGGTATCGTTTATCCAGATATAATGAAAATTCGTGCCTGAAATCCCTTCTTCTGGGGAGATGCTAAAAGATTCAAAGCAACTTGCTGAGAGGTGGACTGGCAAAAGGTGGATTCAGCTGAACAGTCAGCTGTGCTGTGTGAGATAAATAAGAAGTTGGGTGGCTGAAGCAATGAGTTGGATTGGAAAACTCAGCGAATAGGTATATGTAAAGATAGAGAGGAGTCAAGAGATAAGAAATATGAAACCTTAAAAATGTCTAAAGCTCAGCTCACCAAGGAGTGTTCTAGGTTAAGACCCGCTTCATTTTGGACACCGAGCTAATTCCTCTACCTTTCTGCGCTGTTCTAGAAGAGAACTCAGACTGTACCCTATGGTAAGCATCAACATCAGCTGTATGAACTGGTGAAAATTAGAGCATTATAGTTATATTTTGAGATTTTTTAATGGTTTGATTACATGTTTAATTGGAGAGAGAAAGAGTAAAACTATTTAAAAACATTTCTGTTTTCTGTAAATGCAGCATCATCACATCAAAGCTTCACTCATGCTTCAGAATTAGAAATCAGATAACAGAATTGGGAAAAGTTGAGTTTGAGGTTTCTGTCTCTTGCTGAAAATGTATTCTTAGGAGACATCAGTCTTGTTCTGAAATACGCTTTACATGTTATAAAAATCATAGATGGTCTTGGTTTCCACCTGTAAGCTGGCACTGCACCACTGAAATCAGCTGCTTGTTGCCAGCTTATTGTTTTCTAAGAGGCTGAAACCAGTACATAACTGGTTTTGAATGAATGTGTTTCTTGTAAGCTACAAAATGTGGAAATGTGGTCATTATATTCTTCTAAAATACCATGCAAAGATAATTCCAACAAGGATGCTAAATTTGCTTAGCTCCAGCACCAGGCAGATTTGGGATGTCTCCACACATTCAGCACTTATGCATACATATGCAGCTCCTGTTACAGTGTTTATATCAAAACCAACATAAAGGTATGCCTCGTGCACCTATCTCAGAGCAGCTGTGCATTCACATCGATCCATTTCAAGGTCTCAATTTTCCTTGCAAAATGGAATCTTTTTGCTTTGGATGTAGATTCACTTCAACAAGTATGACATTACAAGTAAGCCTGACTTCGTAATTATTTGATATAATTTAGATGCAAATGAGGAATTCACATTCTAGCAGTCGTGCCTTTGTTCTTGTTCGCAGTTCATTGAATTTCATTAACATACAGCGTAGTCCTTTTCAAGGTCATTTTTGGAGGGGAGGATTAAATTTCACTATCCAACCTGTTTTTACTACACAAATGTAGGGCCCAAGCAATTATTTCTGGGAAAGCTTATGAAAGTTGCAAGTACTCTTCTTCCCCTTTCAGGCAGCATCAAATTGGGTCCTTTGACTTTTAATAAATACTGCGTTCTAATGTCTCGATTGCAGAAGTAGTGGAGGGCACTGGTAATGAGGCGTGGAACCTCCAGCGTGCAGGTTGTCAGCTAAATTCATTCCACGATGAGAGTAATGTAAAGACACTTCAGTTGGCATCCAGTGTGAAATGATGGGATTTGTGTTTACTTCCAAGTAAACAAGAATTCCCTCTTTTACTCATTCTGTGCTTCAGTAAACCCTGAGAAGAGGCCAAGAAGTAAATGGGAAGAAGGTGCTACTGGGATTGATCTTCTCAGGTCTGATTAGAGCTAATTGTCAGAACAATACGTACATACACGTAGTGCTGGTTGTGTGGAAAGTTATCCTGGGTTCTCAGTTTGGCATTTTCACAACGATTTCATTTACTTTGGGCCAAAAGTTAGGGTCCAAAGTCTCTACAGGGAACGCTCACTGGGAAGCTTTCAGGAAATCTGACTGGAACAGAATCCTGGTTTTCTTCAAAGCTATGATGGTTGATGGGAAGCTAAAAGAATTGTAACTAACACAACTGGGAGATGTAATGGAAAATATGTTTATTTTTATCAATTGCTCCAAAAGAGATTTTTAATTTTGGCTATACTGTCATCTCTGCTGAGCTGATGAATTGGAGCAGTCTGCTATTCTTCTTGCATCGGGGATGGTTTAGTGTTCTTTCTGCATGAAATAAGATAAACACTGTCAGCAATAATTACTCAGGAATCTGACTCTGCTCTTGGTTATCTGTTTGTTGCTGATCACTGAAAACAAAAATAAATTTAATGTTCTCATGCAGGCTGAGTTTGATATATGACTTTGTAGCAGGATTTTGGTTTGAATATTGTGTGTGCTTGGCAGACATAAAAATGAGGGTGGTGTATGCATCACTCCATTTATCCTTATAGAAGGGTGTTAATCAGTTTGGATTTATTGTTTCTTTGCAAGTGTGTAAGAAAACACCCTTTTTCTAGATGCTTTTTCTTACCGTCCTTGACTTGGATTCTGGGTAAAGGGGAAAAGGAACATTTCATGAAGTATTTCAGAATGGTTTCTGGAGATCATTTCATTTGGACTGTACAGGAGCTTGGAAAATTGTCTTGTAGTGAATATGAGAACCTAACCTTCTGTGCGTTTTGGTGCTGAGGTTGGAAAGGACTGTAGCTAAGCACTTCCTTACCTAGACTGAAATGGCAAAACGTGAGTGATTAGTGAAGCTGTGTGACGTACTTCAGAGTCACCACTTTGGCATTTATACTTGTAGATTCAGCATTTTTTAGTTCAGTATTTGTCTGCTTAAGATGCCCTTGTGTTATGGGTGGCAGCTGGAAGGAACTGGAAATACCGGGGCTGGCTTTGGTCACCTCTTTGTTTGCTGTTCTCTGGTCTCAAGATGCCATCGGAGCCAGTATTGAAAAATGTTATGCTGAGAGCTGTTCTGCCTTATCTCGGTTCAGAACTGAGCTGCTGTGATGAGCGAGCAGCCAATCTGCTATCTTTCACTTTTAAGTGAACATTTTTCTTCTTTTTGTTGATATCCGGGACTCATATATTTCTCTTACTTAAGGCTATTTTTTGTGCTTGCTCTTGGTTTCTTTTGAACTAGAATGTGTTACCTTGGTAGGAGACTGTGATGACTCTATTATTGGAAGCATCAAATGAAAATCATTTTTCAGTCTTGTAATTATCCTTCTTATGAAAAACTTAATGGAACACTTTCTGTTACAGATCGGCTGTGATCGCAGCAAAAACCTTGTGGATATTTGTGGAGAAAAAAATTTCCAGGCTTTTGTCTGTGATGCCCTGTCAGTGCCAATCCGGAGCGGTGCTTGTGATGCCTGCATCTCTATTGCTGTCATCCACCATTTCTCAACAGCAGTAAGTCACCCCTCTCTGTGCTCCACTGTGTTCTTGCATCGAATCATAGAATGACAAGGTTGGAAACTACCTACAAGATCATCTAGTCCAACCATCCTCCCATCACCATTGCTACCACAAGCACTAAACCATATCTCGTAGCTCCTCATCCAGACACCTCTTGAACACTGCCAGGGATGGCGACTCCACCACCTCCCTGGGCAGGCCATTCCAGTGCCTGACCACTCTCTGAGAGAAAAAGGTTTTCTTTATGTCCAGTCTAAACCTCCTCTGGCACAACTTGTGGCCATTTCCTTGGGTCCTGTTTGTTGCCAGGGAGAAGAGGCCAAAGCCCTCCTCATCACAACCTCCCTTCAGGAGGTTGTGGAGTGCAATGAGGTCTCCCTTGAGCCTCCTCTTCTCCAGACTAAACAATCGTAGCTCCCTCAGCCGCTCCTCATAAGGCTTGTGCTTCAGACCCCTCACCAGTTTCGTTGCCCTTCTCTGGACATGCTCCAGGGCCTCAATGTCTTTCTACTCACAGTGTAGTGAGGGGCCCAAAACTGAACACAGTACTCAAGGTGCAGCCTCAGCAGTGCTGAGTACAGGGGAATGATTACCTCCCTGCTCCTGCTGGCCACAGTATTTCTAATGCAGGCCAGGATGCTGTTGGCCCTCTTGGCCACCTGGGCACACTGTTGGCTCATGTTCAGCCGAGCATCAACCAACACCCCCAGGTCCCTTTCCTCTTCACAGTCATTCAGCCACTCGTCCCCAAGCCTATAGCGTTGCATGGGGTTGTTGTGGCCAAAGTGCAGGACCCGGCACTTGGCCTTGTTGAACCTCATCCCATTCACCTTAGCCCAGCGATCCAGCTTATTGAGATCCCTCTGAAGGGCCTCCCTACCCTCAGGCAGATTGACACTTCCTCCCAGCTTGGTGTCATCTTGCTCATTATTATTTAAAACAAAGCAAAAAAACAGCAAAACAATTTAGTAGACTGGGATCATGGATTCTAATGTCTTGATTGCGGAAGTAGTGGAGGGCACTGGTAATGAGGCGTGGCATCTCCAGCATGCAGGTTGTCAGCTAAATTCATTCCGCAAAACAGAACAACACTATGAAGTGAAAATCGCAGGTGTACGTTTGGTATTAAGCAGTTGTCAGAGCAGAACTAAGCTGTTGGACTGCTGCTACCTCTGAGACATTCTCTGCACATTCTCCTTCTCCCCATCAAGTACACTTGCTCTTCCTGGCACTTTCATCTTCTAGGTGTTTGTTTCCTTTTGTTCTGCCTACAATTAATGACCCTGGAGAAAATGGGCTTTGCTTTGGGATTCAGGAGATGCATTATTTCCAGGCTCAGATATTGAACAGATCTTGTGGTTTTAGTTCTGTGGATTCATTCTGCATCTGCAGAGAACAGGGACACTGCTCGTTTGCTCCCTGTATCTCTGTGCTGTCTAAGCTTCAGGCAAGAGCCCTGCAACTGTAACAACTTCTAGACCATGAAACCATAATACCTGATCCAGCACCTCATCACTCTCGTAGTAAAGAGCTTCCCCCTGACATCCAACCTAAATCTTCCCCCCTTCAACTTAAAACCCCTGTCCTGCTGTTATCTACCCTTTCAAAGAGTTGAAGATCTCAATCAGCTTTATTGATGAGACCGTCATTTCCAACTGGGCTGAAACGTCCAGGAAATCCTGGTCAGTACAGCACTGTTTTCAAAAGGTAAGAAAGAGAACTGCATTCAGGAAAATGACTTACTTTGTGCCTAGTGGCCTATATTATGAGCTATTTCTCACTGCTTTGCTATTAGAGGAGTATGGCACTGTGTGCTCGTACATGCTGGCAGAAATGGATATTGTCCAGTGGAAAAAAAATCCTCTGACCTTTTTTATATGTTGGGGATGTGCTGCCAGTTCCTCTCTCCTGTCTTTTCTGTTTATCTGTATACCAGCTTCCAACTTCTGCTTTTTCTTTCTAGGAAAGAAGGCTGGCGGCTATCCGTGAACTAGCCCGGCTTCTGAAACCTGGTGGAATGGCACTCATTTATGTCTGGGCAATGGAGCAAGAATACAAAAACCAGAAGTCTAAATATCTTAAGGAAAAACATGGCAGCAAAGACAAGGAGGAGGAAAGCAATACTGGCATGTCCCAGAGACTGCTTGATGATCAAAAGCCCGATAGCAGCAGCCAAGGCTCAGCATGTTCTGACCGACTCCTTGATGACTCAGAGGACAAAGGCTGTGCTGCAAAGCCAGTAGCAGACACCAGGCTGCCTGTTCACACCAACCGGACCTCCTTTCACTCTCAGGATATGCTGGTTCCCTGGCACCTGAAAGGTGGCATCAAAAAGAAAGGGGCAAATGTTGATGAAGTGTCATTTCCAGCTGGCTGTAAGGAATCGCAAGAACTCAGCCCTGTTTTCCACCGCTATTACCATGTGTTCCGTGAAGGGGAACTGGAAGCAGCATGCAGATCCTTGGACTGTGTGAGGATTCTAAAGAATTACTATGATCAGGGAAATTGGTGTGTGGTTCTAGAAAAGCTGTAGACCACGGTACTTCTTCGATTACCTTTCTTTTTTGTGGAAGTATTTTTAATGCAGGCTGTAGCTATTACCTCTTCTAAAAACATCAGAATAAAAGATTGTTTGTTAACAGTAATGAACACTTTGTGCACGTGTTGACAAAATAATGACCAAACTCAGATAAATAAGCACTCAGCAGGGAGTGAGCTACAGGGAAAAAGATTCAGTGGGTAAAATACTGGCCGGGGAAGTCAGCAGGACCAGGATTGAGCTTTTAAAGACCAAGGGCCTGGTTCTCCATTCTGTTACACCAGTTTGTGCTGATGGAGCTGTAGTGGTCTCTGTGCATGCTGCCAGCTAATTGGAGCAGAACTCTGAGCTGATCATTGCAACCAGGAAGTGTAAAACTGTTTGTAGTACAAAGCTTAGGGCAGGCAGGAGGGAATGAAAGGCATGTGAAGCAGTTTGGCTGCAGAGCCAAATCATTGCCTGAAGTCTGGGACTGACTCCTGTGATTGACTGTTTCTCAGGTGCTGCACTAGGAGTGGTTGGGCCATCAGTTAAATTAAGGAAAGGGAGACTCTTGGTTTTATTGTTTATTGAGGGATTGCCTGGACTTCTCCCTTGCACTGATTTCTTCTGATTGAGCCACACAGAGGCAGAGGCACATCCGAGGCAGATGAGCCCTCCTGGGAATGTGTGGGAGTTGGTTTGCTTATATTCAGCACACATCACATAGCTGTAAGCATTGCACTGATGTGTTTGCAGATTGGCTGGTGAGCTTATGCAGGAGGAACCCTCCTTGCTCCTTGTGTGGTCAGCTTCTGTGTAGGAGTGGTGTGTGCAGGTCCTGGTGTCATCAGGCAAGATGTGCTTCTGGAAAGTGAAGACCTGCCCTGGCAGGAGCACGGGCCTTCACAGGGTGTTATAGCTTGGTATGTATCTCAGCAGAGCCACAGGGGGCTGAGCTCAGACCCTTGCACTCGGCAGGCTCCAGCTGCTGGCATCTGGGCACAGCAGTGCACCTGCTGACTTTGGAGCAGAGCTAGCCTGGGTGGCTCCCAGACTGAGGGACAGCTGCAGCTGGGTGTCTGAGCACTGGCTGACTGAACTGGGCTGACTGTCATTTCAGGTCACCATGGATTCTGTTCATTCAAGAGGAGGTAGGAAGATGTCAAGAAACATGGAGATGTAGCATTGAGGGACGTGGTGGGGATGGGTTGATGGTTGGACTAGATGATCTTCGTAGTCTCTTCCAACCTTAATGATTCTAGGATTCTGTCATGGGGATCACTGGCTTGGAAAGCTCTGACAAGTTAAACTTGCTGTGTGTAATTCCTTACTGCAGGTGGTTTTTGAAGTTCCTAGTGCAGTGCTGCATGGAGAACAGGATTCTGCTTGCCTGTGAGGGCTGTGAGCTGTGGTCCTGGCTGCAGAGGCATTAGAAGAGTTGAAATGATGCTGATATTCTCCAAGGCTTGGAAACGTTATGAAATATTTCTTCGGTTAAAACCAGACGGACTCTTCAGATGCTCAGAGAGGACACAAATACTGAAGGAGAAAATGACGCAGGAGGACTGCAGATAGGTGTTAACAAAATGCATTGGAGAGGTTTACTGAGGAGCTTATTACAGAACAGAACTAATGCCACTGCTAATGCCCTCCGCAGTACTCACTCACCCGTCTTTCTCCTGGGAGTGAAAGGAGCTGAAACTCTTTAGGGTTGATGGTTGGATTTAAATGTTACAAGTTTCACAGTGAAGTGGCTTTCATAGTAACTATGATCCAGTTTAGGCCTTTTTTAAATAACAAATTTGCTTAAATGGTTGTTCATTTGCAGCCAGACAAGAGGAAGGCAGAGCGCCACGTGGGTATGACCTGTACGACAAATGCTGATGCGTCTCCTGCAGCAGTCCTCCTCCAGGGCACAGCATCCTCAAGGCGCATCCAGCAGGTGGAGATTCCTGCCCTGTGCCAGCCAATCTCACATGTTGTGAGCAGAGGAGGCAGTCTGTGCTGGTGGTCACTGTCCCCATTGCTCCCAGCCTCCAGTTCCAAGGATCCCTAGGCTGCACCACCTGCTCCTGTGTCAGACCCAGCTGATCCCAGCTTCTCTTAACTTCTGAGAGGTCATTTAAAATGTCCTGGTGCAGTGCTGCCAGTGACAAAGCTCCCCTGGACCTCAGAGTGGTCAGGTTTCACTAGAAGTGCTCAACTTCAGCAGAGGCAGAGGCTTAGGGGAGCATTCTGTGCTCCATGGGGACCTCACTCTCTCTGAGAGCTTAAAGGGCAGGCCTTGGCAGAGGGAGCAGAAGACAGGCTTTTGTGCAGCTCCGCATGGCTGAAGGAATTCAGCACAGAGGAGAATGCAGTGGGAAGGGCAATTTCCCTGCTTTGGAACTTGATCAGTAACTACATATGATGTAAGAATTCTTGATAGGTTTATGTCAATCCTCTGTCAAATCTGAGAGAACACTCTGGTCTTTACTGAACAGTGGAAGTCTCAGATGTGTTACTTTGCCTACCTCCCTTTTCTTCTTTTTCAGAAGTTCATCAAGGTCTTCGTTTTTGTGCACACAATTTCCAACACAGTTTTAACGGAGTCTCTGAGTTCTGTTTTCAGTGAGAAGTTCTCTGTGTGGACAAGATGCCACTTCCTTGTGTGAGAAACTTAATACAGAAGCTTTAAATTTTCATTTTAAGTGAATTCCTTGTTTATCAAAAACGAAAATAAAAAGCTGAAACAGAAAAATCTCAAGTACTCTTCCCATGGCAAGTAATGCTTCAGCCATCAGAATGCCTACTTAGTCTTTTTTTTCCATCCTGTTTCTCAGGAAAGAGGCCTGAGGCAGTAGAGATTCCCCCAGCTGAAGGCTCTTCCATGGACCCCCACAGATCTGTCCTGATGGCCCACATGGCAGGAGGTGGTGATGGCATTTGACTCCCTCCCAGAGTTTTACCTGACACAGTCTCTGTATTATTTTTTTCCAAGTGTATTGATTACAAACCAACAAAGTAATGAAATTCCCACAGAAATGGCTGTCTTAGCAAACAGCATTCCAGTTTCTTTCTTCCAGGAGAGCTATTGCATGACAGCAAATGGTGAAGCCAAATGAGGACTTAGGAAGATGTGGACTTCAGAAGAACCTACGAGGTAGTCACAGAATCATAGAAGCACTTAGGTTAGAAGGAGACCCTTAAAGGCCATCTAGTCCAACTCCCTTGCCATGAACATGGACGCCTCCATCAGGTGCTCAGAGCCCTGTCTAGTCACTCTTTAATCCTGTGGACATCAGTTTGCTCTCTGCAGACAAAGCAATTAATCTGTACAAGAGACGCAGATATTTAGGTCAAGGTCTTCTCTCAATTGATATTCTCAGAGTGGTTTGAGAGGTACAGAAACAATATGTCTGGAGCTGAGGGCAGTTCATTTTGTCTCAGACTTGTTCAAAGGGGCAGTGTTTTAGTGAGGGTTTGACAAACACAATGGTAGCCCAATGCTGATGCAGACAGAAGCCAGCAGCAGTTCATGTTGAAAATAAATGTCCTCCTGAGCAGACAGCACTATTTATCCTGCATGTGCAGAGAATCATAGAATGGCCTGGGTTGAAAAGGACCACAATGATCATCCAGTTTCAACCCCCCTGCTATGTGCAGGGTCGCCAACCACCAGACCAGGCTGCCCAGAGCCACATCCAGCCTGGCCTTGAATGCCTCCAGGGATGGGGCATCCACAACCTCCTTGGGCAACCTGTTCCAGTGCGTCACCACCCTCTGAATGGAAAAACTTCCTCCTAATATCTAACCTCAACCTCCCCTGTCTCAGTTTAAAACCATTTCCCCTTGTCCTATCACTATCCACCCTCGTAAACAGCCGTTCTCCCTCCTGTTTATATGCTCCCTTTAAATATTGGAAGGCCACAATGAGGTGTCCCCAGAGCCTTCTCTTTTCCAAGCTAAACAAGCCCTGTTCCCTCAACCTTTCCTCATAGGAGAGGTGCTCCAGCCCTCTGATCATCTTAGTGGCTCTCCTCTGGGCCTGCTCCAAGAGTTCTATTTCCTTCTTGTACTGAGAGCCCCAGGCCTGGACGCAGTACTTCAGATGGGGCCTCACAAGACCTGAGCAGAGAGAGAGAATCACCTCCCTCTCCCTGCTGGACACCACTAATGCATGGTGGGTTCAGATGAGTGTCTTTAGACTGAATAGGGCCAGTTCTGTTCCCTATTTCCCTGTTGCTAGGAATGAAGATGTGACATGCCCTTGCTAACAGAACAACCTGCTATGGGTTACGTGTCCTTGGATCAGCTCTGTTTTTCAGTCTGTCAGAGATGGCCAAGTGAAAGGCCTCAGAAAGCACTTTTGGACTCTGGAGTGGCAGTGAAATAAAAAATCTTGGAGAAAGAGCTCATTGTATTTCAAAACTGGCAGAAAGAAAGGGCATATGCATGAGGGGTCTGTGGTGTTGCTTCATTGTGATGTTTAAGCAATGAGAATGGTGGAAGACCTGAAGGAACGTGCATGGGGAGCTGTGCTCCTCTGAGCTTAGCGGGGTCGGTGCAGTGCCCCGTGGTTGAGACTGCAGTGCTGGTGTATGTGAAGACTGAAATACAGAAACACGGTGATTATTCATGTGATGCTTCTGTCTCTGCTTTGTCTGATAGCTGAGAGGGATGTTTGCTCACTTTCTGGCTGTGCAGGGATAAAATAAACAGAAAGGGCAAGAGAGGGGTGATTCCCTGGAGATGAAGCAGCTCATAGAAAGGGCTGTTAGCTCAGTAGCCTGAGACTGAGAGGGAAGGACTTGCTGGCAGGATTGTGTGCTTGTTTTTACTGCAATATTTTAAAGGTTGAGCTCCTAGCTCAGCTGCCAAGAGATGGCCAGAGAGCCAGTGGGATGCTATCACTGGGAGTCATTTTATGTTTTGGGGAGGAGAGAACTTGCCAACTTGGCATGGAAGAATAAATTAATTGGAAAGGCAATGTATGCTACTGGTAGGATGCCTGACTTGAGAGGTTGAATTGCTTTGTTCCCTTGTGTTAAGGGGACAATGGGCCCAAGAAGAACTTTTCCAGTTTAGCAAATGCAAAGTCTGGTTCCTGGTCCAGAACAGTCCTGTGTATTGCTGCAGGTGAGGGACGGACTGGCTGTGTGGCACTTCTGCAGCAAAGAAACTGGGTTCCCGGAAGGCAACAAGCTGGGCATGAATCAACGCTGAACACGGCCCACATTGCTCGTGCAATCTTCTTTGGAGATTTTCAGAATTCACTTGGGCAGAGGCCTGAGCCCCTTGCTTTGGTTTTGAAATGTGCTTTGCTTTGAGCAGGAAGTTGGACTATGTGAGATCCCAAGGTCCCATCCAACCCAACTTCTTCTGTGAGCATAACAAATCTCCAGCATTTCCTTGTTTTTTTCGTTCACTGGTTGGGGAATGGCTCCTGTGGGCAGTCCCTCACTGCCTCTCTGCATTTCTGTTTCCCTTGCTTCAAAATTACTCCGCTGCTACTTGCTGCTGGCACTGACTGTTGGCTCCAGTAGTGAGGGGCTGTGTGGGGAGCAGCACAACTTCTATGGACAGGAGTTTGTGTGTGGTTCCTGCTTTGAATCCATTCAGAGCTCATTCACTGCCCCAAGGGATGGGTGCTGGCAGTCTGGCACAGGACGAGGGGCCACATGAGGTTCTTCCGAAGTCAGAAGGCTAATTCTTAGCCCTTGCTGCTAAGAAGGCTAGTGGTGGTCTTGGCTGCCTCAGGCAAAGTATCACCAGAAGGTCAAGGGAGATGATCCTTGGCCTCCGCTCAACTCTGGTGAGGCATCTGGAGTGCTGTGTCCAATGCTGGGCCCCACAGTTACAAGGGAGATCTGGACATGCTGGAGAGACTCCACCAAGACAATGAAGGGACCGGAGCACTTCTCCTATGAGGAGAGGCTGAGAAAGCTGGGACTGCTCAGCCCAAAGAAGAGGAGGCTCAGAGGGATCCCATAAATGTCTGTAAGTACCTGAAGGGAGGGTGCAATGAGGACAGAGCCAGGCTCTGCTCAGTGGTACCCAGTGCCAGGACTGGAGGCAGTGGGCACAAAGTGGCACATGGGAGGTTCTCTCTGAACACCAGAAGCACTGGCACAGGCTAGACAAACACTTCTCTCTAGCTCTACATTCCTGATCTGACTCTGAATTGTGTTTATAAATTCACTGGCTAAGACCTGATGCATTGTTTTGTTTCTGAAGAAATTCCAGCACTGCTGTCCCACCGCAGAGAAGCTGCAATAAAAGCACTTTCCCTTCATTTCATCTCACCTGCCTGAGTCTGGTCTGTGTGCTCACTGGTGGCCACTGGTTGCTGCCTCCTCTAATGACAAGTAGAGGTGATGTTTCATATGAAACCACCAGGACAGTGACAATACTTGAACATACAAGCAGTTTATAAAAAAGGATGGTGTAATGGTCCCCAGGCCTTCCCTGCTAATACCAGAACAAATGAAAAGACAAAAAAACAAACAACCCCCCAACCAAAAAGATCAACCTCAGCATTTACCTCATCTTACGCATTTGAAGGCTAAGGTAAAAGCAGACTTTCAGTGAGTGTCCATGTGCTCATCATCTCCTTAATTGGTGAGAGCAAACATCCCTGGCAACTCACCAGATGTGTTTACATGGTGTTATGTCAAAAGTTGCTGAGACACCTGGAAGCAGTCAGCTGAACTGGATTTAGCACTGTGCATCGCAGTCACTGCTCCGGGCTAGCTGAGTCAGTTTTGTACTTGGGCCACAAGCTCTGTACAGTTTCAGAGAGTGAAAAAACAAAATGAAATAGCTCAGATACATGCTTGGGCTTGGACCTATGCATGTGGCTGTAGATCCTTTCTTAAAATTCTTCAGGCAGCTGCTGCACAAGGTTTCTATAGGGCTGTGCTTTCTGAATGTCCCTAGCTTATGGGCCAGAAAAAAGGAATAACCGGTATGTTGCAGGCAATGCTGAACTTTGCTCCTTCTCCCTTTCCAACCCGGGCTGCGGTGACCCTGGCTGGGTTTCTGTGCCTGCAAACCATTCTGCACAACTCTGAGAAAGAAAAGAAAGGTGGTAAAGGGGAGCACTGATGGAGAGGATCTATAGAAAGAGATAATTTGGAAGGCAGACCAAGAGAGTAATTGTTTCTTATGCCATTAATGAGATTTCAAGTGCTGGGAGAGCGTGAAAGAGCAAAATAGACCCAGGTAGGAGGAATGGTGGAGAGCAGTGTGGTTGAGTGTAGGCAAGTGTGTTCTAAAGAAGATAGCTGTAGAAAAACCCTCAAAATTTGACCAGCAATGGAGCCAGTGAGCTGGAAAGATCTAAAACACTGTGCTAAGTGCAATGGGCACATTGTCTTCATGCCTGAAAAGTCAGAGATTGGAAAGGATCGAGCAATGCTGAACACATGTTAGCAGGCTCTTCTTGCCCACAGAGGATGAAAAGGAGATGGGGATGGAAGCTCTGAGACAGAAATCAAACCTATTAGCTGGGAAGGCAGAAGGTAGAAATAGCAGAGCAGTGCTAATGGCTAATGGAGGGTGTTACAAGGTGCCTAAAGGTCAGAGATATAAAGAATATATTTGAAGGGACCTCTGCAACATGCAGTCCAATTTTCTGTTCAAACCAGGCTTAATTCCCAAGTTAGAACAAGATGCTCTCAGGGCTTTGTCCAACCAACTTCAAAAACTTTTCAGAGATGGAAGTACCACAACTTCCATGGGCATTTGACCTCATTGCAGAACAAAGATGCCTTTTTGATAGTGCTGATTACCATTAGGAAACTTCTTCCATGGAAGGTCCAGTATTACCAATTCCTGAAGTAATCCATGCAGCTCAAAGGAAACGCATTACTTTTTATCCTGAAAGGTAGCTAGTTTGAGCATTGTGAAAAATACCAGCAGGGAGGGACCATGTCTGAGGCACTTTCTTATTCTGTCCTCTTATCTTGAAGGTGTCAAATATGTCCCTCAAATAGCCATGGAATGCTTGAGTTCTGAGTTTTCCTTTTGAAGGAGGAACCAGACTAGTTTTTATGCTCCAAATCTTATTTGGGATTTGCTTTTGTCCTTGTTGAAATAATCTCCCTTCCTTTACTCACTTCTCTGATTTTCCTGACTTTCAGTATTTGTTCTTTTGAGATATTGCCTTCCTTGATGCCTTGGGAAATAGTGATGTCCTGTCTTTATGCCAGCATTACTCACCTCCTCCTCTTGGCAGAACTAAGAATACAAAACTAAGAATCCAATGTGCCAAACCCTATAGTCCATATAAGTACAAATACAAGCATGTGCTTCATGCATACAAACGAGACCCAAATGCGTATCTCACTACTGGCTTTTTTGACTGAGAGAGTTGACTTCCATCACATCTCTGTTGACAGCGGATATAAAATAACTAACTCACAGCCTTTAAAGAAATAAGGCGGTGGAGGCAGTCAGGAAGTTGCTTTATTGTATTAAGAGATTGAAGAGAAGAGAAATTATGAGAATGGGTTATAGAGAAGAGCTTGTAGAATAGAAACTATAACGTAATACAGCATGACAGCAGAGAGCTGAGACTAAGAGCGATCACTTAAATGGTGTGATCCCAGTGGGAACAATTAAAGTAAATGTCTATCAGATATTAAATATAGGTTAGAAAAACAGCAATCAGTCTGAGTGATAGCAGGCTGCTGGTGTGCATACAGAATGAAGAGAACTCCCAGAAAACAAAACAGAGACAGCTGTGTAGGTGAGTCTTTCCGGAGCAGAGCTCAGGCATGCTCCACATTAAGTAGATGGCAATGAGCACATCTGGGGTGCCACGTGCCAGAAATTAGTGTCATGCAGCTGCCACTGCACGTAGCAAACATTCTGCGTTTTGCAAAGTGTTCCCATGACTAAGTATGGGAGATACTGGGTGGATGGGGAGCCATTCCAAGCACTTACATAATGAGAGATTTAGAGGAATAGTGTTCTCCATACGCTAGAAAATTTTTGGATTCACTGGAATGCAGATGAAATTTAGTCTCAGAATTTCAGTTCTGTTCACAGGAACAGTTTCTATTTGTGATCTGTATGGAAATATTGAAGAAGATTAATAGTTACTGTCTCCACTGTGCTTTGTTTTGTGTATTCTTCTTGCGGCTACGATTAAGGACTTCTTGTCATTATCACTTTCTGTGTGTCACTATGTTTTTCTATAACTTACTGGGGAGAAAAGAAGGGAAGACATTTAATCCATCATTGCAAATCTCTTTTATGTGTGCTAAAACACTTTATGTGAAGTGATTACACTGACAACAGCAGCATTTGGACCCTAATTTATTATGCAAATAACTTGCCTGGCAATAACTAATGTGTCCTCCTGGGGCAGAATCAAAATTGCATTGCTTTGTTAAAACTGCTCCGAAAGGCCATACCTGACATCTCAAGTATCCAGAAATGAATCGTTTTCCTTTTCTTGCCTGCTTCCTTATGAGCTATTTGCTACGGAGGTACTTGTTGGATGCACACATCCTCTGCCTGATGCGCTCTTGTCTGCAAGCTGGGTACAGCTTTCCAGGCTGAGCTACCTCACCTAACTAGAGAAGACATCAGCGTTCATGCCTACGTCTCAGGTCAGCGTCTAGACTCCCTGCATAATTATCAGAGACAAATAGGGACTTTATGGTTTTATTTACCTGACTGACTTTATTTTGCATATAATATTCAATGTCATAGCTGTCTGCAATGAGTTACACAATTAAGACCTTCTCTCAGCCAAGACCATGAGGTAGTGTTGCAGTTTCATCTTCACCGACATTCATTTTACCTTTGAGAATGCCACTCATGTTCTTTTGAAAACTTCTTCTCCCCTTGCTCCTGCGATACTTTCCCTTCCTGAGTCTCCTGCACATCTAATCACTTTCTGCATGTCCTTGAGTGAGGTTTTCTTCCTTCCTTTAAGTAGACTTCATAAAGCTCTGCCCTTGTTCATCTCTTTTTCTTATCATGACATTGTCTCATCCACAAATACCAATTTAATTATCATTGGTATGCAGGCAACATAGAAGTCAAACTCTTCATTCCCTTAATGTTTCTTTATGACATTAAAATCATGGTCTCCCCTTTGGATAGCTAGCAGACACAACTGACCGTGGCTAAAATAGCTTATTAGCCTCTCTCAACCTGCAGCTTTTCATGGCTGGTTTGCTGTGATATTTTTCTTTTTTTGGCCTCAGCAATGTAATGTTACTGCATTTTATCTGGTTAGATTCCTATAGCCACTGTGCTCTTGCACAGGTTATCATCTCATCTTCATGCTTTGTCTTCTCACACTGTTTTCCTTCGTTGACACTTATATCTCATTTCTTAACAGCTTTCAAGGTCTTTGGGATGTACTATGAATCAGTGTTGAGTGAAAGATAAAGAAGGTCTTAAGTCCTGGAAGTGAAGAAATATAGTGTATGTGATGCAAGAGGCCAGCAAGAGCAGCTTTCTACACCTGAGACTCCCAGGAGTGCTCCTGTTTTTGCCCAGAGCAGTGGGCCTGGGTGTGTCTGTGTGTTAGTCTCGTAAATGCTTTTGGTCACTGAAATGCAGGATTTGTTTTGTTTCAATGGGAATTTTCTGCACACAGGTGGGTAGCTGCAGTTAATAGATAGCCGAACGAATGCAGCCAGAAATAAGTGCCAAAGCAAAATCATGGGCTACAAGGAAAATTAAAAAGAGCAAAGGGGTTTAAAGTTGTAATATCTCTGTTGTACTTCTGCATTTGCAGCAAGCCAATTGATGGACTTTAGCAAAGCTTTCAGTACTGATTCTTACAGTTAGCAAAGCTTTCAATACTGATTCTCACAGTGTCCGTCTGGAACAGAATGTCCAACATACAGCTAGGCAAAAATATTATGTGAGAGGTGAACAACTGGCGGACAGCTCAGGCTCAAAGGGTTATAGTAAATGAGAGGTACATCAAACTGATGGCCAGTCACAAGTGGGGTCACGCAAGGCTCCATTATAGGACCAATTCTCTTTAATGTTTTCATTAATTACTTGGTTGTAGGACTTGAAGATATACAAAGTAAGTTTGCAGATCACACTAAACTGGGAGTCACTGCTGATTCTCTTGAGGCTAGAATAGCCTTCCAGAGAGATCTCAAAAAACTGGAGGGCTGAGCAATCACCAACCCCATGAAGTTTAACAAGGACAAGTGCCAGATCCCACACATGGGGAAGGGCAGCCCTGCATCTATGCAGAGACTGGGGAATGAAAGGCTGGAGAGCTGCTCTATGGAAAGGGATCTGGGTGTTCTGGTCATCAGCAAGCTCAGTGTGAGTCAGCAGTGTGCCCTGGGGCCCAAAGGGCCAACCATGCCCTGGGGTGCCCCAGACCCAGCGCTGCCACCAGGTGGGGGGAGGGGCTGTCCGCTCTGTGCTGTGTGGCCTCACCTCCAGCAGTGGGTGTGGGTTTGGGCCCTCAATATAAGAAGAGCATAAAGTGATTAGGGAGAGTCCAAAGGAGGGCTATGAACATGGTGAAGAGTCTGGAGGGCAAGGGGTGTGAGGAGAGGCTGAGGTGCTTGAGTGTGCTCATCCCAGAGCAGAGCAGCCTGAGGGGAGGCTTCCTGGCAGCATCAGACGGCGGTGGGCATGGAACAGGCTGCCCAAGGCAGTGGGCACAGCCCCGAGTGCCAGAGCTCAGGGAGTGTTTGAACAGAGCTCTCAGACATTGGGTTTGGGTTTTGGGTAGTGCTGTGTGAAGCCACACACTTGACTTGATGATCATTGTGAGTTCCTTCCAACTTGGAATATTCCATGATTCTAAGCAAATAGTTGTGTTTAAGATACTGTACAATTATTAGAAAATGCAATGATTTCAAGCTATTTTAAAGGTAGTCTTGTTTAAATTTAATCTAACCTGTGATTTTTCCTAGCGTTTTGTGAATTATTGTCCTAAATAAGTTTTTTTTCCTGTCAGACTGCAGCTTTGGCTTTGAGGAACTGAGGGTAACACAGGGAGGAAGCTAGAGACAGGATGGATGCGTTTCTTGTCTTGTCTGCTTCTCCTTCCCCTTCACTTCCAGTAAATAAAATGCTCAATGCCTTTTATTTTAGGACTTAATCAAAGTGCCCTGGGAGCGGGTGGAGTGTTGCCACCCTCAGTTCAGTGAGCTCTGGGTCAGGCTCTGAGGAAGGTGCTGCAGCCAGCAGAGCTGCACGTGCTGCTCTGATGCAACGTCAAACGAGTGGAGGTGTCTGTCCGCCCAAGTGCATCCAGAACTCATCACAGGCAGCCCCTCCCTATCAACTGCTCTACAGAAACGTGCCTGAGAAATAACGACTGGATCAGGCACATGCAGTTGGTTATCTGATATGAAACTTGTTTACCCCTCCTTGGCTATGTCTATGCTTTACCATTACAAAACAGCAACCCCAGTGACAGCAGTCATTCTTCTTATGATTTTGCAGAAACAAAGGCAAAAAAAATTCAATTCACAAGCAAATAAGATAGAGAGATGTGTCATGGCAATATGAGTAAATAAATATCTCCTTCAAATGCAGAAATATTCCGTATTATCAATCTAACAGTTGGCAAGCTAATCTTTATTGTAAAACTATTACTTTATATCTAAAAAAAAAATGAAAAGAATATCAATATTCTAT
Organism: Pavo muticus; assembly: GCA_016647715.1. Classification (NCBI taxonomy): domain Eukaryota; kingdom Metazoa; phylum Chordata; class Aves; order Galliformes; family Phasianidae; genus Pavo; species Pavo muticus. The sequence continues at coordinate 313,811 of JACDJE010000056.1, read as the reverse complement.
CACAGCAATCAACAATATCACACGACTTACTCATTGTCAGCTCTGTCTTTTTCTTTAAATTAAAACTACTGGACAGAAGTGCAAGGCAGAATAAATTAGAGCAAAATGCATATTTTTATAAACGATGCTGGGCTTCTTCATGAGATGTCTTGGTTAGAACCTAGATCAAAAATAAAATAGAAACTCCAAGTCCTAGCCAGAATTTAGAAATTAATGCTGAAAATAGTCTGCTGCTGAGCAATTCTGTCTTCTCTGCTAGCTCATCTTTGATGCCTTCTGCAAAGCAGAAGATGGAGAAATACATTTCTCATCACACTCCACTGCTCAAACACACATCACTCTTTAATGTCAGGCTTCTCATATCCTTGGATGAGTTCAAAATATAAACTCTCAACTAAAGAACTGCTAAAGCATTCATCTCAGGGAGACAGTCTTTTACAGTATGCTGCTGCTCTCTCCAGCAATCATTCAGGCTGCAATCTCTCAGGATAATTACAGCAACTCCTGTACTACTGCTATTGAAAGGCAAATCCCGTCCCCAGGTTTCCATTTTCAAAACTCCCTAGCTTTTCACACTGCTGTGTTCTTTTACTTAAACAAGGCAAGGGTGAGAACAGTTTGTTCATTCCTTTTTCCCCCTTGCCTCTTGCTCAGTTGCTGAAAGTGATTTTCATGGTACGTAGTCTTGTTATATTCTTTTGTTCTCTCTAAATCTAGCGACACAACTCTGCTTTTTTCCCTTTCCTTTCCAAATCAATCTTGTGTGCACAACATCCTTGTCTGAGGAGGACGTGTTTGTGTGCACTGTCCGTCTTTTCGCCTTGATTAATGTTTGTGCTTTTTCCTCTCTGGCCTCTAAACTCTCACCTGCATCAGATTTCCTAATATACCAGAACAAAAAACAATCCTTTGACTCACAAAGCAAGTAATGCCACGTCTCAGTCTCTTGAAAACTCAAATATTTTCCATTCAAATACTCTCCTCAGATTATTTACTCCTCACTGTAGGACTTGATGCAATCTTTTCCATATATGCATTTATTTTCACTTCTAACCACCCAATTTTATGGCTCTGTTTTAATCAAGCAGTGGCATTTGAAAGAATATTGGACATCCTGGAATTCTTGAGCTTCAACGAAAAGGCCACCTCATCATCAGTTCTGCACTCCTCTGGGTTGCTCACAAGCCTTGAAGTTGGGCTGATCAATTGCTGGATGTGTCCTTGAACTCTCTCTGTCGTAGGTATCCATACAGGAGGCAAGCATGACCAAAAATGTCCACAGAGCTTAAAGGAACTGATCTTAGAATTTAACACTGAAGCTGTAAGTCTACATGAATCTTCAGACAATAATTTTTGCTTCCTGAAAAACAGAACCCTTTTAGGAATCTCAGGTTGTGTAGTTTTGACACAAAGCCCTTCAATAAATATTCTGTCTGATAACAGCCTGATGCTGTTTTTAGTTTGCTGTAAGAACCAGATGATAGCTGTTTGTAGCACGATCCTTTTCTTGAAGGTTTATGCCCTTCAATAAGCGTGGTTTCTCTGAGGAATGCTTCCTATCTTTTTTATTATTATTATTGTTACTCTAATGATTTCTCCTGTGTACTCACTTCAGATCTCACCTCACCCTACAGCCCATATTCTAAGGAAGCATAATCAGAGGATCTTTCATTTAGAGTTCATCATCACCTCTCACCAGAGCAGCAGAATGAGAGGATGTATTTCATCTGGCCCTATTATTTGTTTCCTGGTCCTCCTTCAGATCATGTCCTCTCAAATTGCTGTGAAGTTAAATTACTGTGAAGACACTGGAAACTAGCATCCACATCCAGAGCTCTAAGAATTATTTTTGAGCCCTCCAAGCAGTCTAATACCTTCTTTAATCGAAACAAAATGAGTAAGACTGTCCTCCAGTAACAAAGCTCTGTACTCCAGTCTCCGTGTTACTGGGATTTGAAACCAGCACTGTAGGGGATACATTAAAAGACATCTGGTTCTGGAAAGTAGTTTGGTTCAAGAATTTCAATGGCACTTGGTGAGAGGGGGCTGTCACCTGCAACTTCTACCATTGTGGGCCTGAAGGCGGTGTCTATGACAAACCTCTAAGGTGTAGGCCAGAGAAAGCCAGATCACCATGGGAGGTTTCTGGCAGAGAGCAAATGGTCGCTATTTTCTGGCTAAGTGCAGCCAGCACTTCTGATAGTACCTACAGTCTGATGGGAGTGCAGGAGTCCTACCCCCTGCTCTTCTTGGTTTCACAGCTATGCAGACCAGTGGATAGCTATTGCAGCGTTTTTCCCTCTGCTTCCTCACAAAGGAACACAGTCTCCTTCTCATCTAGATTAACTGCAGCCTGCAACAAAGAAACAAAATTTCTACGGGAATCAGAGCATCACATTGCCCACATTTGATGAAAATTAAGTGAGCAGAGATGAGCTGCATACCAAGTTATCTATAGCTCACATCACCTTATTGTGCATTGCAAATATGTTCAGCAAAAGCAGTGATTTGCCACAGCGCCCATTAAAGCAGAGCCTTTCTTTCCATGAGTAGTTCTTGTGTCAGTGTATGGGAGGCACATACTAGAATGTAGGATTAAAATTGTCTCTTGTTTTCGCTATAAAAGATCTTTAACCTATCTTTCTGAAGCAATGCTATGAAGAAGATAGCAAAAAAGCATGCTTGTTTATTTTGCACTTGGGTCTCGGGCTATATTTGGCAAGGATGAAAATCAGAAGGTGATGTACAGTGAAACATATTCACACTTATTCCTAGTAATGAAGCAATGCTGATGAAGATTCGGCTTATCCGTGTACTTTGAGTTGGAAGAAATTAGTATTTACAGCTATTTCTGGGTCAAAGGCTGAGATGAGGTTTGGATATGAAATTATCCTTCCCTCTTAGCACAGTACTGTAAAATAAAGAAAAACGAAAATCAATTTCATGAACTGTGGGGTGAAAATTGGAGAGAAGCAAATTGTTCAAGCTGCTGCCAAAAGAGACAATTATGGACATCCTGTGGCAGTCAAATTCTCTTTACAGGTATCCTTACAGCACTGTAGTGCTTGGAGCCCTTCCCATGGAGCAAGACCTCAGTGTCGTCAGCATTTCTTTCAGTGAGTGTTCACCACCTCATTAAAAAAGGACAAGCTCCTACCCCCACCCATTATTTGATTCTCCATTGCAATGGAAGGAGAACACCCTCCTATGATACTCCACATCCCGAGTCCAGCTGGGAGCGCCGCAGTGCCTTCCTTCACTTTGCTGGGTGCTGCCCACATAAGTGTGCATCGAAATGAGCAGGAGAGGAGGACAGGCAGCCCTCAGGTCTCTGGAAGATGGCTGCTGATGGAAGACAGCAGGAGCAGCCAAAGGCTGTGGCTTCATAGTACACTATTTGTAATACCAGGTTAGGGTATCCCTGCTCTTGTAACGATAGGGCTGACACAACTGCCCATGGGATTAGGCTAGAGGCTGGTTTATGTAACTGGCCTGGCTTCAGAAAGCAAAGATATACTTTAATCTCACTTTAAAAATTGAACAAATCAGTCCAATACATTGCTCTGAAGCTTTGCACAAGACTGTGTTACTATTGCATTGGTCTGATGCATTTGGACTGATATCCTAAAGCCCCAGGCTGTTAATTTCTGCCCCAACCAGGTGATCTGAGTCAGTATTTCTGTCTGTCGCTCAGGAAGCAGCTGCCTCAGAGCTCCCTGTCGTGTGCACTGCTGGATCTCTCCAACATGAGCAGGCTTAGAAAAGATCTTTCCACTTCCCCCAGAGAAATGATTTTTGAAAAGATCTGTTATCAGACTCAATAAAGAAAGGCCAGGACAGGTGTTATCACTGCTTTGTGCTTGGCAACTGATAAAAGCCTTTGTTTTCAAAGTCTCAAAAGATAAAAACAGCATGTAAAATTCCCACAAGAAATGAACTGAACAAGTTATCATTTCACACGTGTAACAGTACAATTTGAACTTCTATAGCTTCCTCACAAAACATTTATTAGTCGCTGTCACTGGAGAATTTACCAGATGAACCATTCTCATTATTATGGTCGTGGAGCTGGGGTGGGGAAAGAGAAAACAGATGTAACCTCACATCCCTGGTCTGCTAAACTATAGTTGAAGAGATCACTTGTTTTCAACATAGCCGAGCAAATTAAGAGAATAATTTGCTTGGGGGCAGACCCCACAGGGTTTGCTATTGAAAGCGGAACAATGGGTGAATCACTCTCCAGTCCGTCACAGATTCCTTGTTCATTTTCATGGTGAGCTGAACTCTGATTCCCGAGGCAGGCTGGCATGATTCTCACCATCACAGGGCTCTTTTGCTGCTGCCAGGAATACTCTTTCTGATAGACAGAAGAAAGCTGTCAATTCAGGCCCTGACTGCACAATTCAAGCAACTAATGACCCAGGCATTGCTACTGCACTGATTTTTGGGCGAGGTGTTCTATCATTTTACGGCACCGAGGTTAGACACAGTTACTTCAGTTTTCTGCCGAGGAAACATCATGAAATTCGTGTGAAAGAAATATGCATTTTCCCATAATCGTGTCTTTTTTTTCCTCTGTACTTTCTTACTGGTTCCCATTTTGAGTTTTTAGATGAGACAATGAAATTTCCCATCCTGGTCTGTTACCCTTAAAAATCAAATCTAAATGACTGCTCAGAAGACTAATGGAGCCAGATGGTTTCATTTTGACTTGACTGTACCCTCTCTGTCCTCTCCCCAGCAGAGATTTAGTGATCCAGCAATCTACTGGATGTTGTGCTTCTTTAGTATGAACACTTTAGAATGTATTGCTAAAACTGACGTGAGAAACTGTCTCCTGTGGCATGCTGGATTTACCCATGTGCTTACAGCTTCTTCACAAGAGAAAAATAGTTTCATGTTTTCAAAGTAAAGAACCTCTTTTCCCTAGTGAAGCACTGTCTTTCGCTCAAAGAAAACTGTAGAGGATCAATCTGAGAGGAGAGGATTTTTTCCAGCCTTTTTCTTATAAAAATAAAATATCAGAGAGCTGAAGGCAAGTAGTGAAGGTTGCAGTGTGAAGGTTTATAACACCTTCAGGTCAGCTGGAGAGTCATCAGCTTCTTTGAGGGAAAGCATAAAATGTGCCATTAAATGGGAAATAATAATTTACTCTGCAAGGTCAGTGCCTCCCTGTAGGAGTTCAGCAAGGATCAGTATCTCTGAAGCATTATTGTTTTACTAGTGCAGTTAATTTTGGCAATGGCAATGAGATGACTGAGGAGAGGTGCCCTGCCGACCATTACAAGTGGTATATCAGGGTTCTCAAGGTTCACTGAGGATTTCTGAGCACATTAAAGTACTCAGACATAGTAATATCTTGAATAAAATGAGACTAAAGTTTCATTTTTTGCTTGCTTCCTCTGAAAAAAATCTTTTCTTAGACAAGGAGATGAAATAAGATTAAAGTATGTCAACCTTTTCCTAACGTCTGACCTCAGAATTAAAGTCAGCTCTCAAAAAAAAACCAACAGCAGAATGCTCACATTTATGAAATACTTTCCTAGTTTTAATAGTTCCTTCAGCTTTTGAGATTCCAGAGTGCATCTGTATCAGAGCGTCTCTTCTAAAATAGAACAATCTGAAACTTGGATTTAAATGAAAATTTACAGTACTGTCTTATTAGTGAGGTGGAGGATTACAGATAACAAGAATTGCACCAAATACTGCAAAAGGTCAGACACTGCTTGGAGTTCTCTTTGTACCTTCCTGCTGTAGAAAACACTCCTTGTTCTTACTTTGCTGCTGGAGGAAAAAACTGTCCACAGCTGTTGCAAACCAGCTTCTGTCAGCTCCCAGGCTTTCTTTTGCAGGTATCTCTTCCAAGCACCTCCTGAACTGATTCAGTCAAAAGCAGTCAGATCAACTCACGGGCTATCAATTCACCATCTAGTTCAATATAAATCTATTAAACAAATATGCCTGACTGCCTGGAATGATGAATTAGGGAGCACCCACCTGACCTGCTCTTCTGGCTGCCTGGAGCCAAGATAAAACACGAACCAGTTTGTCAGTAAAAGGAGCACATCAAGATTAGAGAAGAGGCTTTCCTTACTGAGCCAAACAGGTGCTTTCCTACCTCCTTCTCTTTCAACCAGTGTGCTTTGCTGCAGGTAGCTATGGACTGAGCATGCATGGCATTTTTCAGCCCTGCTGGAACATCTTTTGTATCCATCTGTTTCCTCTGTAAGTGGCTCCCCAAAGGGGGCTCTTGTACTGCTTTGCCAAACTGCTTATGAAGCTCTATCAGTTATCATTCCCTACCTAGTGGTGATTTATGACAGTTTTTTTCTTGAGATGTTTTTAGCTGTCATAGAATAAATCAAATGCAGCAAAAAGATGCAAGTATGATTTCCACATTTAATACCACCATGGAGATGATGATTAAATTACTGTTATCACTTCGGAAACATATTGTCCAATGCAAATATAGCTAACAAATTACCAGAACACTATGCTCAGACCTTCACCTAAATAATGTCATTACTTGGCAACTCTGAACATGTCCGGTGTCACACACATTAATAACGCTCTGATCTCATCCCAAAGAAATGATGTTTTGGATGAATATTTGCTTCACCTGAGATATAGCAGTCCTGTCAAATACTGTTGGTCAACACCAATTTGTGAGTGCCTTTCCAAATTTTTAAATTTTTAATACATGTATTTTAATTTCCTGCCAGGTACACCCTAGCAGCTGCCAACCTGCCAGTTACAGAAGCCAAAATTCAGCCCAAAGTTGCTGAATCACCTGCAAAAGGCAGACGCAGAGGCCAAAGGTCCTTGTGCAGAGGTATTGCAGCAATGTGTAGCTCAGGAGCATGCAAGAGCATCAGGCCACAGTTTCCTCTTGTTAATCTTGGTGCAGATGAGTAGACTGGGGCTGGCATAAGATTATTTCGGCCCTGCAGGAAGATCAAAATTCAGTCTGCAGTTCAGTATTTCCTCACCATAATCGGTGCTTGTGGTCCCGTGTGTCAAGTGGCATAAGCATTAACTAAGTTATGCATGCCATGATGTGCTATTTGCTGTGACACTTACTAGGCAGACTGTGAAAAGTCTTCCAGATGTTGGGTCAGAGAATCATCATAGAATCATAGAAAGGTCTGGGTTGGAAAGGACCTCAAAAATCACCTAGTTCCAATCCCCCTGCTGTGAGCAGGTTGCCAAGCACTAAATCAGGTAGTAGGTCAGGTTGCCCATGGCCCCAACCTACCTGGCCTTGAACACCTCCAGGGAATGAGCTTCTCTGGGCAGCCTGTTCCAGCACCTCACCACCCTGTCAGTGAAAAATTTCCCCCTGACATCTAATCTAAATTTTCCCTCTTTTATTTTAAAACCATTCTCCCTTGTCCTATCAATATCTACTCCTGTAAAAAGTTGATTTTCCCCCTGCTTATAAATTCCTTTTAAGTACTGGAAGGCTGCAATGAGGTCTTCCTGGAGCCTTCTCTTCTCCAGGCTGAACAAGCCCCACTCCCTCAGCCTGCCTTTGTAGGAGAGGTACTCCAGCCCTCTGATCATCTTCGTGGCCCTCCTCTGGACCCACTCCAAAATCTTCATATCTTTCCTGAGCTGAGGGCCCCAGACCTGGATGCAGTACTCTAGACGTTACCTTACAGAGGCAGAATAGAGGGAGAAAATCACCTCCTTTGCCCTGCTGGCCACCCTTCCTTTGATGCTGCCCACGATACTGTTGGCCTTCTGGACTGCAAGTGCACACTGCTGGCTCATGTCCAGTTTTTCATCTACCAGTATCCACAAGTCCTTCACTGCAGCGCTGCTCTCAATGAGTTCTTCTCCCAGTCTGTATACAACTCTGGGATTGCCTTGATCCAGCTGTGACACCCTGCACTTGGCTTTGTTGAACCTCATTAGGTCCATGTAGGCCTACTTTTTAAGCCTGTCCAGGCTTACCCTCTGCATGGTATCCCTTCCTCCTGTTGTGTCAGCTGCACCACTCAGCTTGGTGTTGTCTGCAAATTCACTGAGGGTACACTTGATCCCACTGTCTATGTAATTGATATAGATGTCAAAGACTACCAGTACCAAGACAGACCCTTGGGGGACACCACTCATGACTGGTGTTCACCAGGTCATAGAATCATTGAGCACAATCCTCTGGCTGCGACCATCCAACCAATTCATTATCTACTGAACAGTCCAGCCTTTGAAACCATATCTCTCCAATTTAGAGATAAGGATGTGGTGCAGGACTGTGTCAAAGGCCTTGCACAAGTCTAGGCAGATGACATCAATTGCCCTTCCTTTATCCACCAAAGCGGTCACTCTATCATAAAAGGCTGCCAGATTGGTCAGGCATGATCTACCCTTACAGAAGCCATGCTGGCTGTCTCACATCACCTCCTCATCCCTCATGTGCCTTTACATGTCTTCTAAGAGGATCAGTTCCATGACCTTCCCAGGCACAGATGTGAGGCTCATCGACCTGTAGCTCCCCAGGTCCTTCTTCTGCCCTTTCTTATAAATGGGTGTGATATTTCTCATTTTCTGGTTCCTGGGGACTTCACCTGACAGCCACAACTTTTCAAATATAATGGAGAGCAACTTGGCAACCATACCAGCCAGTTCCTTCAGAACCCTAGGACGCATGTCATTGGGCCCCACAGACTTGAACACAGTCTGACGAGGTGGTCTCGAACTTGCTCTGCTCTTACACTGGCAGAGATTTTGCTCATCCAGCCCCCACCTAGAGGTTCAGGGATGTGAGGTTCATGGATGTGAGGTTCAGGGATGTGAGAGATGAGAAACCAGGCTGCCAGTGAAGACTGAGGCAAAGAGCTCGTTGAGTACTTTAGCCTTCCCCATGTCTGTTGTAGTCAGTTTCCTCGTTTATCAGAGGGGATACAGTGTATATCTTGTCCTATCTCTTCTGATCAATATACATGTAGAACTCCAACTCCCCCTCCCCCCCTTAAAAAAAAAGCAAAAAAAACTATCCCTTGCCAAGTGCAGTTCCATCTGAGCCTCAGCTTTCCCGATCCCATCTCTGCATGTCCGGACAGCATCTCTGTATTCTTCCCAGGCACCACTTCCTTGCTTCCATTGCCTGTACATGTCCTCTTTATCCCTCAAGTTGGGGAAACTGTCACAAGATTGATGGTTGGATGACAGATTTGGGGAAACTGCCATGAGATGGATAGCTGAGTGACAGGGTTGGGGAAACCATCACAAGAAGGACGGCTGGATGATGGAGTTGGTGAAACTGTTTCAAGATGGACAACCTAATGGTGGCGGGACTGGCAAACCAGACCTGGGCTGGGAAGGACTGAGGACCCAAACGTGCTGCCGAACTCGGGCCCTTGGGAAGCGCACTGGCCAGGTGCAGGCTTGGGTGGGCCAGCGGGGGCAATGAGTCCGCGGGAGATGGTGCGTATAAGGGACAGCCACCACAGCCCGTCCGCAGCTGGCTGCGGAACGTGCGTGTGAATGCCCGCGTGTCCCAGGCCGCGGCCGCCCCTCAGCGCTCTCTGACAGCCGCACTCATGGCGCAGCTCCCTGCGCTCTGGACTGCGGGGAACCGCGGGGAGCTCGGCCTCGGCGCTGCACTCGGCGCTGCCGGGCGGAGCCCAGCCCAGGCCGCCCCGCCCGCCGTTGTCCGGGACGCCGTTCGCGACAGCCGCTGCCTCTCGGTACGGCAGAGCTGCCGTGCGTTCCGCCGCGGTTAGCGATGGCGTCCGGATGGGAGAGCGAGCGAAGCCTGGAGGCACGCAAGGAGCAGCGGCGGCGGGAGCGGGAAGCGCTGCTGGCGCAGGTGGGCGGCCCGGCGCGGCTCTGCCTTCCCGGACCGAGGGCTTCCTGCTCACCCGGGCTGGGGCGGCCGCGGCGTGCGCTCCGAGCGGGGCCCTGCCCGAGGCCTCCGCTCGCGGTGGGGACGCTGGGACAGCCCGAGGGGAGTGCCGCGACAGGGGGCGGCACAGAGCGGGGATCTGTGTCTGCGATTTCGCTTATTATGGGCGTCTGGTTTTTAGTCACTGAAAAGAGCCCGCTTCTGTCTTCTTTGAACTTTGCTTCATGTGTTCATGCACATACCCCCCTGAGCCTTCTCAGCTCTAGGCCAAGCAGTTTTGGAGCAACAAGATCTGGGGGTGTTAGCTGGCAGCCGGCTGAACATGAGTCAGCAGTGTGCCCAGCTGGCCATGAAGGCCAACAGCATCCTGGCTTGTATCAGCAGTAGTGCAGCCAGCAGGAGCAGGGAGGGGATCGTCCCTCTGTACTCAGCTGTGGTGAGGCTGCACCTCAAGTACTGTGTTCAGTTTTGGGCCCTTCACTATAGGAAAGACACCAAGGCCCTGGAGTGTGTCCAGAGAAGGGCAGCAGAGCTGTGAGGGGTCTGGAGCACAAGGCTTATGGGGAGCAGCTGAGGGAACTGGGATTTTTCAGTCTGGAGAAGACAAGGCTCAGGGGAGACCTTTATTGCTCTCTGCAACTGCCTGAAAACAGGGTGTGCTGAGGGAGGGTCAGCCTCTTCTTCCATGTAGCAGTGATAGGATGAGAAAGAATGGCCTTAAATTGCACCAGAGGAGGTTCAGGTTGGATATTAGGAAAAATTTCTTCTTGGAAAGAGTGGTGAGGCAGTGGCACAGGCTGCCCAGGGGGGTGGTGGAGTCACTGTCCCTGGAGGCGTTCAGGAAGTGTGTAGGTGTGGCACCGAGGGTCGTGGTTAGTGGACATGGTTGTGATGGGTTGATGGTTGGATTGGATGATCTTAGTGGTCTTCTCCAACCTTAATGATTTTATTCTATAATTCTATTGTTCTCTCAACCCTTCCATTTACAAGACAACTTCTCTCTTTGCATTCTTGGCCTGTCTTTCCTGAGGAGCCCATGTTGCACCACTGTAGCACTTTCATCATGGTGCGAGTGACATCTCAGTGCGAGTGACAGACAGAAGTGAGGCAGCCTGACTGGTAGAGTTCACATGCTAGTTGCTGGGTCAGCCCCTGCTCTTGTGTGAGCTGAGACACAGCAGCCACTCTTTCACAGCTTTCATGGAGTTGCTGTGACCCAGAGAGCTGTCCTTATCCTGACATGCTCAGAGCCTGCCTGCGTGCAGTTATCAGTGCATGTGCAGGAAGCTGCTGGTTCTTGTAACTCAAAGGCAGACTGAATGGTGGCATTGGGAATCACATGCTGGTTAGGTAACGTGGCTTGGTATGAAGCTTGAGGAGTGACTACATGGATGTGTAGGAGGAGAAGATACAGAAATAATAGTAAGTTGTGATGGTGGGCTTGTGAGAGAAGGAAGACAGCCAAGATATTTCTAGAACAAAGGTGATGGGAAAACGGCCCAAATGTCCTGCTGCTTACATAGTAGTGATGTCTTTTCTCACTTTTCAAAGTGAGAAGATAGCAGAATTTAGGTAATGTTTTACGTGGGTGCCTCTTGCATAGCTAGGGAACTGTTCCTAGGCAACAGGATTTCTGTTCAGTGACATCAAAATGTGAAACAATCCTACCCTGTATGTTCCCTTCTTCTTACGAGCAGATGAAGGGAATATCCTTTTAACTAAGTAATAAGCTGTATTATCCTGCAGAAGTGCTTTTTTTTTCTTTTTTTCTGGAGTTACTAATTTTTTTTTTTGCACTTTCTGCTCTATTTGAATTCCTGTTAGGAGTGCTCTCTTGATCAATTCAAACTCTTGGAGCTTCAAAAAAGTGTTCTTAACTAGAAGAAAGTAAGACTTCTGTAGGACACCGTTATCCTGTTTTACCTCTTCTCACTTGTACAGCCAGAGAGTTGAGAGTTTACAGTTCTATTTGTAGAAACATTGTACAGTGTCAGGCATTGTTGGTGTAGCTTATCAAATAATCATTTTTTTCTTTTTTTCTTTGTTTCTGCTAGCATCAGTGGTGTAACACGGAATAGAAGTATACTGCGAGGATGCTGTTTAAAAATTTTTGCATAACTTACTCTTCAGAGGACTTTTTACTTCTTTTGTTCATATCTTTAAAATAGTGTTAGCTTTAAGTAGGAGATGTAGCATTAAACACTTCTACAGCATCTTTGTAGTCACTAGGTTGTGGTACTAAATATGCTGCAATCTATGGAAAAGCCAGTGAATTTGTATTTAACTTGTCATCACGTTTAGGTAAGTCTTATCTCAGGGAGGCATGGTGAAGCTGGGAAAAGCAGTTTGGTTTCAGTACTGTTACACTATGACAGTGAAACCTAAGCGACTCCCATTGTGAAAAGGCTGAAGCTGGTGATGAAGGTGTTTGTTCACGCAGAAGATGTAGAGGGAAGGATACAAAGGTGGTTTTGACAGAACTTGAGCTAATCCTAGCAAGCAATCTTTACTAAATCTGTTTTTTTCCTTCAATTTGAACAAGAAACAAATCACTGTGGTGAATGAGAAGCTGGACATGAGCCAGCAGTGTGTGCTTGCAGCCCAGAAGGCCAACTGGGCTGCATTAGAAGAGGAGTGGCCAGCAGGGCAAAGGAGGTGATTGTCCCCCTCTACTCAGCTCTTGTGAGGCCCCATCTGGAGTACTGCGTCCAGGCCTGGGGCTCTCAGCAGAAGAAGGAAATAGAGCTCCTGGAGCGGGCCCAGAGGAGGGCCACTAAGATGATCAGAGGGCTGGAGCACCTCTCCTATGAGGAAAGGTTGAGGGAACAGGGCTTGTTTAGCTTGGAAAAGAGAAGGCTCTGGGGACACCTCATTGTGGCCTTCCAGTATTTAAAGGGAGCATATAAACAGGAGGGAGAATGGCTTTTTACAAAGGTGGATAGAGATAGGACAAGGGGGAATGGTTTTAAACTGAGACAGGGGAGGTTTAGGTTAGATATTAGGAGGAAGTTTTCCACTCAGGGTGGTGACGCACTGAAACAGGTTGCCCAAGGAGGTTGTGGATGCCCCATCCCTGGAGGCATTCAAGGCCAGGCTGGATGTGGCTCTGGGCAGCCTGGTCTGGTGGTTGGCGACCCTGCACATAGCAGGAGGTTGAAACTGGGTGATCATTGTGGTCCTTTTCAACCCAGGCCATTCTATGATTCTGTGATTGTATTATTCAGAATGTTTTTAAAATGTCGTGAATACATTTTATTCCTAAATAGAGGTCTTAAAGAAATACCTGCATCTATTTTTGCAGTCAACAATGACTGCTTAGAATCATGGAATCACCAAGGTAGGAAAAGATCTCCAGGATCATCCAGTCCAGCTGTCCACCTATCACCACTATTTCCTACTAAACCATGTCCCTCAGTACATCTGAATGTTTCGTGAACACCTCCAGGGTCAGTGACTCCACCATCTCCCTGGGCAGCCCAATGCAGTGCCTGACCACTCTCTTGGAGAAGTATTTCCTAACGTCCAACATGAATCTCCCCTGGCTTAACCTGTGGCCATTCCCTCAAATAAATAAAACCTCATTAGGTCCATGTAGGCCCACTTCTCAACCCTGTCCAGATCCCTCTGGATGGCATCCCTTCCTTCTGTTGTATCAACTACACCACTGAGCTCGGTGTTGTCTGCAAAGTTGCTGAGGGTGCACTCGATCTCATTGTGTCATTGATAAAGATGTTGAAGAGTACCTGTGCCAAGGTAGACCTCTGGGGGATACCACTCATGACTGGTCTCCCCCTGGACATGGGCCATTGACCAAAAAGAGATAATTATGCGTACTTCAGTGTTTGATTCTGAATAAGATGAGATTTTGAACTGACTCATCTTTAGGAGCCTGTAGTAGTAAAATATTGAAAATTGTTTGCCTATCTTCTGTTCTGCAGAGAATGCAGCTGGGGCTATGAAAAAGGGAAGACCTTTCGCTGGTTGCAGATACCATCTGTTTCTTTATATCTAGGACAGCGAGGTGTCTGAGGGAACCTTTACTGTGTTTTCCTGAAGTAATTCTACCAAGATCACTGAGCTCACAAGAAAAAACTGGGTTTCACTCACCCTTTTCTTTTTGCAAATTCCACATCCTCAAAAATCAAGACCGTAATATGAGTTTTGAAACAGTTGTAGAAATAGAGTTGTATTCTTTACCTTTTAGTTTAAAAGCAGCTGACTGGAAGTTGTATCTTGCTGACTTTTCTTGTAATTACTCTTACATTTTTATTGGTTATGACTTTATTGTGCTTTGGAAGAATCCAAATATTTCCAAACCCACTGATTGAGGTTTCTCTTTTAAATTTTGGAAACGTATCTTCTATCTGTGTAATCTGCCCTCCCAACTGCACTGATAAAACCCTAGCAGCTGGTAATGCTTATAGATAACAATCAGTAATCAAATGATTAAGTGTTGACATGCATATTGTTATCAAGCTCCAGAAATAGCATCTTGTTTTGGTGAATATGATCGTTCATGACATTAGAGTTTCACTTTGCAAGTTTAGGAAGGGAAAATAATCAGGTGGGTGTTTTGGTAGGCGCAGGGTCTGCGCTTTTCCTAGATGCGAACACGTTTCTTTGGTTTTTTGGTAAAAGCTGGCAATAATTCACTCTTGAGTTAGTCCCTGAATCTGTGCCATGGCATGACAGCTTTTAATATTGTTGTTACCTTTCTGTGACTTGTTTCTTTATGGACATTGATGAGTTTCGCTCGGTCTCTAAGGCTGATGTGATTTGCTTATTGCTTCTTTAGGAACTGGTAGGGATGACTGATAGATTGCAAGATTCTCTTGCTAACAACACGTTAAAAAATATATATTTGCAAGTAAATGAGAGCTCGCTCAGTATTTCAAGTGAATAAGGTGTGTTCTGAAACAATGTGAGTAAAAAAATGGTGCTTTGAAACAGGTTAATGGCACAAACAAGAATTTGTTCCTTGTTGGTAACATTAGCTTCATTTAACTCAATGGCTACTTGTAAATTTTCCATCATGAGGCAACTAATAATTTCATTTAAAATATACCTTCCATTACAGAGAAGAGTTTAAATCACACACATACAACAAAGCATAAAAAAAAACCACCCAGCAAATGTGACGAAGTAATGGAAAATAAGTGAAAGAATTTGTGAAGCAGTGATGAGTTCTTTGGGGGGAGAAAGGGGCAGAAGAAAATACAGGAGAAGAGTGAGTGCTGCTCGGGAATGAAGCTGATAGAGGAGGCGGAAGGGATGGGGGGTAATTTTTGACTTTTGTCATGTGCGAAAGGAGGCAGACAGTTCCAAATATGTCGTATTGTCACTCTTTGTATGCAGTCACTTGGCTTATGATTGAGAACACCTTCTAGTAAAACTAGATTGAGGATGGAAACCAAATTCTGCCTTCAGTTTTTGCTTCAACTTTAGTAGAACGTGCACGGTTTATCTCACACAGCTGAGATAAAAGATTGCAGAGTGGAGTTGTAATAATGGAAAAAAAAATTCCTGGTTAATCAGATGTGATGGTTGCATTTGGGATGAAGAGTTTTCATAATGACAATTCAGTTTGAGGGAACTGAAAGCCGTGCTTCTGATGAATGTATCACAGGAAACTTCATCGTCTGGAAAGGTCGATGTTTTATTTACATAGTTTACAGAAATCCTTCTCAGGAGTTGAAACTGCAGTGATTATTAACTCTTCAGAAATAGGACTAAAGACATTTCTAGTCTTCTCTTCGTAAGCAGAAAGGGAAGAACCTTCTGCAGCTCCAAATTTTGCACCTGGCTGAGGTATTTCTGAAATTGAGGAGGCTTGCTTACAGCTTACTTGGTAAAATTAATACACGCTGAGCTGTGCTTGGCAATGGAATCATTGCCCAGGGAATGTTTTGAAATAGAAAAGCAGAAGTCCACTGTATCACGTCGTGTGCTGTTTGGGAAGCCTGTAAGAAAGAAGACTTCACGGAGTGAAGGAAGGAAGGTGAATGTTTTTGCCTTGTTTACTGAGGATGATAGGATGGAACTGGTGAGAGGAGCTGCAGAACTGTAGCTTGAGGAAGTAGGGAACATAAGCTTTTTTTAGCTGGCTTTCCCATTTAACGTGTAATAATCCTCAAGTGTTTTTATTGCTGTCCTCTAAGAGGAAAAGCTCTCAAGTACTGTTCCTAAAATTCTGTATGACTGTGTCGATGTGGCTTACAAAAGCATCTGTAATAATGCTACTGATCTCCATTTAGCTATTTTTCTTCTCTGTTTGTCTCAGGCCAAAATTGATTATGAGAAGGAGGAGAGGCGCAAGCTGCAGAAGCGTCTGCGAGGTGAAGACACGTGGATGCTTCCTGACGTGAACGAGCGCGTGGAGCAACTGGAGGAGGTGATGCAACTGGAAACCACTGAGTTGTGCTCTCAGTTTTATAACATGTCCATATGCACAGGAAGGTTTGAGGGCCCCAAGGTGGTCTAAAAAATCTCCCAATTTCTGAATTTTTTATGCTTCAAAATTAGCTTAGTTTAAGTGGAGATAACCTTTTACTCGGGAAGAGGAAAGCAACTTTTGTCATTCAATTCCAGCTTTAATTTTTATCATGCATGGGAGCAAGTACTGCCAGACAAGAATAATGCCATGAGAGGAATTCTAGAGGATCCAGGGTTTTGTAGTAAGCTCACTTGTGCTAATTCAAAGGAGAAGTTGTAATGGAGCATACAAATATCACATCCCTAAGTGTTATTTTAGAAACCTGTGTGATATATCAACAAATGACACGTGCATTGATGCAGTGTTGCCCGAGGGAACAGATTTGACTGAAACAAGGATAGCGCAGATGATCTATGTCTGATGTAGTGCCTTAGTTCCACTGAAAAGGATACTGTGGTTAGGGGTGGGGATTGGTTATGGATGTGAGGCGTAGCGTGCTCTTCCCTGTCCCCAAGATGAAGAGAGAAGGTAGTAGAAATAAAAGGTGTCTGTATCCAGCTGTGTGTGTTTTACCTTTTCCAGTCTGGTTTGGTATGTAGGTTATGATTGTTTTTGTTGTATGTGGCCAATTGGGTTTACTGAATCTCACTGATAAACATTTTCTTGTAGGAACATTCTGGGAAGAAAAAAAAGAAAAAGGATAAACATTCAAAAAAGTCTAAGAAAGAAAAGAAGAAAAATAAAAAGCAGAAATCTGAAAAAAAGGAAGCCGTTGATGATAGCTCTTCAGTAAGTAAGAAGCTTAAAAGAGCTTCAAGTGACATTTTAAAAACCTGCAGCGTTCTGTGGGTACTTGGGTACACATGGTTAGTAAGACTAAGACTCACCCTTTCTGTTGGGAAAAGCTGTGGCAGTATTTGTCTCTTTAATGTACCGAGTCTCTTTCATACACCGAATGTTTAGTCAGTTTAGAAGATGCTGTAATCTGAGTCTGTCTGAATTTTATAATATTCAATTAGGAAAGAAGGGTGTACAGTTTTTTAGCAAAAATGTTGATATTTGGGGACTTCTGGGATGGAGTGGAAAAATTCATAGATTCTCTGTAGTTACTGGTATAAGGTAGAACAATGTGTCTGAAATTGAAAATGTTTGACTTAGATTTCAGGCATGAGTTACTGTTGCCTTTTCCCATGGATATTGGACTGGGAGCTGTACCCTAGTCCAAAGGAAGGCTCAGACCAGTGCATTTGATTCTCTTGACAGATGCCTTCTCATACAGAGGCACTCTGGCAAAACAGTACAGAGACTGTATTAGCCTGCTGCTTTCTGGCCAAGATGGCAAAACATCTTCCTGGTGTTTTGGTGCAAGTTAGGTAGCAGTGTGACTTTTCTTTTGAGAGAATCTCTTTTCCTGAGTGAATAAACGTGCAGTATGATGAGGTTTATTTTCTAGTGACACATGGAGGTGAACTATGCTTAATTGTGGGAAGTAACCACAAATGTCCCACATTTCCTGTGGGATTCATCAAAACTAAGATCACATCAGTGAGACCCACAATAAAGCACAAGTCTGATTGCTTTGGTCCAGAGTCTCTTATTGCCACTACAGGTTCAGATAAATAGCAAAGAAATTCTATTCAATAAAATACAGTTTGGTTCACGTGTGAAATTACAGTGCATGGTTTGCAAAGGTAGGCAGTTGGATATGAAAATGGGAGAACATAGCACGTGAAGTGCTTTAGATGGTACTGCTATTGGTCTAGTTTTCCAGTGTAAAACATAGTCATGAACCAAAACTTTTGTAATATTTTGTTTTTGTAATGCAATGAAAACATTTTTTTTTTGTCTTTATTTTGACAGTTTTAACGTTAGCAGTGTTATGCTGTGAGTCAGCAGCCAGTGGGAACTGGTGTTACACACTGCAGTGTGCTCATGAACTCTAGCAGTGTGTTTTGTTGTGAGGAACAATTTCCTTTTGGATCTATCGAAAGTACATTTTTATCATCAAATATTACATTAGTAGTACTTAGCAACCAGCATCTAGTCTGACTAACAGTATACTTGGTAAGTGGTATAAATTTTATCACTGTATGTTGATGTGTTATAATTCTTTGCATTAAAATTTATACTTAGGATTCTTCAGTTGAATGGGTTGAGTCAAATGCATCCCAGTCGGATAACACAGAAAAGGCGTGGAAGGTCAGCAAGCAGTCCGATGCTGCCAAAGAACCATCTGTGCAGGTAAGAGGTCAGATAACTGCTCCAGAAATAAATTCAGCATGACCAAATGTGGAATGTGTTTGGATTTCTTGACAGTTCTTCTGCAGTGTGTTGAATAAACACTTTCACAGGGAAAAGTCTGTGTTGATTGAGGTAAATGTTACATTTCATTAATCATGACTTCTCTACCTAACGGTTACATAGGATTTAACAAGGTGCAACATTTGAAGTTGTCTAGCGCCAGTTTCTTTCATCTGTTTTGAGGCTCTAGCAACTTAGCCTGATTTTCTTGAAGAGGTCAGTTTAAAAATATTGACTAGAGATGTTATTTTACACATAATTTAGGTGTTGTATTCTACAGTTGAATGAATTTTTGCTTCTGCAGTTATTAAACAGTTGTAAGGAAGGTAGGTGCAGAACTTCTCAGCAACAATATTTATAGGCTCAAGGCCTCTCCCAAGGTGAGTTCTGTGCACAGTAAGCAGATTTACTATCAGAATGGCATAAATGTAGCTACACGTCATGATGTTTTCAGTTGCGTAAAAGTGATCTGCTTAGTATCTTATTTCATTCCTGCTTCTCACTCTGAAGTTCTGCATGTTATTAAGAGAAATAAAAAGAATCTCTGAATTGTACACATATATTTTGGAAAAGTATGTAGCAACAAAATATAATCACAGAATCATTTGAGTTGGAAAGGACTCAGAAAAGTCAACTAGTCCAGCTCCCCTGCCATGAACAGGGACACCTACAGCTCCATCAGGTGCTCAGAGCCCCATCCAGCCTGACCTCGAGTGTCTGCAGGGATGGGGCATCTGTGCCAGTGCCTCACTGCCCTTATTGTAAAAAAACTTCTGCCTTATATCAAATCTATATCTCCCCTCTTTTAGTTTGAACCCATTTCCCCTTGTCATATCATGACAGACCCTACTAGAGAACGTGTCCTTTCTTAAAGCTCCCCTTTAGGTAATGAAAGGCTGCCCTCAGGTCTCTCCGGAGCCTTCTCTTCTCCAGGCTGAACAGCTCCAACTCTCTTAGCCTGTCCTAGTAGGGAGGGTGTTCCATATATTGGATCATTTTTGTGGCCCACAAGTCCTTATGGATATCATCATAATTTGTATTGCAAAGCCATTGTTTTTGCCAGACATTTCTCATGTAAAGTCACTTACTCTGCACACTCTGGACATGTCTTATTTTGGATGAGCAGTGAATTTCCAGGTCGTTCCTACCTTTTGTATTTTTGCTGTCATTACAAAGCAGTCTTGGAGCACATAAATCTATTTCATATGGATGACATAGAGGACAGAGCCAGGCTCTTTTCAGTGGTGCCCAGTGCCAGGACTGCAGCAGCAAAGGCTGCTCAGAGCAGTTGTGAAATCTCCTTGGAGATCTTCAGAAGACATCTGGATATTGACCTGGGCACCCTTCTCTGTGTGGGATCAGGGAGCTTGGACCAGGTGTCCTCCAGATGCTTACAGGTCTTCTGTTGATCCATATTGCTTGGTTATGCGAGTGTAGATACTATTGAATGACTTGAAAGCAGATTATTTTTCAGTTCTTTCTTGGAGGAGATCTGAGAAGTGGAATGTTGTTTATCACCTCCAGAACACTCTGTTCTGTTGTCTATTATCATTTTTGAGCAGTGGAGAACTAGTTAACATACAGCATCTGTTAAGATTGACAGCTCAGGCTTGAACCTTAGCAAAGACATTTGAAGACTCTTCTGCAAGGACATGTTCCGAAATCGGTGTAGCTGTGTCATTTTGATTGCTGTACTATACATAGAAGTGTTCCAAATGTTTTTGCAGAGCAGTTGCTTATAATGTGTGTGACACTGCCTTCTTTTGATGCTTCAGGTTTTGTATGTATAAAGGAGAAGCGTTTCGAATTTGAGTAGGCTGTCCATATGCTGCTGTTCTTTAGAAAGTAGTCCTCATTTTTAAATGTCCTCAACCTGGCTTTGGTTCTGCGCATGCAGTTTTCTACCTATTTCTGTGGGGTACAGATCACAGAATTTATATGTGCAACTCCTTAATTTGAGGGTGCTGGTAGATGCTGAGATATCCCAGGTGTGAACTATGCTCAGTGATTTTTTTTGGCAGATTTGTATATGCTAGAAGATATATAGGGGTTCATGAAGCCAAAAGCAGCAAAATGAAATTCTGTAATGATGGAAAAGGAATTGGTTTAGATGTACAATGTTCACTTCAGCAAAAGTTAACAAAAGCTGTCTATACGTTTTGCATATTTACTGGTGTCTTAAATACACTGGGTGGAGGACGCGGGGCAATGGGCACAAACTGGAACACAGAGGAAGTTCCATCTGAACATGAGAAAACTTCTTTACTGTGAAGGTGACAGAGCGCCGGAACAGGCTGCCCAGAGAGCTTGTGGAGTCTCCTCTGGAGACATTCAAAACCCGCCTGGATGCCCACCTGTGTGACTTACTCCAGGGAACCTGCTTTAGCAGGGGGTTGGACTCAGTCATCTCCAGAGGTCCTTTCCAACCCCTACGATTCTGTGGTTTCTTTACGGAAGGAAATAAAATCTGCTTGCATACACAAATATTAAAGATTGAAGTTCTTAAAATCACTTCTGCTTTTCATTGAAATATTTCATATGTACTAGTAAAATGTATGTTGTTAATTGTAAATAGCTTTTGTCAATAGTTGCATTATTGTTTTTTTTTTATTTTGAAGAGAGAAGAATGGATGAATTTAGACTTCATGTCCCTGAAAACCACGTCACTGGCATCTGTCAAAGGTGAAAGAGAGAGAGACAAAATACTGGAACGACAGAAAGCTCGAGAAATTGAGCAGGTAGGAGGAATTAATGCACCAACCTTTTTTCTACATTTTACTATGTTTTACATAATGAATTAGTTCTAATACTTAAGTCTCAGTATACTTTTAAATTATTTAGATGAATGCCTGATGCTGCATATGATATGGTTCTAATTAAATGGATCAGATACTTGTTCTCTTTGGGTTAGGTAGGGTTCTTATAGCAGGCTTATCCTGTAAAGTCCGTAGTTACCTTTTTAGTAAGGAAAAAGCCAGCTTAGGAAGTACTAAGTTCTGTAATGATTGAAGTACTTCTGAGACGTTTAGTTACATACTCTTGGTCTGGCCTTTTCCCCACGATATGTGAGATATGCTTCCCACGCAGCTTTATACTTTTGTCTATCCTTCATTAGGTACCCCAAACCATCTTACAACAGATGTGTATAGCATGATGAGTTGAAAATACAGTGGAGACAAATACAAACTTTTGTTGCTGCTGGAATTTCCTATTAAAAATTTTCTCCAATGAACTTGCTTGCTTCCACAGAAGTGAGTTGACAGAATCACAATAAGCAATCTATTTGGAGATTTCTTGAGGTAAAACCAAAAGCTTTCATAGCCCTGCTTCAGACACAAGTGCACGTTACTGCTACACTGATAATGAATACAAAACATATGCTATGCATGCATAAAAATTATCTCTGTATTAGGCCATGCTTTCTGAGAGAGAACTCAATCCCTATTGGAAAGACGGCGGTACGGGATTGCCGCCAGAGGAGGATGAATCAGCTTCAGTTAAAAAAGGTAAACAGCAACTTTATTAATAATCTTAAATTTCTATCTCCACTCTCTGGTCTTCGGGTTTCTAGCAAGTTACCACAAATGTTAATGTAACTGGATTATGGATAAAGTAGAATTCATGAAAATTCAGTAGTGATTATTGGGTTAATATCATCGTATGTTGTTTTGCAGAATTTCTCTTTGCTGGTTGTTAGTCTTGAGTGGTTTAACCTTCAGTATCTTCATAGAAATTCCCTATGTGGAACTAATTCAAATAAAGAAGCACGATTTAACAGAGACAAGATAAATTGTTGTCATCTCATTTGGTTCCTTTCATTCCATTACACAAATTATAGTTTTAAAATACTCAACTACAGAAGTCTGAGTCACATTAAAATGAAGTGCATTACAGATGCAATTTGTGAAAAATATTATTTCTGTAACCTTTTTGTTTCTTTCCTTACCCTGGGGTTATCTCGTTTTTTTCTAGCAAAAACAGCTAGAGAAGTGTTTTTCATAATGTCATGAAACATTCATCACGTGGTAAAAAGGGCCCTTGTATTCTATCAGTGGGGAACACGAGGGTTCCTTACGTTTCTGTTTGGGAACCTTTCCCTGTGGACAGTCTGTCCTACAAACCATTAGCCTCGTGCATGCTCGTAGAGCAGCAGAGATCAGCGCTGTATGAAGGGTGACAGGCATCAGGGAGTACATCCTGAGTGTT
Source organism: Pavo muticus (assembly GCA_016647715.1). Lineage (NCBI taxonomy): Eukaryota > Metazoa > Chordata > Aves > Galliformes > Phasianidae > Pavo > Pavo muticus. The sequence goes on along the minus strand of JACDJE010000056.1, from coordinate 291,021 downwards.
AAGACCTCATGCTAACTTCTCAAAGGAAAAGCAATGGGTTACTCTTCAATTTTCTGAGAAGGAAAATGCACTTGTTGTTTGTATTGAATGGATGTGCCAAAGAACAGACATAGAAGGTGAAAACAATAAGAGGGTTCTTTAAGTTCATTTAGAAAAATCCCACAGCTTTTTGTGTGCTGCTGCTGTCTTGGAAGATTTATGTTGTTTTCTGTGACAAAATAGAGAAATTTAATCAATAGTATGACTGAGGGACACTCGTCTGAACTTATAAAAACGTGTAATTGCATTATTATTTTCCTTCTGTTTTTCTTTTGCATCCCACCAGTTATTACATTAACTTCAGGTGAAGGTTTAATGTCACATATTTTAAATAGAAGTAACTACTGAAATACAAAATTATGACTTCTCATTGTTTTCTATTTTAGTTACAGTGATAGAAGATGCTGGTTTAAGCTGGTTACGAAAATCGTATCAAAGAATGAAGGAGCAGGCTGAGAGAGAGAGACGGAATATTGAGGAAATTGTAGCTGAAAGATACGGGGTAAGGATCTTCAGTTAATTTTTTTTATACTAATAGGTGCTTGGAAAAGGTTACTTTCATGTAAAAGCACAAATAATGTGCAGTGTCAGAAAGTAGCAGTAGAAAAGAAGCAGGAAAAGGCAGCCTCTTAAGGAGTGATGAGGAGTTTAATGCTATCCAAATATATTTAATATCTTTTTTGTTAAATATTATAAATATTATAAAATAGTATTATAAATATTATAAATATTATTTAGATTTTAGATCTCATATATTGAAATAATTTCAGTTACAAAGTACCTGAGTGCATTAAAAATTGTGATAGTCATTAGAAAATATATTTTTTTTTCTGCTTGTACAGTTTGTGGATAATAATAATTTCAAGGTAGTTTGGAGAGCTGCCAGATATGAATCTTCTGGTCGCTTGTCTCGATGTACTGAGGAAGGTATTTTTAAACGCTTCTTTATTAAGTCTGCCATAACAATATTAGAATCGTAGAATCATAGTATCATTTGAGTTGGAAGGGACCTTTAGAGGTCATCTAGTCCAACTCCCTTGCATTGAACAGGGACATCTACAGCAGATCAGATTGCTCTGTAAGGCCTCTAGATATAGTAACGTAGTATTTAAAAGCAGTAGTCAAATGTGTGGGCTGTTAGTATTTAATCTTGGCTGTAGTTTTATTTTTGAGTTCTGTGTGTGTGGTTGTTTTTTTGGTTTTTTTGGTTGGTTTGGTTGTGGAAATCTTGAATAAGACAGTGCGAGTTCATACTGTTATCTTGCCACTCCTGAATGATGAAACCAGCAAGGTCAGCATTGGTGGAAATTAGTTGGTGCCAGTGATTTTAAAGAATATTACTTTTAAGAGTCTTTTTCAAGAAACTAGGATTCAAACACACAAACACTCACTCTAGCTGCTGTGGCACAGGATAGTGATTGAAAGAGATCTCGGCCCGATATGCCTCAGTATGTACTGTTTTGAGCAAAAACTAGATGATCTTTGAGATCCCTTCCAACCCAAGCCATTCTATGAAATATGTAATTAGTGGCGTTTAACTCTGCTTGAATGGAAGAAAGGAGCAGTTCACATTTTGTATAATTGGCTGACGGATAGGATTTTGATTTTGAGCTTTCTCTCCTGTGTTTTTAAGAATTCACCTGGTTGATAAAGTAGTTTAGTGGGAACATCCGTTGGTTCTGTAAAAGCTGAACATCCAGTGAGCATAAACGTAAAGTTCATGAGCAGCTAATAAGAAACCTTTCTTCCCAGCTCAAGCCCCTACTCGCTGAGTTAGCTGGAGGAAACAGTTCTGAAGCTGTGCTTCCTGTTCCCAGGAGTGTTCAGCGCTGTACAGTAGAGCCACTGGATGAAAGTTAGAAACAGTCCAAGATAAGGGATCAGAGTGCCTTCCCTGTGAAGCGCTTTAGGCTCTAAACTATTAATTCCTATTTTTTCTTTGAATTGATCTTCCTTTCCACTCCATGGCTCCTGGTTCTGCACAGAACAGTGCCTTTTTTGTATTATTTCTTAGGGAGCTTTACAACACTCCATGAGCTTAAATGCAGCGTGACCTTTTTTGTTCTTTCTTGTAGTCAATGGAGGCATTTCAGTCACGGTTAGAAGAAGCTGAAAAAGTTGCACCCAAGAAGGAAAATGATTATAGAAGTGGTAGATGGAAAAAACCTGACTACTCAGAAAATGAGAAGGAACATCGTATGAAAGATGAGACACGACATGAAGATGGTAGAAACATGTCTGGGGGACATACAAGGGAGAAGTATGGCAAAGGATGGGGACAAGAAGACAGAGGTTACAAAAGAGATGGATCAAGAGTGGACCGAGAACATGGACACAGCAGTAGAGACTCGGAATTGAGAGGCTATAGCTCCAAAGTAGAAAAACACTTGGATGAAAAACGAAGTAAAGAAAAGAGTGTTTCTCTAAGTGAGATAAAACACAAATTTCTGAAACCCTCTGAAGATGACCTGTCATCTTACAGTGCATCTGGGGACTGCAGGTCACAGGGATCTTCTTCAAAACTGCCTGTTCATAGCTCCTTAAGCAGCCGTTTCCAAAAACCTAGTGAGGATACTCCATTGTGGAATAAAACACACACACAAGATAACAATGAAAGATCAGTGTCTGATCAGAAGTCATTAGATACTGCAGCAAAAAATGATGGTGAAAGAACTCAAAGTTTTGAAAAAGAGAAATCACAAGAGGAGTACCCAACCAATATCCCTGAGAAGAAACAAATGTCATCTGACAGTATAACATCATTTTCTAGGTATTTTACAAACACCTTTTCTTGCCTTTGGTTTGTCTGTATTGTTCATGGCAAAGTATAGCTAAAACGTTGGCTTTATTATAATAGTATTCAGTCTGTCCATGACAGATCTCTTTGATTAGGTGGACACTTGTCCACTTGTCTCCCAGCTAGGCACAGCCAAAATGGACCTGCATGGAATTAACGAACGCCTCTGTTTCCCCTGTTTCCTTGGCATATTTGAGAATTGCCAGTTACAGATTATTTTGCTTCTTTATAATGTTAGTTCACTCTACAGTAAAATTGTCCTGTTAACATGCCCCGTCTACCAAGCAAAACCATGTTTCATGTTTTGATTAATTTAGTAAGGACAAACTTGAAATGTCAGAAATGCGAACTGAAAACTGAAGTAATTATTAAAACAAGGGATAGGTTTGCCTCCTGTAAGATTCACTCATAATCTGAAGTAATAGCATGTGAAAAATAGTAGAAGATATTGATTAGAAAGGTGTATTTTCTGTGAAAGTGAGATAAGATGAAAAGGAATGGGAAGGGAGATGAAAGGCAGTATGTGATGGAAATTTCAGTTTGACTGACTTGCTGTGCTGAAAGGCAGAGGGAAGCAGTACGGAGAGATGGTCAGAAAAATGAGTTGCCAAAAATTGAGCTGTTTCTCCTCTTAAAGCCGCCTGTTCTCCATCATTACCAGCTTGTTGGTTCTTCCAGTGATATAACTAGCGTGGGGATTACTGTGAAGGTTTCCTTTGGATCTTCCTGGCAGGAGGTAAACATGTGCAGAGTGTTTTACAATTGGGGTAGTGTCATGCAGGTACTGTCTGACTGCTTGGGGAAGTTGAGCAAGTAAGTGCTCATGGCCTGCGTATGTAAGTTGACAGATGGGGTTTAGTCAGGAACAGCATTTGATGAAACGTTCTCAGGTATAATTCCTTGTTTCTCAAATGCTCCTATCAGTTTTTTGCATTAAAAATTCTTATAGCAAGGTTACGAGTTCACTTTTAATGTTTAAATGTTGGATTCTAGTAACAAGACAACACCTTACAATTCTTTATTTAACACACAACTGTTCCTACATATAGTACTGGCAGAAACCCTGCCGTGTATTTGCAAAGGTAAATTGTACATTAAACCAATTCCGTGTGACTAACCAAAGGCAAGTGGCTGAGTCTGCGCAGTTCTTTGTACTGCACAGGTTGTGTGGTTCTTCCAGATTTTCCTTACTACATGTTCTGCTTTGAATGGAGCTAATGAAACGTACATTTCCTTTCACAGCAGGGGTAAAAAGGATGTTGACTATTTGTTTTAAAGCATGGTTTTGAACATACACTGTGGGAGGAGTAGTTTGCCATTCTGTCATACGCAGTTTGTGTGCCCTAGCACTAGGCACCAAAATCACTTCCTTATTGTTATCTCAGAGCAAGCAACTACTGCTTTACAATTGTATTTTTTTTCTTTTTTTGTTAGATGATGGTAAATCACTTTTCTGTATGCCAAGTACAAAAGCTGCATCTTTTATTTGTTGGTTTTGGCACGTGTAGCAAGCACAAGGCTGACTGTAACGGGGCAGAACCGCAGATTTGGGAAAACTAGCTTGTGTGCAGAAGCGATTTGCTTATTCCAGTACACTGAATTACGTTGTAATGGTAGAACTGATAACGAGGTAATTCTTTTCTTTCCCTCACAGAACAGAATTAAGCATAGAAGCTATTGAGCTGATACTTTCTTTTGCATGTTTTCTGTTTTAGTACTCTGAAACCCAATTGTGCAGCTTTTTTTATATTATAATTCTATTTCTTAACCAATTTGATTACTGAGCTGATTTATCAGTTGAGTAAAGATTATATGGTTTTCCAGACCTGAGTAGCCTTTGCTTATTGGTTTACTTCCAAGCTCTTTTAAACAGACTCTCAGCTCCCTGCGTGTGTCTCATTGCTGTGTTTGAAACAGAACATGACATGTCTTCCTGTTGCCTTCAGTGATAACTTGTTTATTCTGACCATTGCAACTTTTTGGAGTTGGGTGTTTGAGGTAGTTAATGTTTGGAACGACTTATAGCTGCTGCTTTCTTCCTAAAGTTTTAAGGCTTGTGTTACGTGTGTGCTTTCAGTGTTGTTCAGTCAGTCACTAAAAGTACACCTTCACTGAAATGAAGCCTTGTATTAATAGGTGTTGCTAGTTCGATTCCTCTTCTCTCACACTGACAATGTACCTTTTAGATTTTATCACTTCTGAAACATGGGGAGAGCTTCTTCAGTCTATAAATCAAAGTGTTTTGGACATTTATGACACAGGTTAATTAAAAGTGCTGATTAGATGTCCAGGGCATCTCTCCAGAGGAAAAGTCCATCCAGCAAGTGTTTGCAGGACATCACACTTCATTATGTGACTGCCTCAGAGTTTAATCTGAGACAAAACTAAAAAAAAGAACAGCAAAACAGTGCCACTAGTCTCAAAAAGTTCTAAGGATTGATTCGCACAGTCACAGAATTACAGGGGTTGGAAGGAGATATCTCTGGAGATCATCGAGTCCAACCCCCCCGCAAAGCAGGCCCCTACAGCAGGCAGATACTAACACTGCTCAGAAAAACTGTGCATGAATTGATAACCACCTCTCGCTCCCTTTGCTCGAGTGCTCTGCCTTGTTTTGAAAATGGAGGTCTAGGGGGAATTGAGATCTTCATCTGTGAAGGTTCTGTTTCTGGTGAAGTTAATGTGAATATTTTTGTTGGCTTTTGGGTTTTGTTGACTTTTTGGGGTTTGGATTGGACACCTTCAAGACAAAGATAAAAGTGATGGGTAATTTTGCAGGGGTAAAAATCGTGTTTAAAAGTCATGCCACCCTCCCATTCTTCAGTTCCTACAGGATTTAACTGTATTGATTTGTGAGTGAATTCAGTCTTCCTTTTAATAGCAGGGACCGATATCATAGCTGGATTTTTATATCACTTTTATTAGCTCTTTTATATTCAGAGTTGGTTGCTTCAAGTCCGTTTTAGGGTTAGAGAAAAAAAAAGTGAAACTTGTTTGATGGCTTTTTACAGTTATTCTTTGAGATGTTCTTTATTATCCCAAGAAGCTGTTACCAGTAGCTTCCCTAGGAGCATTTCATATTTTACAAATCAGACAAATTTAGACATAAGGAAAAACTTTCAGAGAGTGGTCAGGCACGGGAATGGCCTGCCCAGGGAGGTGGTGGAGTCGCCGTCCCTGGCAGTGTTCAAGAGGCGTCTGGATGAGGAGCTATGAGGTATGGTTTAGTGCTTGTGGTAGCAATGGTAATGGGAGGATGGTTGGACTAGATGATCTTGTAGGTCCTTTCCAACCTTGTGATTCTATGATTCTAAATGCTACCAGTAAATTTTCCACAGAAATTTTACCATACCAGCCACAGCATTGTTATAAACAGAGATGGTGCTGTGAGCAGATAAATATGAGCACAGGAGTAGTCTTCAAGAGATGGAAGGCCACAAGAGAACTGGGAAGTGGATGCATGACCAAAGCCAGAAAGGATGGCTACAAAGTGGGTTTAAGTTACTCTTTTTACTGCTATTTTCTTTGCTTTTTGTTGTCTTATACCTAGTACTGGCTCTTGACTGATTTTTATGCTGGGAAAGTGTTCATTGGATACTGCTTTTCATTTTAATGAACTCAGAAGTTAAAGGAAACATACCTCATGAAATTCCTTTAAGCTTCTTGGTTTTAGAGGCAGTAATAGTGGTAGTGTTCCTTGTAAAAGAGAATCATTATAACAGTGACAGCTTCCGACTGCAAGTATGTTTCCATAGAATGTTGTTATTATTTTTGACAGTAAGAGTGTATGTGCCAATGCAGTAGGTATATAATAATTACACAGGTGAATACAGTATTGTTTTCGTGTAGGTTTAGTGCTGATGATATTTTACAGGCATCCATCAGAGGATGAGCCGCCTCGGGTCCTTAGTGAAGATGAGATGAACAAACTGGGAGCCAGGATTGTGAAAGCTGAGCTCATGGGAAACATGGTAATGCTTTTGAAAAATTATGACAATTTACTGCAATTTTGCACACAGTGCTTTCGTCTTAAAGAAGCGTGTGAGCAATGGAAGTATATTTGCTGAGCAAATGAGAAGTTCTCTGAGATCTGATCACGTAAGATTTGATGATGCTACTTTTAAGTGTAACTTAAATAGAATATTTAATTTAAATAGAATATTTCTGTAACAGAAATACAGATTAAAAAAATGTGCTTCTGAATTAATGTAGCTATGTTATAGGATTGTGAGGGATTAGTATCAATGGCTCGGATGTTTTATAGGTGATCCTTCAGTAGTGTTGTTCAAATGAAAGTTTGGACACAAGCATGGCTTACTTCTCTTTAGCTTTACAGGAACAGAATAAAGAATGTTTTGAATAAGCATACGAGTGGTGTGTGGGAAGAGAGCGAGACTTTAATTATGGTACCTTTTTTCTTTGGCAAAATCATGTAGCAGAAGATGACATTGCAATTTTGCTGTCACTTTAAATATGCATGTTTTTCTGCATACTCACTCTGAATTAGTTTTTAAATAAAAAACATCCTAATTTTCAGGTGTTTTTATTACAGTATGTATTTCTGTACTGTAGGTACATCTTGTCTGAACAAATATTTGTATTTTATTTCCAGTAAAGAATTGTGTAAATTAAATTGACATTTTCTCTAGTCTTTTTGTGTCATTAGAGTTTTTTAAAATTATCATAAAGCATAAATGAAATGAATAGTTACTTCTGATAGGTTTCTAAAAGTTCAGAATGGTTAAACTAAATCAGTACTACCACTTTGTTTGAAGGAATTGGCTTCAAAACTTCAAGCAGAACTTGATAATGCGCGCAAATTAAAGGAGACTCAGAAGCAGATCCCAGGGAAGTCTCGCAGAGAGGTAAGGGGAAAATATTCCTTTTATTTTTTTTATGCTAATGTGATGTAATGCGAGTAGCAGATATATCAGAGAGAACATGAAATACACATAGGAAAATCAGAAAGTGTAGCTTGCAAGAAGGGTCATATCTTCATTTGTAGACTTTGTCCTCCTAATGGAGAGAAGATTTTTAGGCAAAACTGTGATGTTCTGGTCCAGTTTGACCTCAGTTCCACAGTATGAAAAATCTTACACGTTGTCAGCAGAATTTGAGTATTTTTTCAAGAAGAGTTCATCTCAGACCTTGTACATTTACTAGTATTTTGCTTGTCACTAGAAGCAGGAGTGAAATGGAAGTTAATGTGTGGCCTTTATGTCATGACAGTCATATTAAAGTAATAAATCTCAGGCCTTGAATTTACAAGAATTAAGAATTCAAAAGCTCTCTGTAGGTGAACTTGGAAATTCTCAAGTATAACAATTTTGAGCACCCTTAAGTATTAACCATAGTCTGATTTTTTTATCTTATTTTTTAATTAAAGGATTTTTAAAACTAACAACATGTGGTCATTGCAGAAATACAAAACGTTAATACTAAATGAATTTTCTGAAGGGAAAAATCATTTTAAAAAGATAAGTGAAAACGTATTTAGCAATTGATCTCATAGATTTTGCTTTTACCAAGCGATAGACTGCTCTGCCATGTGGAGATTCCTTCCCAGATTTAAAAGCACTAAGTTCAGGAACATGAGAGTTTGGGAATTCAGAAAGATAAACTTATGAAACAGAACAGGTTTGCATCCTTCTGATTAGACATGACCTAGGTCCTAGTAAGTCTTGGATCGGTGTCTGAAACATTCATGAGTAGTCTAGGAGGAGTCTTATTAAGAAGGACGTATTACAGACTTTGCTAGGCTAGAAATACAAGCTTGCTTCCTGAAAACCTCAAAGCTATTGACTTAGTTGCTTCTGTTCATGAATATTGCTATAAGATAGTTATGATTTGGACTCAATGATCTTCCAACTGAACTATTCAGTTCTATATGATTTTTCTTATATCTTTTGTGTGACTATCTTCAGTTTTGCACTCTTGTAACGTATACTTCAGTTGGGTCTAGGGACTTAGAAGGCACATTTACTGATTGTCTTGTATTCCCCTTAAACATTAGGGGAAAAAAAACCAAAACACTTGGCCTCCTGTCTCCCCTGTTCCCCTCTCAAAACCTCTGGGAGCACCACCATAGTGTTGTGATTGCTACAAGCTTCTGTGGAAGATTGAAGGGTCATCCCTTCTTGTAGATGGGAGTCACACTGACAAGACTCCGGTTCTGAGACCTCTGTGGTTGACCAGGAACTCTGATAGATGGTGGAAAGCAGCTTGGCAATCATGTCCATCAGCTCCCTCAGCACTCTTGGGTGGATTCATGTGGACCCATGGACTTGTAACAGTCCAGTTGGAGTAGTAGGTCTCTGTTTCCACCTGAATCATGGGGGATTTATTCTGCTCCCAGTCCAAGACTTCCAGGTCACGGCGTAGTGTACCCAAGGATAACTGGTCTGATGTCTAAAGACAGATGTAAAGAAGGCATTGAGAACCTCAGCTTTTTGCTTATCCTCAATGGTCAGGCTCCCCGCTGCATCCAGTAAAGGCTGGACATTCTCCTTAGCCCTCCTCTTACTGTTATTTGTAAACCAGTTTGTTTGTTTTTTTTTTCTTTTTTACCCCAGTGGCCAGGTTGAGTTCAAGCTTGGCTTTTGCCTTTCTAATTTTCTCCCTGAATATCCTAACACCTTATTTGTATTCTCCCTGAGTTGCCTGTCCCTTCTTCCACAGGAAGTTAATCCTATTCACCGAAAGTCAGGCTTGTTCAGTGTTTAGAGTGCTTAACCTTGGGCTGCTATTCTGATCTAATTTCCTATTTCAAACTAGAAAAAAATAGCATCATAATGTTTACTTAATGTTCTAATACAGAAAACAATCTGTGGAGCAGTAAAGGATACCAGACACTGACATTCAGAGGTGTGAGGACAGCACACACTAATAAATCCACCTTTTAGTACTAATTGTTTTCCTGTCTAGCCTGGTGTTCTGTTCCACGGCCTTGTTTCTGAGGTGCTTTGCTAACTGACAGCAGCCTGACACACAGTGCTGTTGTCTTTGGAGTCTTCCTGCTTACTGTAGCACTGAAAACTTGTGTCATTTTTATGGCATATTCAGCTATCAAGCCCAATAAGAGCAGTGCTTAGCCCTCCTGACACCACTAACTGCAAAAACACTTATGATAGCATACTAGTTCAGAGGGTATTGAAAATAGTTCATCCTCAGATTAGGCTACTGATATGGATGTAGATACGTATTTAGATAGGAACTTCCCCTGGTGCAACTTAAAGCCATTCCCTCTCATCCTATCACTGCTACATGGGAGAAGAGGCCAACTCAAGATCTCCCCGAATCTCCTCTTCTCCAGACTAAACAATCCCAGTTCCCTCAGCTGCTCCCCATAAGAACTGTTCTCCAGACCCCTCACAGCTTCACTGCCCTTCTCTGGACACACTCCAGGGCCTCAATGTCTTTATTGTAGTGAACTGTAATTTCTTGATCACTTTAAAGCGGTCAATAAGGAACCAGCACCACTTCAAAAGAATTGATCCTGTCCTCTGCACAAACCCGTCACCCATGCATACCCCTTATGCTAGTATGAGTCTACTTTCAGTCACACAGTAAAATGAATTGGGAAATTGATCCATGTTCAATTAATTGCAAAGAAAGAAAGAAAAAGACTAGCTATGGAGATGCATTCAGAATTACCTTCACCGCCTTCTGATTTATCTTCCAAATTTCCTAACGAAAATGAAAATAAGGAAAGCAAAGCCACTTTTTGGGACCTTTCAGCACAACACTGGCAACGTTACTTCAAGGAACCATGTAAACAAGGGATGACCCTTCTTGTAGATGGGAGTCACACTGACAAGACTCTGTTTCTGAGAGGAGGATATGGGGTACTGCAGCCCTGTCTGCCTGACCTTGATGCCAGGGAAGGTTATGGATCAGATTACCTTGAGGGATATCGCACAGCATGTGGGGGACAACCAGGCGATCAGGCCCAGCCAGCATGGGTTCACAAAAGTCAGATCCTGCTTGACCAACCTGATCTCCTTCTATGACCAGATGACCCAACTAGTGGACGAGGGAAAGGCTGTTGATGTAGTCTACCTAGACATCAGCAAAGCCTTTGACACTGTCTCCCACAGTATTTTTCTGGAGAAGCTGAAAACTTCTAGCTTGGACAGGGGCAGACTTTACTGGGTAAAGAACTGGCTAGAGTGCTGGGCTTATAGAGTGGTGGTGAATGGAGTTAAATCCAGCTGGTGACTGGTTACGAGTGGTGCTCCCCAGGGATTGGTATTGGGGCCTGTCCTGTTCAATATCTTTATTGATGATCTGGATGAGGGCATTGAGTGCACCCTCAGTAAGTTTGCAGATGACACCAAGTTGGCAGGAAGTGTTGATCTGCCTGGGGGTAGGAAAGCCCTACAGAGGGATCTGGACAGGCTGGACCACTGGGCTGAGGTCAATGGGATGAAGTTCAACCAGATCAAGTGCCAGGTCCACAACAACCCAGGCAACACTACAGGCCTGGGGGAGAGTGACAGGAAGACTGTGTAGAAGAAACGGAGCAAGAGGTGTTGGTTGACACTTGGCAGAACATGAGCCAGCAGCGTGTCCAGGTGGTCAAGAAGGCCAATGGCATCCTGACTTGTATCAGAAATAGCACTGCCAGCAGGAGCAGGAAAGTGACCATCAGCTCTGGTGAGGTCATACCTTGAGTACTGTGTTCAGTTTTGGGTCCCTCACTACAAGAAAGACACTGAGGTCATGTAGTGTTTCCAGAGAAGAGCAACGAAGCTGTTGAGGGGTCTGGAGCGCAAGTCTTAATGGGGTGTGCCTGAGGGAAATGGGATTGTTCAGTCTGGAGAAGAGGAGGCTCGGAGGAGACTTTCAGTGCTCTCTACAGCTACCTGAAAGGAGGTGTGGTGAGGTGAGATCAGCCTCTTTTCCCACATAACTAGAGCCTGGTCTAGAGGGAGTGGCTTCAAGTTGCGCCAGAGGAGGTTCATGTTGGATATCAGGAAAAATTTATTTTCCAAAAGAGTGGTCAGGTGCTGGAATGGGCTGCCCAGGGAAGTGGTGGAGTCACTGTCCCTTGGAGGTGTACAATGTTTAGATATTGTACTGACGGACATGATTTAGTGGGGAAATATTTGTGGTAGGTGAATGATTGGACCGGATGGTATTTAGAGGTCTTTTCCTACCTTGGTGATTCTGTGATTCTATAGTTCTGGGGTAGAGACTGCATGTGACATAAATGGCAAAACTGTGACTACATGCACTGATAGCAAAATGCATAGCTGGCTTTGCATGGTCAGCTCCAGTGAGAGATGTTGACAATTCTTGGACTGCATATATACAGCAACAATGAATGCATATGCAAAGGCATTTCTTAAAAGGTAAATTAAAAATGTAGCTTGTTTTGTCTTTACATTTCAGCACAAGGCAACCTTCAGAGCCAATGGAAATTAAAAAAAAACACAGAACAAACAAACAGAAAAACCAGGAGCAAACTGCGTGAATGTGCCAAAGCAGCATTTGGACTAACCTGCATTTTGATTTTAGATGGAATTAAATGGCGCTTATGTTCAAATTCCCGTGTCTCATTTTTATGGCCATTTAAGCCCTACTGAAACTGTAAAAGAAGACTGCTGTGCCATAGTGATTCTGCTTTAGGATAGATGAGGACAGTGAGTGCTTATTGAATGTAAAGACAGCAGAAAATTGTGAAGGCTTCAGTATTTAAAAAGTGACTTCCATCTTTTCACACTTGCTTTAGTATTGTCCCTGCGTAAGAATTAGTCCAATCTGCTCAAGGAAAAATATTCTGCTTTTGTGTTGCTAAAAATTTGCTTAACTGTGTTTGTGTTTTTTAATCAGAAAATATGTCGATACAGTGCAAATTTAGGTAAATCTAGGACTCTTCATGGTGGTGGATGAAGGAAGTGTGTTTGCACCTTATAAAAATCTTATATACATTTTGTACTTGGAGCTGAAAATAACTATTCCTTTTAAGGAAATTTCAAATGAACGAAAGGACCCCTTCTGAGCCCTAAACCTGTTATTGGGTTCCATAGCACTTAATCAGTATGCAGGAAACAGAAAGTAATCTCTGCTGGGTGATTGCTAGAGACAGTTTTTAATAATGATGAATTGTGTTTATAATATGAATACAAAATTGAGTGAAAAGTAAAAGGTGGTTCTTCAAGCAAAGTAGCACGGTAGAATATATACTATCAGAGAGTATTTAAAAGGTGAGAGTGAGGTTCTGAAAAGCAGAAAAGCAAATACTGACTTTTCTATTACGCACTTGAGATAAATTGTAAGGAAAACATGAATGACTACAGCATAGTCAGTCTTCATTTGAATAACAGTTTTCTGTGAAAATGCAGCTGCCTTCAGTCTGATATGATTCATTCAATGACTGTATTTAAGCTATAAGGAATAAAACAGCATTTGATTTACATTTTCTACAATATAGAGCAAAAAACCTCAAAATCTGCTATTTTTTTTTCTAATGAAGCATGTGTGCTGCTTCTGTGGAGACTGTTGGGCAAGGTATCCCTAGAGCAATCGTCTTCAGTTTTGGCAGGCATTGTAGTTCACTTTACTGTGTGTATCTGACTAACACTGTACTGCTTTAAGGGAGACATTTTTTTCTAGGCTACCTGTTGCCTCCAGGCAATGATAACACTCTCCAGCCCATTACGGATCTCACAGATGGAAGGAATGTTACAAGGGAAGGACAAGATGCTTCTTAATTTAGCTCCTTTTATCTTGGAGAGAAAATCTTTATAGCATCAAGAACGTAGTATACAAGTGGGGTTTTATGAGTATAAAACTTAAGCAGTAGTTAATAAGTGTGAACAGGACACTGAAGGAGAGGTGAAATATAGTCAGTACTTCAGATGCGATGTTTAGAAAAATGAAAAAATGCCCCAAGCCCTTAAAATTAACATTCAAAATTGCAGGTGTGCCATTGTGTTCAATTTCATGTTTGAGAATAGATATAAAAGCGATTTATTTTTCTGCAGTAAAAATATTTCCTTATCAAAGCTCACCTGTAACATATTTTAGTTTTACGGAGTTGAATGGCCTTTCATTGCGCCATATCCAGTGTAGGAGTTCAGCTCACTTGTAGTAAATCTCTTTGACTTATGTAGATACAGGATCTTTTAAAAATTACTTAAAACTCTTGGAAGAATACAGCTGAAACGTGTGTGAGAATTAGGATGTTGGAGTCTAACGACCCTTGCTAAATGTACAGTAAAAATCTGCGGTTTCACTTGGAGATTCAGATAATGTGGAGATACAATAACAGATTTTGGCCAGCTGCATCTCAAATGTTTTCAGTGCATTTTCATTTCTAATCGCTGCTGTTCCACCACACACGAATCTCCTGTGCAGGATGGCTGTCCCATCGTGTCTTCAGCCAAAGCTTTTCTCCATGCAGCGCGCTGAATAGTTATAACTAGATCAAGGAATAATAAAGTAGGCATACATTCACAGAAGAACCTTAACAGCATTAGACTGCAATTTTAAAAATAATAGGTATATGCAGCTTCTGGTGAGAGTATTTCCTGAAAACTCTTGTTCATGTCAGCTGCAGAACGTTAAATAATTCTTTATACTACAAAAACATATTAAGACAAACTTTCTTAACTTCCTAAATGTAATTTTCAGGAAATTGAGTTTTGTATTTAAAAAGTACTGGAGAAATTGTATTAGTAGCTAAATGAAATAAAATATCATACTCGTTTCAGTACATTATCGCATTCTGAGTCTTATATTACATTTCTGTCTTTGATAAGATGAAACAGAAATTTGTGGCCTTAAGAATCAATATGCTGCAAGACCTTTCTTTTTTGTGGTCTGAATATTTATGTTTTGTATCTGATGTTCTTTTCTATAGAAACAATATACCTAGTCATGTTTATTTTTATTTCCTTTTTCTACATCCCATGCCTGCAGTGGCACTTACGCTCTGTTTACAAGACTCTTTCAAAATATAGCTAGCCATTTGAAATATCAAACTGCATCTTCAAACCTTTTACTAGAGCTATATTTGCAAGGTTATATGGCTTGCAGACATCTGATGTTGTTCTTCCTAGGCTTAATCTCTTCAGTTTTCCCTGTTAGGCTCTCATTACAGGACGTAGTGCAAACTGCTGTCAGGTACACGTGTCTAAGTCCTAATCTTAATTCCAGAAGCTGGTAATAGAAAGCCTTCTGATTTTGATTTTAGGTTGTATGCTTGTTCATTCTATTCATGAGATGTTATTCTGATCATCTTATCTCAAAGATGCTCTGAGTACTGAGAGCAAATAGAACAACTATTGAATGCAGAGTTTATTGGGGGCGTTCAGTATCAAGAGTAAATGAGTAAGGCGGTCAGCTTTGTTATTCTGAGCAATGAGCAGTTCAGATAAAATTCCATTTTTCAGAATACAGGAACAAAGAATTGAATTTAAAGGGCAAACAGTTTTATAAGACAAAATTACATTTTTACATAACATGTTATTAACTGCTGCCACTAACTGGATTAAAAAAGAGATAAATTAGTAGTTATGTGTCTAATCCTTTTGTAATAATGAATGTTTTCACTTATGAATTAGGAGCTATGATTTTTTTTTCCATCTCATGTTTTATATATAAAGCTAGCAGAACCTATTGAAGATATTCTTCTGTATTTGGTCCGGTGTTACAGCTTGCATTAGATTTTCTGCTTTTTCTCCTTTGTTAAATGCAAGGTGCTAATTATTCTTGATCTTGTTAAAAGCAAACAAACAAGCAAAACCACAAAAACTTTTTTTAGTCTTTCAGCATTTATCTAATACTTTTAGAAGTTGATCAGTAATGCTGATTACTATGTTTACTGGAACACTGAATTTCTAACCTGGGCTGAAGTTTGCTCTTACTTCCTCTTTCTGCTATTTCCCTTCATCTTCCTTTTTTTTTTTCCTTCTCTGTAGGAACCCAAATCAAAGATGGATAAGAACCTAAGCCAAAGCTTTATACTATGGTCTGCTGTATGGACCTGTGACCATTTTAACTTCTTGCTGTGATATCCAAACCTGGGTCTTGTTAGGAGAATGCTGTAGTAATTTATTAGATATTACCTTTTGAAGTGGGCGGTTCAGGTATTCACAACAAATGGCAGACCCTGATGAGTAGCCTAGGTGCTCTGAAACTTAATGGGCACTCAGGGTAGTAAATACACTGGTGAGCTCTGCTCATAAAAATGGTTACAAATAGAAGCAGACTTGAGCCTGAGCAGGGCTGCCTCATCCTTCTGGAAACTCAGGTGATCGTGTGTAACCACAGTCTGAGGAGTCAGAAGAAGATCAGTTGAAAACGGAGAAAACATTTGAAAATAATAGGAGACAGAGGATGGAAGAAACAGCTAGCTGTAGTCCAGCATGCTGAGAAATCCTTAGACCAATTAGAGATAATGGATTCAAGGTATTTCCATTGGCCCTGGACTGTAAGAGAAATAAACAGGTTATACAACAAATTAGTTCAGCACCTAATTTATCTGTGAGCAAAGAGCTGGTGTGTGGTGGTTGTGGTTTGTCTTTATTGAAGGCATCGGCAAGCTTTGTTTTTCCCTTGTTACATCGTGCTGGTACCTCTCCAGTGTAGCCCTTAGTGAGGATGCGCAGACAGCTTGTTTCACACAGTCTACAGCTTTTTGTTTGCTCAGTAATTAAAAAAGTTTGTTTTTCCTAGCTTGCACTGCTCTCAATCCATCAGTGTACTGCCTCTTAAAGTGTATTTTGTTCTCTTTAACTGCTAATACTGAAACCCAGTTCCAATTAAGCGGATACTGTCTCGGATGATTGCCCTGCTTACTCCCTTTGTTTAGGCACTTGAATGTCTGTTCCTGCATATATGGAGGCAGAGCTTTTTCCATTTTCTCTTGCTAGATTATGGAACAGACAGCATCTCTGGAGAGTTCAAAAATCATTTATGGAGCTGCATTTTATTTACTTATTTAATTTTAAGCATTTATCTTTCTCATTGTTTTGTTCACTCGGGTGTTAATTACTCTGCAGCGTCTTGTATATTTTTGAGAACTGCTTTGTACTTTGCATGTTTAATTGGCCTGAACTAGAAATCCATGTTCCTTCGTTAATGGCAACAAAGAATTCCAGTCTAGTTCAGTAAATTCACCCAAACATTGCTTGTTAGGGATGTAAGTTATATTGTCTGTGTACGAGTCATCACATGGCTCAGGAATGGTGACCGAGCCGCTTCTGCAGTTTCAATTTTAACATATAATAGTTTATATAATATTTAATATACTTCAGCATGTATTTTAAAAGTTTGTATTGTACTTCTAACTGTAAGATGTTATTTATCTGACAGTAATTCAGGAAAAATTAATACATTGATCTAACCATCTATTTTGTATTTATAATAGAGCATAACATAATTGAAGTCATTCGGAAAGCTGAGAGATTTAAAGTAAGCTTTGTAACAGCATGTAATGCCATGCCACTTTATGAAGGGATAAATACACTTTCTAGATACTAAAAGCAAGTTAAAACAGAAGCAAAATCCATTCTCTAAGTGTGTCTCTCTATATAAAGCACAAGAAGATAATTAATGCCTCTTTTCTGAAAGATGGTGCAGTTCCTGGGAATATTTGTGAAGTCTTCTGGATGGTTTCACAGAGTGGTAGAAGGAAAGAAAGTCATTACTCTATTCTTGTGCTGTGATAAGTGGGTCTTAGTATACACTGTGTCATATAGTCATGGGAATGCAAAAACTTAGAAATCAACAGAAAATATGAGAGCAGGGGATAAAGAATCCTAATTGCTGTTACATATGAAGTTTGATGGTGCGTTCCAGAGTTAATGAGATAACTGACAGTAGTTAAACAGATAAAAGCTCTCAGCACACTCTTTCAGTTAGGTAACCGCATGCCTTTAAGCTCCTCAGAAAAGGCTGGTTCTGCTAAGAGTCATTACTTCACCTTACAAAGGCTCCTTTCTCATTTATCATACCTGCTGAAGTGTCTTTATCATACTTTTGTGAGTTTGTCTGTTACAAACTTTAATAGTACAAGGGCTTCTCTGAAAGAGATGCCTCCTATTTTATCATGTTGGCCTACAACATCAGAGGAGGATGTTGGTGGTACAGCAGTAGAGGTAGAACTGTTATGTTGTTGCTGTGTGACAGATGGCAGCAGAGGGACAGTCTGACAGCATGGCGTCTGACATGGAAGTGCCTATGAAGCAAAGGTGTGTCTCCAAATTCCTTCATGTGGAAAAAATGGCATCCCTTGACATTCATTGACGCTTGCTGAATGCTTATGGCCAAGCAGCGGGTGTGAGCACAGTGAGGCGGCAGGTGGTGCGTTTCAGCTGTGGTGACAGCAGCAGTGGGTCACCTGCGCTTGTGCAGGCTTTTAGGGAGCGGCATGCAGGCTGTTGTTCATAGCTGGTGAAAATGCAGAGCTTGTGGTGGTCGTTGTATCTGCTGTCTTTGTACCGAGTCCTATTTACGTGATGCAGTGAGTGCTGAGGTATGTGGATGTATCTTTAGGAATTGTTTTGGGGAACACCAGAGACAATCATTTTTTATGGAAGCTTTCTTGAAAAATTTTACTGACGTTTTGGTTTGAAAGTGGTTCTTTTTTTTTTCTTTTCAAAAGTGGAATGGGAACACAATTCAAACAACTCCTTTGTCACCTTTTCATATTTCTTTGCAACAGCCTCCTGATCATTTCTTATTTTTCCGTGAGAAAGCTTTCTGCTTCTGAAGTTTAGAAATAGTTTGTTTATTAGTAATAAGAGCCTCTTCCAAATTAACTTTTGCCTTGCCTTTTTTTTGTTAGGTACAATACACTTCTACAATTTATATTTAAAACTTTTCAAAGTTATATTTAGACAGGAGTTCGACTTCTGAAAGATGTCTTTACCTCTAATAACTGCTTTAATCTTCAGAATAATCATACCTGACACATTTGATCTATTGGATTCACTCGTTCATAATATGCGCCTTTGAATTTCCCTCGGATGGAGCACTTCACCATTTTTATTATTATTTTTAAAAAAACTTCTGAAGTTAAAGATTACTGTCTTCTGTGCCTTCTCCTGTTCTCTGGAATATTAAAGCTGAAGATGCCATGGTCAGTCTCTGTGTCCTGTGGCAGGACCCTCCAAACAAAAAAACTGGACAGACAAACCCTGTAGGTGCTGACTTCAGTATGTGTTACACCTTAATGTTTGTCCTCAGCGTTATCTCATGGTGTGTAAATGGGAACCGGCTGAAATCTATTGCCCTGATGGCTTCATCTGACTTCTTTTTACTGGTTACCTGCTTGTCATACAGAGAACACTCCTTTTGCATCTGTCATTCATTTAAGTTGGAAGTACATCCTGGTCTATTCCCTTCATTCTGTCGTCTTTCTTCATCTTCTTGTCCTTGTCTTTTTTCATCTAGAGATGCAGAACCTTTTTCCCCTATTGCAGTTAATCACCTCTTTTCCCCTAGTCCTTCCCAGGAGAGAGAAAACACCTGTTCTGAAAAAGTGGTGTATGTAAAGTGTTCCTCCTCTCCATCCTTATTCGAGCCAGGTCAGTGTTGGACATCTTGATTTGCACCACAAAAGTGAGGTCTGCCTTTGGTGGTACAGAAGTGGGAAATTTAGTATATCTAGACGTTTTTTTTCTCCGTAGCTTCTGCCTTTGTGTGCCTATTCCTGTAAAATATAAGCTGTTTGAGCCAGCATACTTCAGTATCTCCAGAACTTTCTGATTTGATCGGGGTTTCTGGGACAGGCTTTAAGTGGGGAGGAATGGCACGTGTAAAGTAGACACATCAGTTGGTTAGTGGAAAATAGCTTCAAATTGAGATTAATAAGGTTGTTTATACGACTTGACAAAGGCTGTCCTAATATCACCAGATTTAGTGACGTCCCCCTTCTTGCTCTAATTTCATCATCTGACTTACCTGAACATCTTTGTTGTCTAGTGTAATCAAGAAGCTCTCACATTTTTATTTTTTATTCTTTTTTTTTTTTCCAGAAAGTTAAGTGCTTATTTTTCTGGTGAACATTTTCTGCCTTTCCTCTTCTTATTTTAATGTATAAATGTATCTCTCTGTCTATCTATGTTTTTATTTGAACTCAGCACCCCAAGGTGGTGGGAAAGTACTGTTGTCCCAGTTTTGGAGAGTGCTGGTCTAAGCTGGCTCCTGACAAGACATTCATCATGCAGCTCAGCTGTCAGAGTGGTGACTTCCATCCCAAATGGGAGCCTAGGTGGTGGGAGACAGCTTCTTGAATTGATAAGGCAGTTTTTGTGGTTACAGCAGTGGCTGAAGATGTAAGACTGAGGTTGGGTGCATCAAGGGAGCGATGTGAAACAGTATGTAGTCCTCTTGTCCATTACTTCTAGGTAGCTGACTCCAGTAGAGTAAGTTACAGCTGTAAATACCTTGAGATGGAGTTTGCAAGAGCTGAAGTGCAGTCAAATATTTGAACAGTCATTTGAGAAATGAATATATTCATTCAGCTCCCTGGTATTTTGTCTAGAGGACTGGAATCCTTTGTCACTGAGTTAGGTGACAGTGCTTCCTTTTCGGATTTGCTGATAAATTCAATCTCACCAAATGAATCCTCCATGTCTTCTTTTTACTGCTGTACAAATATTGCAGGTCTCCTCTTCCTCCTTCCCTCCTTGTTTGGTGGGTAGAGAAATCATAGGAGGTGGATTTATAATCTTGAGCTACACTGAAGTTAAATCTTCCACATAAGTGAACTATTTTCTTCCAGAATATTTTCATAAAAGGATGTGGGGTTTTTTTCTGAATGAAATCTCTATCTTTCAGAGTGTTAATGAGCAGCTGACGTGAACTAAGACAACTAGGGATAAAACTTCAGGATAAAGGTGCTTAGTCCAGGCCTTCCGATTGGGCTTGGCTGTGGAAAAGATATTATTACGCTATCCATCTCTGGTGAAATGAGAACAGTTTGGGGCATACTCAGAAGCATAACACAATATGACTCTAGAACTCTACTGATAGATCTTGATAGATCTTGGGGTCTGTTATAGTCTTAGGTGCTGGAGATCTGGAGTCCGGGGAATTAACTTTTCTGTCCAAACTTAGATGACCTCATTTGTAAGTAGGTCCTTAATGCAGGTGTTTGGTACTGGCTTTATAGTTCTGAAAATGTCCAGTATAACAAGGAATTACATTATCTGGCAGAGTGTTTCTACAAGGATACAAAGGAGTCTCCTCTATGTTCATATAAGTGATAGAGACTTCACTGTTTTCCTGTTGCTGGCTGACAGATTGAGCTGAAACCAGCAGTTGGCATCTTGCTTCATGGGTTCTGATAAAGTCAAATCAACATTGGTTTTAACTTTCTATATCTACGTCTGATGGTAAGGACCACTCTATAAACTTCTTTCCAGTGAGGTGCTGGAACAGGCTGCTGAGAGAGGTTGTGGATGCCCCATCCCTGGAGTTGTACAAGGCCAGGTCGGATGGGGCCCTGGGCAGCCTGGTCGAGTATTAGATATGGAGGTTGACAGCCCTGCCTGCAGCGGGGGGGTTGGAGCATGATGATTCTTGAGTTCCCTTCCAACCCAAGCCATTCTGTGACTCTTTGAAATGGAAGTCTGATCTAATGGGATATATTCAGAAGTAATAGTCAATGTTTTGGCTAGCTTGCTTGCCAAATTTTGGAGAAACAAACTAACTAACTAAAAAAATCCAGCCTCCATCCCCCTCGTCCCCCCCCCAAAAAAAACCCCAAGCTAACCAATCAACAAATAAAAACCCAAGATAAAACAAAAAACACCCACCCCCTCCAGAAACAAAAACAAAACAAAAACCCAAACCAAAATCACCCATAAAAAACACAGCAGAAGTGGTAAATTGCCAAAGCTTTTCAGATGTTTTTCAGGAGTACGCCATTGGGTTGGTTGTGTAAATTAATTCAATATTCTCTGTTGAAGTATTGAGAAGCATTGTGTTCCTTTTGGGAATGAGGTTTTATGAGAAAGAATCAAGAATGCAAGGTTAATTCTTTTTAGAAAAACATGTTTACTCTGGACTTGACCCGTTGGATACATTTTCAATATCCTGTTCATTTTCACTGTGCGTGTCATGTAATAGTACCTTTTATAATTAAAATAAACATGCAACAAGAAAATAATTTGTTCTTTAATCTTTAGGGTTTAAATTGTTTATTTAATGTGGGATTAGGTGTTTCTTTTGTTTTTGTCTTTTATCCTCTGTTTTAAAGTGTGTCTTAAAACCTGTTACAGGCTGCAAGCCATCAAGAAGATGAGCAAGTGATCCTTGTCAGAACAGATCAGAGTGGAAGGGCATGGCCTGTGACTGCATCAACTGAACCACAGGAGCCTAAAGGAAGACGGAGAAAGAGGCAGATGGTAAGTTTTATAGAAGTGAGTATTAAGTAGTGTAATTCTAAAATGATTTTGTAGATGTACTTGTGTGGTGCAATAATCAATGTGAGTGTCTTATCAGAATGTCAATAGGTAGTTAAAAGTTCCCTTCAGATGATGTTTGTAATTAAGTGATAGAGTACATATTTATTAAGCATATATTAAGTTTATTTTCAGACTTACATTTCCCTAGAGACCATTTTAAGGCTTATTTAAATGTACTATCAAGTGTCTTTTTTTTTTTCAGATTCTCACAGTCTCTTAGCTAAGTAGTTTATATTACATGTTTGTAAATAGTAAAGTTTAGCAGAGCTGAATACTTCCAAGATATTCTCCATGACTAATGTACCTTTTTTCCTGATAAAAAATACTGCTGATGATAATAAAAATTATGACCTAACCTTAACAGAACAGTGTTTGGGGGGACAGTGTGAATCTGAAGCTGGAGCAGGATTTTATAATTTGGATATTTGCTTGCCGACAGTAAACTATTACTTTGATCTTGGGGCTGGGGGAGCATTCGGTACCTCTATATTTCTAGTATGTATTTGATTGGTAAGACAGATCAGTTTGCAGTAGTGCTATGAAGGAGTCAAATGTACAAGAGAAGGAATTGTTTGTAATCCTCCTGTTGTTTTTGTTTTGGAAAAATGCCGCCTTCGGCATATGGTTAGTGAACGTATCCTACCATATCCTTCAGTATTTAGCTTAGTCCTGCTCTGAAGGACAACCTGTTTCTTTGAGCACTCTAAGATGGCAGAGGTACCACATTTATACAAATTTTCAGTAGTGTTTGTAATTGCTTGTTTTTTTTTTTTAAACTACAGTAATTGATGGAAATTACTGTTTGGAATATTCCATCTTTGTGAACTGATCAGCTGTTTTAGTGAGTTACCCTGCATCTTTCCAGAGTGGTAAGCTCTGTCAGCCTGAGGGTATAAGAGCTGTAGGCAGTATTTTTACTTAGGCATACTGAAACAACTGAAGAAAATGGAAAACTCTCCTTTCCTTAGGTCAAAGGAAGCAGCAAGCGCAGTTGTTTCAGATATGTTTAGCTTGATCCCTCATTCTTTAAACTTGTTGAAATTATCAGGGTCTGAATTTCATACTTGCTCTTTCTCCCTAGGTTAATATTTATTTTCATCGTTTGTTTCCAGGTCACGACTCATGTAGATAAAAAAAGAGTAAGATATTTTCAGGATGATGACAGTATGAGCCTGCAGGATTTAGTCAAAAATGAGAAAATGAGAACAGCAGAGGATCAAAATTCATTGTTCATGCGCATGGCATCAAAGGTAAGGTATGCGTTTTTGAGCATTTTACTATCAGAAGTATTGAGAAGACAAAAGAGTCTCACTGTGCTAGGTTTGTTGCTTTGACATTCTCAAAGTCATGGAAACCTGTGTGCACGCAGGAAATATGATGGTTCAGTTCCTCCATGAGCTGATTGTTCTGCCTGTTTTTTTAAACTTTTGAGGTAAATTCTCTTAGTGTGCTGTATGTTCATTTTTTTTAAATGCCCAACAAAGTCTGTTTTCCCCAAATTAATGATGAATAAGAGCAGCATTTTCTTAGTGCTTAGAATCCAGGAGAGTACCATAAAAGTGGTTTTGTATTTGTTTGATGTCATTTTTATATTCTCATTTTTATGGTGTTACTTGAAAGAGTCTGATAAAGTCCAGTAGAAAATATTTAATCTGTTGTGATAAACCTTCTGGCAGGAAGTTCTTCTGGAGAGGTTATCAGAGCTTTAGATAGTAATGTGGTTTGTGCGTCTAATTCAGCTGCTTTTGGTACCTCTCATTCTGTGTGCGTAACGTTTTTGGTAAGCAATCTTGTGTCTACAGTCCATTGCTTAAAGATTTAAGTTACTTGCGTGGTAGGGTTTTCTGGGATATTGTTGAAATTTTATCCAGGTAGGAATGGCACAGAAATGGCTGGGCATTGGCTTGTAGCTATTTTAAAAATAAAGATTCTGTACAAATGATCATAAACTTTGGCAGTTGAACTTCTGCGTATATATGGTAGAGAAATTATAGAGTAATATAGTGTTAATCTTCTAAAGAGAAGTTTTTTTTTTTAAAAAGTATTATGTGGCAAAAGAAGATGATGATAGTGCCTTCTAGTAGGATACAAACACCACAGCAACAGCAGGTAAAAAAGAAGGAAAATTAGTTCACCCCTTCTAATGACCAGTGACAGCCCAAGAAGAGTGCAGTCTCTATCCAGAGAGATGCTGCTCCCTCAGCTGCTGACCCATAAATGAAGGTGAGGAGGGATGGATCCAGGCTCCAGCCTTTCCAGTCACTCATGTGCACCAGAGCTCCCTGGGTTAGCCACACCTTCTCACCTGGTGCTCACCCACTGGTTCAGGCCATGACCTGGCAATTCTGCTGCAGAGAAGATGCTTGCAGGCTGTTAAGAAACTCCAGCACTAAATGTTAACTGCAAATACATGCCACGGACAAAACAGCTTAAGGGAGAGAATGCCTTCCCAAAATGGGATAAAACTTTTATTATAAGTAAGTCTGAGGATGGCTAAACAGAAAAGTGAAGTGCTTGCCACATCCAAGTAAGAGGAATGGAAAAGAGCTTGAGCCTAGCAAGCTATAGAAGTAAGCTTTGATAAGAAAGATTGAAAAATGATCGTGAGGGAATTATATTCAGTCGAGATTTTGAGTCTGCTAAAATAAAAAAAACAGGGATTAAACTCACTGGATGTTGCCTGCACAAATGTTGTGTTAAAAAGAACCCATCGAGGTGTAAATAGAGCATTTGGGAAAGGTAAGCGCTTGATAGAAGAACTTGTGAACTGCTTGCATTTGAAGAGCAATTGAGGGAACTGGGGCTATTGAGCTTGAAGAAGAGGAGGTTGAGGGGAGGCCACATTGCTCCTATAGCTACCTGAAAAGAAGTTGCAGTGAGAAAGGTGTTGGTCTCTTTCCTCAGGCATTTTCTCAGGTGACAAGTGATAGGACTTGAGAAAACAGCCTCAGTTTGCACCAGGAGAGGTTTGGACTGGATATCAGGAGGAATTTCTTCATGGTTAGCAAGGTTAGAAGTGGTAGAATAGAAGTGGTAGAGTCGTGATTCCTGGATGTATTTTAAGAGGCTTGTGGACGTGGAATTTGGGAATGTGGTTTAGTGGTGGACTTGGTCTTGAAGTCCTTTTCCAACCTAGATGTCCTTGTTTCTAGTATTAACTATAAATGGTTACAACTATAAAGAGATTCTTTTGCATGAGGGATTATTTATGGGGAATAAATGATTAACTGTCTCAATAGCATCAGTGAAATGAAATTTAGTTCAATTGTATAAAAATCCATCATTTTAAACCCAAATTTGAACTTGAGAGGAATAATGACAAATGACTAAAACCAAGTGGTCCTCACTCAAGTGATCTGAAAACAGTCAGACGTGACATTGCTGAATGAGGAACTGCTGAGTGCAGCCTTTATTCATCTGTGGTGCTGAGGACCAAAGGATGGCAATGGCAATAGCATTCTTTAAATAGAAAATAGAAGGCAGGAATAAATGTTTAAATTTTTATAATAAAAGGAGGTTACTAGTGGACTCCATAATAATCTCTTCTGTTCAACATGTACAGAAACCATCTGGAAGGAGGGATACTTCTGACATTTTGTTCTTGTTACATAGTTATTCAAGTCTGTTAAAACTAGGGTTCACTATGAAGAACTGAGGAATTCAAAACAAAAAGTGTTACAAAACTTATGTCTGAACTGATTCTTGAGATTCACTTTAGAAAGTCACTGGAGAGAAGTATGTATTTGAGTGGTGTGAGTCTTCTGTCCTATTTTGAGTGCCTGCTGAATGATTCTATGGGTGTAAAAGGAATTAAGAAAATTAGCTCAAACACACATGATTGTGCTGTAGACCTCTAAAATACAGAGAAAGAGATCCCATCATAGGTATCTGGACAGTAAATTCAGATGAAGGTCAGGATTGATGCATGTAGAGTGGTGATGATCATAGACTCATTAAGGTTGGAAAAGATCACTAAGGTCATCTGGTCCAACTGTCAACTCATCACCATCGCCCTCTAACCCTTACTGCCACATTTACCCTTTTCTTGAATGCCTCCAGGGACGGTGACTCCCTGGGCAGCCTGTTCCAGTGCCTCACCTCTCTTCCTGAGAGGAAATTTTTCCTAACATCTAACCTGTACCTGCCCTACTACAACTTAAGTCATTACCTCTCATCCTAAATGAATGATAATGATGAAGCTGGGTGAAACTCAGCTGTGCATGTAACACCACAGGCTGTTACTATTTCATTCAAGAGTAGTTGTGAGCCTGCAAATATCATCTCAGCACCAGTGTGTTTGAAAAGGTAAACACAATTTGGGGGATTTTGAAAGATGGGAATTTATGACCAACTTAAAGCATATAATGCTACTATAGTGTACCAGTGATGCTCCCATAGTTGAAGGATACCCAAGTGTGGTCAAAGGCACAGAATGGTGGACATCTGAAGAATACCTGACATTTTTTCAGCTTGGGTGGGAAGAAGGCAACTGGTAAAATAGAATTTACAATTAGTATAAAAATTGTCATAGAAAGCAACTACTTCTGTATCAATTAATATATGAAATGGTCATGGACCAGAGTTTAACATGATGGAGGTTTTCATTCGAGCAGTAAGTGAAGGAGACTGTAGAACTTGTATTGTAGAGCACAAGATACTTTGGAGGCTGTTACTGTGAGCAGGAGGAGAGAGGATATGGCAATTGTAAACTACAGTTTCATTGGTAATTATTGAATATGGAAATATGAATACAGTTGTGTCTCAGGATTTCCACGTGCTGAGAGAGTTCTCCTCTGCATTAGGAGAATTGCTGAGAGCTGCAGATGTGTAGCAGGAGTGTCAGTTGTAGGAGTTTTTCGCCGAACGTTTTAGCTATTGCTGGAGATTAATTTTTGTAATGTAAAATAGTCAGAATGCAGTGCAGTGTACAGCTGAGTTCAGTGTTCTTCATTCTGTTTTTCTTGTTTGTTCATTTGTTTTAGGATAATATTTCTTAGTAATGTTGGAAGAGTGTTTCCTGGTTTATGTATCTGTTTTTTTTTAGTTTATGATGGCTCTGAAGTTTGCAGTGACTTTGGAGCAGCTGTACTGTGGCTCTTTTTTCTTACTAGACAAAGAGGCACTGCATCACGTGATTTTGTTAGAATGAGCTTCATGACTAGCTCTTGGCTAAATCTTTTAAGAGAAGATTGAGATCCGTTGGGTAATTTCATTCATCTTACTGGCTAAATGAGCTAGAGCAGGTTCTCAAAGAACATCTTCATGTCAGTTACTGCTCAAGGTGAGGTTCTGCTTTCTGCTGTGTAAGTGTATAAGTGCAATGTGTTTTTAGTTGTCCAAATCATAATTCATGGTGCCAAAGACCTGCAGTACCATGCAACCTCACATTTAAGTTTCAAAGATTATTTTTTTTGGTTGGTTTTCATAAAAAGGAGCATTATACATGCTGGTTTCTCTCCTTTGTTAAGATCTGATATGCTTTAATCATTTCTGTATAGCTTATCACCACAAAATGTGATGATTTTCATCCGGTGGTGATTGTGTCTTCATCTTAAATTAAGAAACTGACTATAGGCACACTCAGTTTTCCATATCTTTAGGTAGAACGTGTTCTTCTTGACAGCATTATAAGGTCAGCATTAGTTTGAAGTGTTGGTTTCTGTTTTTACTTTATAAACCCGTACTGCACTGCGCATCTGTGTTGTTATCTGGAAGCTCGGTGAGACAGTCTTCAAAAAGTCTTGCATCTCTCCTGTGTCGATTGAGCAAGGAACTTTTGTGTTCAGCAAGAACTCTAGCAACCAAACTCCTTTTGTCAGTTTTGCTATGATAGCGTGGTACACTACTTTGACACATATAAATTATTTTCTTCTTGTGGGCAGAAAACATATCCATAAAGATGAATCTGCCATCTTTCAGAAGAACAATGGGAGGGAACTGCTGAAGGTCTGTAAATGATATCCTGCATAGGGTGGGAGAAGGGAGATCCTATCTGTTAAAAATGTGCAGAGTAATTTCATTCATCTTACCTGTCTGAACTGCTTTTGTTGAGTTGTTGTGATTTCTTAGGCGTGGCTACTCAGGTAGAGGAAGTTGGCACTACAGACAAGACAGCTGCTTTTGAAGAAAGAAATACAGGGTGTATTTTTACTACAATCTCATTGGAAAATGAAGGTTGTTACGACATTATTTCATGCCTCACTCCTGTTCAGCTTTGCAGACTTGCTCAAGCCATAGTTGTCCTAACAAATCTTTTATCCACCCATAAAGCCTCCTTTTTTCAGGAGCTCCCTAAGATCAGACAAAAGAGGTATGCAATCTCTGTGCTGGTTTTTTTTAGTCTGTTGAGCCTAGGTTTTGAATTGGGATGAAAAGCAAATTCCAGTCTATCAGTTTGCTTTTGTTCATTCTTCACATTCTAGATCTGGATCTAAAACAACCCTGTTGTTCTTAGCATTTTCTTCCCCTGCTACTTTCTGGCTTTTGTTTGCAGCAGGCTGGCGTGGACTTCAGTTATCTCAGTTTGTAAGTACAGCCCCTGCCACAGCTGTCTTATACATGCTAATATGTTAAACTTAGAAACATAATGAAAAATCCCCATATCTTTTATTTTCAGTGGTGAAGAGGCTTTTTTAAAATTATTTTTAAAGCAACAGAAATAGAATACCTGACACTCATCTTTTCGATAGGTGGAAAAAGCAGCCTTTAAAATCTGATTCTTTCAAATTTGACTGCAGTGCCCATAGAAAACCAAAAGTTTGAAGTTGATGTATTTCTGCTTTTTACTTTCTTCGGCAAGGAAAGCAGATTTGTGTCTTACTGCTTCTTACTGACTGAAGGGTACAAAAAAGCTAAAAGAAATAAATAAATAGAAAAATATTTTTTTTACTGACAGTTTGATAATCCAAAATATATGTGAAGTATTCAGTTTTTACTACTGCTAGCTTTAAGCAACTTCTGTGTAGTTCCTTCTGCCCTTGACTGTTATAAGTAGTTCAATTTTCCCAAACTCATGCTGTTAAAACGTACGTAATCCTTTCATTTCATCAATAGATGCTTGTGGGTGTATGGAGACTGATTTCTGGAACAGTGCCTCAATAGAAATTACCTTTCATTTGGTTGCAGAAATTCTACTCGGGATTTTTTTTTGCTTTTTGATTAAGTTTTACTAAAAGCAAGTGAGAAAGATTAATTTGTATTGCTCATCAGACCATTTCAATTTTGGCCATGAACTAATTTTATGTAAAAATCTCTGCAGTAATTTCTATAACATGAATTTAAATGCTTAAGACATTTATTTAAAGTACAAAATGGCATTAGTAATGCTGGCCTTTATTTACAGATTTACTGAAGAGATGTGCTGGTATTATAGATTTCCAAAAAGGGAATTTGAACGTTGCCTTTCCTTGGTTTGAATCTGTAAAATGGCAAATTGCTTTTAGCCTTATCATTTTCTCTTGCTGTGCGAACCTGTCTATTGTACCTATTTGCATTTCCATCATCATAAATAAAAATAAGTCTGCAAGGGCCTTGCAAGCTAAACTGAAAGAATGCAGGATGCTGCTGCTGCTGTTAGGTAATAAATTTGTTCTTTCTTCACCTGGTGAAGCCCTCCTAGGCAGTGTTGAATAGACATGATAACATTCTTACAAAGCTCTGTGCATTGTTGCTTTTTACATTCACTTGAAGATGTAAGCGTGCACGTGGTGTACTGTAGAAAAATTGATACAGAAACCTGAGAGAAAAAATCCCATTTGTCTTGTTCTGTGTTCCACCAGGCTTCGGTTGAATGCAGTAAACAGCTTTCTGTGTGTATTGCATGGACACTGAGTGAAAACTGTTCACTGGAACCAAATCCAAGTTGTGAGGGCTAGGTTAGAAAAGAAAACCTGGGAAAATGAGGAACTCTATAGATGCAGCACATGTTAAACATCTGTGTAAATGTTTTGTGTTCTTCATGAATTATGTTAAGGTTATCAGATAAAGTGCAAATGAGGAGACCTCATTGTGGCCTTCCAATCTTTGAAGGGAGTGCATAAATAGGAGGGGGAATGGCAGTTTACAAGGGAGGATAGTGATAGAACAAGGGAGAATGGCTTTAAACTGAGACAGGGGAGGTTTAGGTTAGATATTAGGAGGAAGTTTTTCACACAGAGGGTGGTGACACACTGGAACAGGTTGCCCAAGGAGGCTGTGGATGCCCCATCCCTGGAGACATTCAAGGCCAGGCTGGATGTGGCTCTGGGCAGCCTGGTCTAGTGGTTGGTGACCCTGCATATAGCAGGGGGGTTGAAACTAGATGATTTTTGAAGTCCTTTTCAACCCAGGCCTTTCTATGGTTCTGTGGAGACTTGTGCAGGACAGCCTGTTTTGTGCCTTAAAACTGAGGACATGGATTACTATAGAGTTACATGCTGATCATTTGTACTTCTAATGCCAGTGTTCTGAAGTTAAAGGTATTTTGTTTGGCTTACATTTCATTTCACTGGCTTAAAGATAAAGTTTTATCTGTCTTGATATCTAATTGTAGCAAAATGTGCAGTTTTCATTTCAAATAGCTGAAACGAGGAGTGCGCTCCATAACCATTGAACAGCAGTCGGTTGTTTGCTTCTTGCTTGGCTTTCCACTGCTCAGAGGTGGCCCAAACTGCCTCACTGATCAGAATTGTTCGTAATGTTCTCCTGTCAGTGACACAGACCTCAAAAATACTGTGTTGATATGTAAGAATTCTTTGATGCTCTCTGTTTACTGTGTTATTTTACTAGGAAGAGAAGTTTGGGAAATGCCTCTATGTGGCATTATTTGTTGAATTAAACCTACAAACTCAGTTTCTGTGGTTATAGGAAGGTTGGAGTTACAGTAACAAAATTAACATGATGAAGTTTTATCTTAATAAAGCTTGAGCAAATACAGTGTGAGTTGAGAAAGACTTATTTCTGTGGTGATTTTGTTGTAAACAGTGTGTTTAAATTTAAGTGTGGTGACATGTTCTTATGTCACTCAGGTTTATATTCTAAAATAATAGTTTATTTTTTTTTTACAGCTTCCCAAAATATATTATGAGTACAGCATTCCACAAATATTAACTCTGTCATTTAAAGTTGAAGACGTCAGCGTTGCCATGGCAATTTAAAATCAAACTGATGCATTTTATACAATCTATAGAGGTTTTTTTTTTGCAGATTTTCCAAGCAGATGCACTTTTATTAGCTTATATGGAAGTAACTTTAAACGTGATTGTGTTAAAGAAAACAACAGAAGCAGAAGTTCAACACTTAGATACAAAATAGAACAAGAAAATAAGCAGAAAATAAATCTGAAAAAAAATCTGAAAAATGCAGGTATATTTTGCTGCCATGCTAATTGCATTTATTGGAATTAGAGGAAATTTCAGAGGAAATCTGAAGAGGAAAAGGTGCAATTAGTGTATTATGTAGGAGTAATCCCTGTTGATTGGGAGTTCTGTAACTTGAGGTTTACTTTCAATGGTATTAAATCCTTTAGTAGGGTTTTCTTTCCATAGGGTGCACCGAAGAGCAAGTATTAACAGCAGAGGGAGAGATAAGAGGCACAGCACACTTCAGATTGAATATGGAGGCTGCCAGCAGTGTGTAAGACTTCAGGGGTTTTACTGTAGCATTAAGAAAAACAGAATCAATATAAAATTAAACTGACATACAGTTCCAGTTTTCTGAACATGTGTTGGCAGAAAAATGAGGCTGAACCTGGAGTGAGCTGAGTACAGATCTGTGAGAGTTACTTTCATAAGCAGCCCCATGCCAAGATGCCTACTGGCTTCAGTAATGTAAAAATGAAAAAAAAAAATCACATGTTGCATGAAATGAATATTATATAACGAAATTAGTTATGTTATATAGTAATTAATATGAATAGTAAGAATATGTTAAAGATTTCATCAGCAAATACAGCACAATGTTGTAACTTTTCTATCTATCATCTCAAATCATTCTCATTTATGCATTGTCAGATGCTAATATTTTCTTGAGTTCCTGTACTGAATGGTCAGAGATCTCTCTCTCTCTTTTTTATTTATTTTTTTTCCTGGGAGTCTGCCACCTTTACACTGTAGACAGTAGAGCTGTCTAAATGAAAGTCCAGAGGATGATTTTGGTGTTCTCCTGGATAAAATTTGGGTGTCTTCCCTGACTATTGCTAAACATTTGTATAATGCAGACCTTTCATTGGCCAGGGCGAGCAAAATAATGATGCTATCTCTGTTGGTTAAGCTCAGACTGCACCTGGCTTTGGTGCAGATCCTCTGTCAGATGGATGGGAGAAATTTCACAATTACATGCCATGAATTGTAGGGGACTGTGTCATTTTGCCTGGTGGTAGGAGGTGAAAGCTGCCTGTGTGTCCTCTGGGTAATCGTTACTTGCCAAAGGAGAAGGAAAAGTCAGAAAGTGGGCCCAAAAAAAAAGTGAAATGGGAAACAAAAGACGAGGAACTGAGAAGATGCTCTCTCTTATGAGGGTGTCAGATTAGCTCTACTTTTTTGGCCATTGTCTGGTAGAAACAACAGTGTGAGGTGTGTTGTCTTTATGAGTGTCTGAATTTCTAGCATTAACTTTGAGCTAGTCTGTGATATTCCTAGGACATCCAAACTTGAAGTGCTACGTAAGTGTTTGCCTATTTCCCTGTGCAGCACAAAATACAACATGCCATGCATCAGGCATGGCTAGGGAACTAAGTGCACAACTTCCAGAATGCATTGAATCCCACGTTTAACAGGTGTAAAACTTCACTTGTTGCAGCACAGGAGCTTTCCAGCAACACCTTGGCATGGTTTCTCCTTTGAATTTGTACTAGCTGTGTGTTTTGTATGGAAGAACATATTTATGAAATAAATCAGTTTTTAAATGATTACTTGCTTCCCTTCTGGCATTTAGGAGAACACTGTCTTCTTGTTCTTTCAATTCCCCAGTAACTTGCTCAGAGTTTTGTTGTAGCCAAGTAATGCAATTGGCAAAGCATACCAGACACCTTATTATAAGAGTCGAAATTTTTGGAGAGAGAATTTCCATTTTCTTCCTGAATAACTTTTTTTTTTTTTTGTTTTAAGCTAATATTTAGAATAGTAATTGAAGAGTTCTATCTATTCTGCTG
The DNA here is from genome assembly GCA_016647715.1 of Pavo muticus. Classification (NCBI taxonomy): domain Eukaryota; kingdom Metazoa; phylum Chordata; class Aves; order Galliformes; family Phasianidae; genus Pavo; species Pavo muticus. The sequence continues at coordinate 257,633 of JACDJE010000056.1, read as the reverse complement.
TAATAGCAGCTGCATTTTATTGTATTTCAGCGCTGTCACGTAAGTGTTTCTCATCTGCAGCATTTGGGGGAAAAACATTTTTAAGGAATTATGCTCTTAAATAAAGAAAAATAGAGCTTTTTCACTGCTACTGGCGGAGAATGTGTTGATGATGTTCATTGCTACTATTGCAATATTATGGACTAAATATAATTCTTGTTTGGTTTTGTGACTTTTAAGACAGCAAAAGCATTGTTGAATGGATTTGCTGGCAGAAACTTATAGCATATCTTATTTCAGTAGGAATACACAATTCTTGCTGGATGATAGTTTTGCCTGTCTTTAGGTTTCTGACCTTGGTTAGAGGAACATTGTTATAATAGAGGATTTGCAAAGAAATTGTTATTCCATTCATGACACTTTTTTCGAGGTGAAAATATATCCCATTTTAACACTCTTGCAAAGTTATCTAAAGGATGTGATAAAATATGACAAGAAATGAAGATCCAGGGGCAGGGTGACCGTGTGTAACTGGGTCTCTGTCTCAAAACTGCAGTATATGACACTGTGCATTGATGTGTGTGAATAAAGGTCTTGTAATCTTGTTAAAAGTGTTACAAAGGGAAACAATAATAGTAATAAGAACCCTTCCTTTTTCCACTTCCTCCTCCTCTTTCTTTGACAAGTGAAAGCTATATTGCTCAAGGAGCTTACTAATTATGAGGCTTTTTTTATTGCACAAGCAAGTTGAAATAACTTTTTTCTCAGATCCTGTTTGTTTCAAACGCTTAATATCTGAAACAGAGGTGTTGGTTTCTTGAACAGCCTTGCATTCCTTAGTGTTTTCTGTTATTGTAGTGGGATCTGTAGTAATATCTCAGTGTATGTCCTGGCAGCCAAAAGGGCCAGCGAGGCTCAGAAGGGATCTGATAAATGTCTGTAAATATCTAAAGGGAGGTAGGAGGCAAATGGATGAGGCCAGGCTCTTCTTGGTGATGTGTAGTGATAGGACAAGGAGTAATGGCCTAAAACTTGAACATAGGAAGTTCTGTACTAACGTGCAGAAGAACTTCTTCACAGTAAAGGTGACGGAGCACTAGAACAGGTTACCCAGAGAGGTTGTGGAGTTTCCTTCTATGGAGATACTCAAGACCTATCTGGATGCCCACCTGTGTGACATATTGTAGGGAACCTGCTTTGGCAGGGAGGTTGGACTCAATGATCTCTTGAGGTCCCTTCCAGCCCCTGAGATTCTGTGATCCTTGTGCGTCCCTTCCAAATATGATTCTGTGATTCGTTATCTTGTTTGTTTCTGGTAAAGACTCTGTGGTAGAGGTAATCTGAACCTGATCTGTACATGCTCTCTCTAAATGTCCCTTTACTATGGCTTCTCTCACCAGAATACTTCATTGGAGCCTATCTTTACTTGTTCTTGTCTGAAAAGCAATTTTGTGTTTACTTTATTGAGTTTCTTGACTTGCTTAGCCCAATCTTGTTAAACAAAATGTGTCACATCTTAAAACAAATTGCCTTTTCCAGATTAAGTTTTGTATTTTTTATTATTCAGTTTTGTTAAAATATCTGTCTGAAGCTAGTTCTCAATATATTAGTTTTCCCTGCTTAATGTTTTATAGTTAACATCCCTAAATTTGCTTGTTGTAAAACGAACCATTAGAATGTAGTCTGGTAAATTTTTGTTTTGTAAATGCCATTCAATATTGCTATTCCTCACTGACTGTCATGGCTTTTACTGGTATAAACTCTTCTACGCATCTTTTTGTTTCCAGGAAAAATCAAAAACTTTGAGGCATTCTACTGACTTACTGTAGCCTCATATACAGGTAGACCTCAAGTGGAACCCAGGCTGTCCTAGAAACTCACACTGACACTTTATATGTGTTCATTACAGAAAGTCCTAAAGTATTGAACGAGTGATGTATGCACGATTCCACTTTTGTATAAATCCTGTGTAATACTGTTAGAATAGAAGATACTATTTAATTTTTTCTGCCCTTTATCTTCACTTTGAGGACTTCTAGTTTTGAATTCTGAGCAGCTACAGATGGATTCTCAGACGGCACTGAGAGATCTCTTGTGCAGCTGGGGAATATTTCCCACCTGTTCTTCTGGCCTCCAACTTTTACCAGTGATGTTTTTGTTATGTTTTGTTTGTTTTTCCTTTTTTTCCCCTTCTTTTTGTTGCATTTATAGCTTATTATTATTAAGTTTCCTGAACTGCTCTTATTTTATTGATATCACTCAAGGTTATGTATGTATTTGACTTCATTTTATTTCAGACCTACTCTTAAGTTTGAGTCGCTGAATTTTAGATATTTTTCCATGTTTTCATCATCAGACGATGCAGAAAAGTACAGTTGCTAACGAACATCATCATCATTTCTTTTTGGTCTTACTGAGTTACTATTTGGAATGTAGCAATCTTGTGTTGTTCATTACTACGCCAGGAGAAAACCAAATCTGGTCTTTAGACAGCATTTTAATAACGGTTACTGCTTTTAGGATGAGCCTTCTGTTTTGGGCTCCAAATGTCTTGTTGTATTCAGTGCTTTATCCATTGTTGAAGAAAGACATCAACCAGCCTGTTTAACAAGATGAATATTAATTTCATCAGTAGGTAGAATTCTTGACTTGTGTTCCTTTTGTATAAGGAAGGGACTTGCTTAATATGATCCATAGAGTATTTTTAAGTTGAGAAGAGTGCTGTTACATTAAAGAGATCATGCCTCACAAACCAGATATTTCCGTGACGTTCCAGATATTTCCTTCTAAGTGCAAGGAAAGCAAAGTAGTGATGGTAGTCTGTTCTGCATATGATATTTCTGGTATCCAAGGTTTTGTTTTCCATTCTGTCGTTTCTTTGTAGTGTGCCAGCTGTCTTGTTTCATGTCTACTTGCATTCTCATGGCAGACTGATTAAAAGAGGAGGGGGAAAAAAGTAAGAATGGAGTAGTGCCATTCTACAGGTAGTACTTATTTGTGTTTCTTTTAATGAAGCACTAGTTCTGCTTTTCTTATCCTCGTATGACAGGAGAACAGAGGCTGGATTTTTTGACAACTAAACTACTAAATATTTTATCTGCAGCTCAAGAATCTCCTGTTTATTTTAAATACAGAAGTACAGAACTTTAGTAAGACAACAAAAACAGAACTCTGCTGTTGAACTGTTGATTTTAATATACAGTGGCTTTCAGTAGGAAACGCACATCAGCAGCTGAATGTATTAGAGCTACATAAAATGGTATTAAGGAAGCTGGTATGTAGTTGCTTGGTACTGAAAGTACTGAGCATTTTTCAGAAGAAGCCGTTGGTCTGTTTCAGGGATTTGCAAGATTCAGGAAGAGTAGGAGCTGATTTCTGTGTTTTGTGAAGGAGAGCTAATTATCTACCCTACAAAAATGGTCTTTTTATTTTTTCTTTCTTAGCAAGTTATCTAAACTAACTACTTATGAGGTATATGGAAGGTTGTCTTTTATTTGGAGAATGTTTTTCAGTTATAATAATTGTTTTAATGTTGCTATTATCTTAAATTGTGGCTGCATATGAACATTGAAGGTGGAAGGGAGACCTTTCCGAATACAATATGTGATTTGAATCTATAAGAAAATAGAATGAAGCTACCATATTATGTGTACTAAGTCATGTATATAAATCAGCAGTCCATTGTGACTGGATTCTTTGTAGGCCTCATTACAATGGAGACGGTTACAGGGGGTCTATCTGAAGGTTCAATATTATTTAGCTGTGTATTCTAGATATCAAACATTTGAAGTGTAGAGTTCTTAATGTTCTTAGGTTGGATTTAATGTCTGTTTTAGTAATGAGGTAAAATGCTTCTAACCAAAATATCTGAGAGACTATTTTTGAAGAGAAGCCTCTTAAATCAGACTTCAGCAAATCGTAATTCTCTGTTGACATCCTTGACCCTAAATCTTTTTGAATCTTTTGAATGTTTTCAGTAGTTATCTTTACGTTCAGGAACCCTCTGTACTCAGAGGAAGAGACATTTAGCAAATTGACTGCAGAGGAAATTTGTTTTTCTGCTCAATATTAATATTTTATTCCAAACTATTAAGTTAGAAGTGTCTCAGTTGCAAATCAGCTCTTCTTGGGAGGAAATGCAGCTTTCTTGCTGTGTTCAGCTTTGTTAGTGTAATGTAGCTTCAGCTAAAATATCTACTGAGTAACGTCATTGATTTTGGTGTTACTATACATGAGAGAGCAGGACTGCAAGTCTTGAAGACCGGCATATGCGTTTTCCTTTCTTTTTCAGTTATTCCCTGGCAGATGTTTCTAAGTGCTTTAAGAGAATCTTCAAGAGGTTTTCTTTCATTATCTTGACAAAGGCACTTCATTTATACAATCACAGAAAATAACTTACTTGTTAAATGCCTTTAGTTAGCACTAGTCCTTTGCTAGAGATACCTCAATGAGTGTTTTAATGTCTGTTAGGATTTGTTGCAAATACACTTTTATCGTTTCCCTAGTAATTCTTGAAGCAAAACTACTCATACATAAATCTGCTAATGCTCTTAAGGTCTAGCACCTCCAATATCAAGAGATCTATACAATGTGTTTTGGTTTTTTTTTTTCCCTTCATTTTGATGAGGAAATTACTGAAACTAGTCAAGGTAAAATTACAGTCAGGTATAGCATGAGGTATTACAGCATTGGGACTTCATTTAGAGAGGAAAAACTTAAAATATATATATATTTTTTGAAAGCTTTTTACTTTTGCTTTCGTTGTGTATGTTGAATGTTTAGGGTATTACTGGCACATAATTTTAAAACTATATAGAGTAAGCTGAAACAGTTAAGTGTGTAAAGTCCTTTACAGTCGGTCTTTGTAGTTAAGACTTGCTAAGTCTTCATTTTGGCAAGACAACATGGGATTTATTTGTCATCAGCAAAGACTGATTAAGACTGATGCTGTACACACACCCACACATGTATGTTGCATGGTGAAGCTTAGTAAAATCTTTTGTCATTTGATTTTGTCCCATGATGCACATACATTTCTTCCTTTCCTTTTCTTTCTATTCACTGTCTCTTGTTGCCCTTGCATCACCTCCAGTTCCTTTACACAGACACCATTCCTTCTAAGTAGTGTCCAGGTGAGATATATCCATTCTGTGTGGGTTTCTACATTATTAAGATCCTGTAAGATACCGTTAAGCATCAAACACATATTCATAACAAATACTAAGCATTTTCAGAGCTTTCTTTTAAATAAATGGCACCTACCTGAAATGTAACAATTAATTATCAAACAAACAAACAAAAAAAAGTGCATTACTCAGCCTTGTTTCTGGTAAAGTTCATTGTGTTGGTTATCCCTATCCAGGAACAGATCCATTCAAGAAAGACAAAGTATTGAAAACAAAGACTTCTTCACAGAATGGCTTAGTGTTGTTCGCCTGAGAAGAGTGTTGGCATGTTTTCAGAAAGCATGAAGATGAGGCATAGATTCATGGTCTAGCTGTTTTACAACACATGATTTAGTGGGCAGTGATAGTTGTAGCAGGAAAGGAAGAGGAGGAGAAAGACTGAAATAGAATGTATGATAGTACATGATTAAAAGAAGGTTGTGCATCTATTTTAAGTTGGAGTTTTGTCAAGGTACTATTGAAATACCTAGCTCTTAACTTGTGATGGAATATAGTGATATACTCCTCTCCCTGTTGTTAAACATCTGTACTTTAATACCTAAGCTGTCTGAAGCAGGGTATGACTGCTCTCAGGAGATGTATCTGATAATAGTATGGTTTGCAGATGCTGTATGGAAAGGAGCTGTGCTGCTTCTGCTACACACTTTATCCTTTTCTTATAGGATATTACTTAAGGATATTACAAAGATCTAAGTATGCTTTTTTTCTAACTTATTTATATTTAAATGCAATTTTTTTGGTCTGTCTTTTCAGCTTATGGAAAAAACTGACAGAGACTACTACACTCTGGATGACATGTTTGTTTCCAAAGCAGCAAAAAAAGCACGCAGTGGGGAAGAGGAAGAAATACAAAGAAGAAAAGCAATACATGAGCACCAACAGCTTGCTGCACGCATGGAAAAGTGTCCTTACTGTTTTGATAGCAGTGAACTTTCTAAACATCTTATTATTGCAATTGGTACCAAGGTAAGAAAATAGCAATTTAGCACAAAAGTAAATATAAAAAAAGAAAGAATAGTAGATTGACTGAGTTAGAGAACACAGTTGCTTCTTTCTTTGATTATTCTGCATGTTATTCTCCCTGCCTTTCCAATTGATTTCAAGAATTCCTCAAGGATTAGGGAGAAAAAGATATGAATTTGTTGTGAATTACAAAGCTAGCTTGATATCAGAACTTCTGATTTGTGGAAAACATAAAGCAATAATGAAAGATCTAAGTATAGACTGTTGGTGGATTTGTGGAAGACTAAATCATACCACACTGGAGGAAATTTGAACTGATTAGGATCTGTATCTCAATGATATCAGAGAAACCCAAGTGGAGAATTGCATTCTTAAGCTTAAAATCCTTTGAAATAAACAAAACCAAACCTTCCTCATTTTGTTAATTCTTTTGAAATATGTGTAAATATTTGGATTTATAACAGCCCTTGCTGTAAATACTTTGCTGTAAGTAGAAGATAATGGCTTCTATAGGTTTGAACTGTAGCAGATGATGTATTTCTTCGACTTAGTAATGAGAATATTTTAAACACTAGAATAATAGGCACTTCAGTTTATGTTCACTCTTTATAGGTATACTTGTCTCTGCCAAGCAACCAGTCCTTAATTGAAGGTCACTGCCTGATAGCTCCTTTACAGCACCATACTGCAGCCACTCTTTTGGATGAAGAAATCTGGGAAGAAATCCAGGTCAGCTAAGAAACTGTCTCATGTTCCAACAGCTTTGTAAAATAATATTGTTTTGAATAACATGGTACACACTTGAAAAGTAGGTACACGAGAATCTAATGAGGTTTAACAAGGCAAAGTGCAAGGTGTTGCACTTGGGTCAAGGCAATCCCAGATATGAGTTCAGACTGTGAGAAGAACTCATTGAGAGCAGCCCTGCCAAGAAGAACTTGGATGTCCTGATAGACAAAAATTTGGACGTGAGCCGGTGGTGTGCACTTGCAGCCCAGAAGGCCAACAGCATCCTGGGGTGTATCAAAAGAGGAGTGGCAACAGGGAGAGAGAGGGGATTGTCACTTGCTACTCTGCCCTTGTGAGGCCCCATCTGGAGTACTGTGTCCATGCCTGGGGCCCCAAGTACAGGAGGGATGTGGAGCTGTTGGAGCTGTTCCAGAGGAGGGCCACTAAGATGATCAAAGGGTTGGAGCACCTTTCCTATGAAGACAGATTGAGGGAGTTGGGCTTTTTCAGTCTGGAGAAGAGAAGGCTCCAGGGAGACCTCATTGCAGCCTTCCAGCACTTGAAGTGAGCCTACAAGCAGAAGGAGTACCAACTTTTTACACGATCTGATAGTGACAGGACACGGAGGAATGGCTTTAAACTAAAAAGAGGGGAGATTTAGGTTAGATCTTAGGAAGAAATTTTTCACTGACAAGGTGATGAGCTGCTGGAACAGGCTGCCCGGAGAGCTTGTGGATACCCCATCCCTGGATGCGTTCAGTGGCAAGATGAATGAGACCCTGGGCAGCATGATCTAGTGGATGGCAACTCTGCTTGGAACTAGATGATCTTTAAGGTCCCCTCCAACCTAAGCCATTCTATGATATGATTGTATGATACTTGTCATGTCTATTTTAATAGTTTCCAACCTGTCAGCCCATTTCGATCCCACTAAGGGATAGAACATGTTTGCATTATAAATGGAAATTAATGGTCAAAAACTGATAAAGGGAGATGCAGGGTAAACATTGAAGAAAAGTTTCAATTTATAAGCCCTAGAAAAAAAATGCCAAAGAATGTTGCAGAACTTCTTGGAGATCCTGGAGATCAGGTGAGAGGGATGTGTCAAGAATGACATAGATACAGCTGATCCCTTGCAGAAAGTGTAATAACTGGTTAGGTTGCACTATTAAGAAGATGATTGTCAGAGAGGAAAGATCACTTATAATGAAGGACCAGCTAAAGATATATATTTTTACATGAGGGTTTTTTTTTTTTTTTTTTTTTTTTTAAGCTAATCTGATTTCGGGGTAGATATCAAGAGAGAACTATTTTCATTCTTACTCATATCAGTGAGGTTCCTGTTAGAATACAATTTCCTCCTTCTTTAATAAGATTTTTTACAATAAAAGTGCCAAATGTGATGGATCAAGCTCTCTTTCATGTGAAGACATTTTGAAGTTTCTTTGAGTTTTGTTTTCTTTGGAAAAGGAAAATAAAGGGAGACATATAAGAAACTTCTGCCTAAAAGATTGACAGTGATCAGCCTCTCTTAATTCCACCATTAGGATTGTTACAAGGGAAAAACAACTTACATCAAATATTGGAGACTGTTTCAAAGAAGAGAAAAGATTAACGACTTCCACAGTTGCTTAGGTTTAAAATCAGGTTAATCCGTGAGTTTGAAATGGTTTAAGTAACTTTGATCTTGCCTTATGTCTAGCAGATGGATTCTCTGACTTTCCACAGGTACTCCCAGCATTGATACTCATGGCTGATGTAATTTTTGTACAGTGTTGCTTTGTAAATTACTCTCCTCCCTAGGAAGAACAAAAAGAAGAACCTTATATATGAACAGAAATGCTTCAGAAAGTTGTATAAGAGGGGAACAAGCATAATGAGTATGATCAGAAGGAAAAACAAAACATGAGGGTGAAGTGGTCTATATATTTATCCTCTATCCTCTATTTTAACCTATTGTCTTTTAGCAAAATAGGATTATAGAATAAATGATTCAAAGTAAAAGATGATCACTTTTCTAAATGTATAGGGGAAGGAAAATAGGATAAAGACAAGATAAGTACATGCAGTTTCTGTATTCAATCCTGGAATTTTTCTTCCGTGCAGAAATTTCCATTGAAAATGCAGCTTGTTGTTAAACTCATCAATTCTGTGAATATATTGATTGTGAGTTTAAATATTTCTTTGTGGCAAAGTACTTAGGAGGTGACGGTCACGTTATTTTGCAGCTTTTGTGTAATTCAGTAGGAGGAGTCTGGAAGGCTTCCATAGGAGTATGAATACACACTTACTCGATGACCAAACTAATTTAATGATGCCAGAGCCATATTTGGTATTGCTGTTGACAGGAAAAAAGAACATCTTTATTACACTACATTGCACATGTTTTAGCTCTATTTACTGGTATTTTTTTTTTCCGAGGTATGTTAGAAAAAAGCAAGAAATGTTCTTTTATACTGTGTGGCTTCAGGTGCTTGAATTTAACATGATGCATGTTTTAGAAGTTACCTACTTCACCTGACAAAGTAAATATGCATCTAATTTTTTGACATAAAAATACATAAATCTTTGCATGTTCTGTTGCCTGAGTTGTGACATGCATCAACGTGCTGTGTATTTAAGCATGAACCATGCCTCCTTGTTGAAGATATTAAAGAGGGATGGGTACCAGAACAGACCCATGAGGGTCACCACTCGTCACTGATCTCCATACAGACATTGATCTATTGGTCGCTGCCCTCTGGGTATGATCTTGCAACCAGTTTATCAACCATTGAACAGTGCCATGAAATCCCTATCTTTCCAGCTTGGAGAGAAGAATGTCATGGGAGCCATGTAAGAAGCCTTACTAAAGTCCAGATAGATAGCTCTTCCCTTGTCTATTGATACAGTTAGATCATCATAGAAGGCCACTGGGTGGTTAGGCAGGACTTGTCCTTGGTGAAGCAATGCTGGTTGTCTCATATCACCTCTCTCTCTTCCTTCTTAACATAATTTCCAGGAGGATCTGTTCCATGACCAGTGGTGAGGCTAACAGGTCCGTAGTTCCCTGGGTCGTCCTTTCTAAATTTCTTAAAAATGGGTTTGACATTGCCTTTTTTCTAGTCACCAGGAACTATCACCTGACTGCCATGACTTTTCAAATATCAGCTCTACCTTAGGGCTCTGGTATGCATGTCAGTGGGACCCATAGACTTATGGATGTTCAGTTTTCTCATGTGGTTTTAAACCTGATCTTTGCTTACAGTGTGAGGATGTTGCTCCCCCAGTTCTCCCCTTCCAACCCATCTGATGAAGACTGAGGCAAAAAAGTTGTTGAGTACTTCATACTTCTCCTTGTCCATTATTACCAGCCTGCCTGTATTACTCTCTAGTCCCCACTAGAGAGTATGCCTTCTTGGACGTTCCTTTTTCTCATCAATATGCCTCTAGAAGCTTTTCTTACTCTTCTCTGTGCCTCTTTCCAAGATCAGTTCCAGTTGGGCCTTGGCCTTCTTTACCCCATCACTGCACAGCTAAGCAGCATCCCTGTATTATTACCAGGTACCTGTTCCTGCTTCCACAGCCTATGCATTTTCTTGTTCTTCAGTTTGATCAGCAGTGCTGCTCTCTTGCCTTCCTTTCCTGACTTTCTACACCTGGGGATTGTGAGCTCTTATACACTGAGGAAAGCTTCCTTAAAGATCTGCCAGCTCTGCTCTTCTCCCTTGTCCCCAAGGACAGTTTCCCAGGGGGTTTTGTTGACTTAACTCCCTGAAGAGCTGGAATTTGGCTTTCTTGAAATTCAGCATCCTGATTTTCCTTTGACTGATGTCCCTCAGGACTGCGGACTCCACCACTGCATGATCACCACAACCCAGGCAGCCACCAATCCTGATGTCACCAATCAGTTCACTTGTGTTTACTTGGTTATACTATTAAGTATAATGCATATTTCACAATAGATTCCTAGACTTCATATGTTTGCACTGTAAGGAATATAGTTTGTATTAGATTGTTGAATAAAGTAGAATTTTCCTAGCGTGATCACTGTTGTTCCATTTTATTATGATTTTCTAAGGAGTTATATATCTATTAGTGAAATAATATAAAATATTTTATCTGGAAGCTTTGGAAAGCTAATTCAAATTGTACATTCTTTTTCTTTTAACAGATGTTTAGGACGGCACTGGTGAAAATGTTTGAAGCTAAAGGCTTGGACTGTGTCTTTATAGAAACAAATATGAGTATGAAGAAACGATATCACATGGTATACGAATGCATTCCTCTTCCAAAAGAAGTAGGAGATATGGCTCCAATCTACTTTAAGGTATATGAAAAGGCTTTTTCTTCAGGTTATTTGAATGTATTTATCATAAATTATTTCTGGAAGAGTTTTTTTATATTGAAGTACTAGTTTTGAAAAGGTAATTTTTTTTTTTCCAATGAAGAAATGTTTCTTGATCTATAAACAAATGTATTGATTTAGTATCTGAAAAAGAAGCTTTTATAAGGGTAAATTTGACTGAGTGCACACATACTTCAGTATTCATGAGTAAATTATTTTATTTGTTCTTTGAAAATGTTCTCTGGAAATAAATAATATAATTGTTTTAATGAAGTGGAAGTCAGTGTGATGAATAGCAATGCAGTAACTTTTACAACACATTTGTAATTCTCCCCATGGTTGATTTAATTGGCTATGTTTTAAGTGCATTAAGTATTTTCTTTGAAAACTAACAGAAAGGTGAAGTACAGGCTTCAATGCAGTGTCATTTGTGTTGCACTTTTTCAGAAAGTTTCCACCATTAAAATACACAGAAAATGAAAATTAAATGAAAATTAAAAAGGTACCTACACTGTACACGCTTCCATACTATGAAAGATGCAGAGTCAGTTTTAGAGGTCTTTGAGTGCTATCAGGCTTCTAATATGGATTTTCCTTTTGGAGTTTAAAAATAGAAAAAGGGAAAGAAAGATAAAAGAAAAAAAAGGCTAATATGGCTTAATGAAATCAGAACAGGTTTATTATGAGCATAGTAAAAAGAAAATGAGACCTTTTAGTCCCTAATAATTTGAAAGTTTCTTATTAGAGATAACTTGTCAGGCAAAAGATAGATTTCAGGGAAAAAAAAGGAATAGAATTAAGTGAGTTTCAAGATATTAAATGGTTCCTCTATAAAGTACGTAAGTTCTTGAAATCAGAAAGATTACCCAAAATAAAATGACTATGTTAAGAAATAGCTCGTACTTGCAGTGCAAAGTTTACTTTACTCCATTGGAAAGTGAGTTCTTTGCTGTATGAAGGACTATTTTCTCATTTAGATAAATGATTTTACAGAAAGCTATAATGGAGTCTGATGAAGAGTGGTCCATGAACAAGAAGATAATTGATCTTTCTTCAAAAGATATTCGGAAATCTGTAAGTAATGAAATGTATTGAACACTGAAATTTTCAGCAAATTGCTTTCATCTATTTTAGTTATTAACTGTTTCAAAGAGAGAAGAAAAGGAGCGCAATTAAATTAGTGGATCAGGAGATGGCATAGACATGATGAGCATTGGAGTCTGACTGAACTCCTAATTGACTTTAGAAAAGATTCCCATTTATTTCAACAACAGATGGACTGAGCTGCAAACATTGCTTGAGAACAAAGCTGGCATTTTGAGTACATGTACCAGCATAATTTTCTTGATTAACTTTAAGAATTAAGATAGATCAAAGATCTGCAAATTGCTGTCTGGGAAAGAATATGGTGTATCTTTTGCATTGACCTGGAGCAGCCTTTGGTGTTGCTAAGTTTATGAAGTGAAGATGCAAATAGTATTATAAATCTTTATTTCTAAAACAAAGGAGCTGAAACATTTTTGCATATAAATCTTAAATGAATAATCCTGAAACTGTTAAGGTCAAAAATCGGTCCGTAGGTATGCTTTGGATTTCCTCTGCTTCTTGGCCTTTCATAACAGGGAAAGCCAACACCTGTCTCAAGAAAACAAAGTATAATTTTCTTGTCGTGTGATAGAGCATCAGGACATTTATTTTTTTTATGAATCATATGTTTTTATGATTGTATTATATACCCATTTGAAGGCAGATCACTTTTCAAATTAATTCAGGGCACTTCTTTAAATTAATAAAATGCATCTGTGTGTAAAGTGTTTCACAGTTGCGTAACTTTAACATTGTTTTAGGATAAGAAAGAAAATAAATGCCTTCAAGAAAATACGAAAGCACAGTTTAGGGACTGACCTGAGGAAAATAGAGAGTTGTACTGTGAGATGGTGGTGTGGAATGAGAAGCAGACATGACTGTGACATTTAATGGGCTGATTCTGTGCAGAAATTGGGGCCAGTTTTCTAGAGGCAGAACCCTAGCACACGAGCCTAAGCAGCCAGTGCTCTTGCACGGTATCAGAACCTTTCTGTTTCTTACTCTGCACCCTCCAGTAAACAAACTTTGGGGTGAGCAGTGGGTTGGGAGGGGGCACAGCTGGGACAGCTGACTTAGCAGCAAGCATACTTCTGCAATAAACAAACACTGGTGTATTATCAACACTGGCCTAGTTACCAGTCCAAAACATTGCTTTGTGTGGGCTGCTCTGAAAAAAAATCCATCCACAAGCAATATAAGGAGCACCTTATGAAAATTTTCAGTTATTTGAACTGTAGCAGAGAAGATATGTATGAGTTTGAGGCTTTGTAAACCTTACTATACGGGAACAAATTATAAGCAAATTATGAAATTATCCACTCTGGCAGTTAGTTATAATTCCAGTCATCTAGTTGTGTTTTCCAATAATGTACTCTCTGTAGAGGTGTTTCCCTTCCCCCTCCTTCATGAAGAGTATCAATGTTTCCTCTGGGTAACCACTTCCTCTTATGACGTGTCACCTTATTTTTAATAAATGAGCTTAAAATTTGTACTCATCCCATGTAATTCCAAGCTGTGGACTCAGAAAGGCATTTGCTCAGTGTGCATTCTGCGGTCCAGCTCTTTCCTCATCTCTGTCCCTCCCAGTCTCTTACCTGAGGTATAGTGGTGTCCTCCAGGTTCTGCCACCTGGCAGTCCTTTTTTTCTGTTTATGGTGCCTAGTTGACATGTATTGTTTTTTTCCCTTTACCTGCTGGTTTTACTGTTATTCTGTAGCAATTTTATACTGCATGAAGTGGTTTCAGAAGTGATTTAAAATAAAATGTGATGCTACTAACTATAAAGCCACTTTCTTCAAGAAGTGGTGGGGAGGTTATTAAACGCTTCCAGTCTATTAAATATCTAAAATGCATTTTTTTGTATATAGGTTCCTAAAGGATTACCATACTTTTCAGTGGACTTTGGCCTTCAAGGAGGGTTTGCTCATATCATTGAAGATCAGCACAAGTTCCCTCACTACTTCGGAAAGGTATTGTTGTATACAAAATCAATTTACCAGTTGTACTCTGTTGTGTAAATTTTAAGTAATTAAACCAGTTGCTGCTACAGCACACATTCACTTTGATGTACCTTATCACAGTTCATTACTTGCCTTTTCATGGTGAGTCATTATAATTTAGCCTGTGAATAAAGGAATGCTTGATTGCTTTACTGTTTGATACTTAGAATTATAGATCAATTTTTCTTTTGAATCAATAGGAGTTCTAGATATTTGACATACTGATAGATGGAAAATAACTGCAACTATTTAAGATGTTACAAATAGGGTTTTCAGGATGGTGATATATTCATGTAGGTGCTCTGACTGACTTCTACAAAATAGCGGCCATACACACACAGGCTCACAGACAACTCCTAGTATAATACATACATGGTTAAATTACTCCATTATGGCATAGAGAATACATATAGAAGTGCTGCAATAAAATCTTCCTTTCCTTACTATGTCACAGTGATCAGCTCTTGAAAGAGTCAGTATTACAAAAGTTTGAAGAGGGATTAGGGAGTAATATAACTTGAAAAAGTTGAGAGCAAAGTGAGTAGTTTTCTTTTTTCTCAGCTTCCCATTTTTTGACACAAATATAGAAATGCATCAACAATCTTGTAGAGTTAGGATATTTATGCTATTTTGTACTTACAAGAGTCCTAGTGAGGAACCGTCTCACAACTACAGTTGTAGTTTTTGAATTGGTATGTTTTTCAGACTTTTCAATTTTTACAGATAGCACAAATGATCTCATAATTGGAAAATCAGTGTTTTTACATTTTATGCTAAAATAGCATTAAGTGATATTATATTTTAGTATTTATCATTATCTGTCTTTGTTCTACTTGCAAAGGAAATCATTGGTGGCATGCTGGACTTGGAACCACGGCTATGGAGAAAAGGAGTCAGGCAGAACTTTGAGGAACAGAGGAAGAAAGTGTTGCAGTTTGCACAGTGGTGGAAGCCGTATGACTTCACCAAAAAGAAAGAATAAGTACATCTTTGCAGCTCAGGACTATATAAGCCATAAATTGTATTAAGGCATATTTCATTTGTGAAATGTAATACCAGTATATTAACACCAGTATATTATGTATTACTATTATGTTTTAAACCCAGGAGTGTTATTTAATTTTCTGGTTTAGATACTTCATGGATCACATGAACCTGCAAGCCTGACAAAACCAGAAGTTTACAGTGATTTTGGTTTTTAATGTCTTAGCTGAGCCAAAACCAAAATACCCATGTGACTATTGGAATTCTTAAAAATACAGCATTTTCTTTTGAGTTTTATAATATTTGAAACAATTTTTTATCTTGTAGCTTAGAACCACTGCTTAATTACTGCAGTATCTTTTTGTAGAAGATGGTGTAAATTTTATGAACATGTTGATTAAAACAAACACATTGTTGCACTGCCTTTGAGTCTTCGTTTTCTTTTAGTTGAGACCATTGCAGTAATGTAAGTGGTCAGTTGTGATGTGATAAAACCTTGTTGATCCTCTGCACAAAAACACAATTTTCTGTACTTCCTTTCAGTATGCAGTAGTATTTTTTCATCTGATGTTTTGCACAAAGGATGATGAAATAGTCCATAGCT
Organism: Pavo muticus; assembly: GCA_016647715.1. Lineage (NCBI taxonomy): Eukaryota > Metazoa > Chordata > Aves > Galliformes > Phasianidae > Pavo > Pavo muticus. The sequence goes on along the minus strand of JACDJE010000056.1, from coordinate 241,775 downwards.
GATGGCAAATAACAGCTTTAGTGGTTACGGTTAGTATTGATGACAATTAAAACTGAAAAGGAAAAAGAGAGGAGGGAAGGGAAGGAAACTTAAGGGACAAATATTCTTTGATGGACAGCCAAGAAAGAAAATCATCACAGGGGCCTTCCCAAATTACTCTTCTCCACTGAGCATCCTTGCCAGTGTGGCAGATGATATGTAGTAATACTTCCCAGATAATAAATTCATAGTTTTCACTGGGACTGGCTCAAACTCCCTCTTGATTGTTCCTGCTTATGTAATTGGAATATATAATGGTCTGTTATTTACCATATTTTTCACTAGGTCTTATGTTTCTTATTTTTTTGCGTAAAAGTTACAAAATGGGAGGGTGGGAAAAAGTGAGTAGAAAAAGGGAGATTCTTGAATCACTGGCAATCACAATCCATGGGAAAGCTGACAAAGTAATCTCAGGCTTTGCAAGAGCAGAGCTAGGAGAACAGTGCAGGGACAGAGGACAAGGAGGAAGACATTGCTGTGGTGTCCTCCCAGTGGGTAGAGTGCAGAGTTGCAAACGGAAGACTGAGTGTTGCATGGAAAGACTCCAGAATGGCACATGGGAAGCCTTTAGCGTAACAGTGGCTGAGGCATTGTGCTGGTGTCCCAACCTGCTTCTGTTCTTTTCCTGTTGAACCACTTGTCTGTACATCTCTGTTACCTGTGGTGAACTGCTTGGGTTAAGAAATGGATATGTAAATATTCCAGAGTTGAGTAAGTGTTCGTATCTGCTTCCTTAGTGATCTTTTGCAACTATTCTGAAGAACTAGGAGTTTTTTTTCTTATTTTTGACATAAGCACATAGCATTTTTTTTCCATTTTGCCTAGTAAACGTGTTAGAGGTAGAAAGCTACTACTATGTTGTGAATTTTCTGTAGGTTCTTTGCGAACTTCTGTTACTACAAGAGAAATAACTAAAAAATAAGCTGTCATGATCATTTTGGCAATTGGATGTCTGATTTCTTTTGTTTTAATTAGCAAGCCATGGATGAAAGAACCATTTCTACTATTCTCTAGTCAATTTTGATCTTCTTTAGGCTACTGGGGAGATTACGGCACAAATAGGGTATGAAATAGTAGCCGGGAGTTGTTGCTTATCATGTGGTAAAGCTGAAAGAAATTCAGGTAAAATGCAGTCTTTGGTGATATAAAACATGACTTGAAGATTATTTTCTCGGAAAGTGCACGTTGCCTCTGTTCTCATCTCCTCCTTTGCAGGATAGCCATGAAGTGGCAGAAGTGATTGTCTCTTAAGGCTGTAGGAAGTCATTTATCAAATTCAGTGCTAGAGATGCAATTTTTAAAAAATAATTTAAATTCTGCTCAAAATCTGCCTTCTCAAAATCTGCCTTCATCATGAGGAGGTGTATGGCTCACATAGGATACGTAGCTCATACATCGAAACATCATCTGTGCATATTTTTATTATTTTGGTGTCAGCAATACTTCTAATCTTTAGACTGGAAAGGACTTAGGAATATGTATGGGCAACATCTCAAGCTACAAAGGCAGGGAAATATGTCTTATTCTGTCAGAAATTCATAGAATCAGCAAGGTTGGAAAAGACTGCTAAGATCATCTACTCCAACCATCTTCCCATCCCCACCATGCCCTCTAACCATGTCCCTCAGTGCCATGTCCACATGAGTCTTGAAAACCTCAGTGACTCCACCACCTCCCTGGGCAGCCTGTTCCAATACCTCACCACTCTTTCTAAGAAATTTTTTTCTTAATATCCAGCCTGAACCTCCCCTGACGCAACTTACAAAGCACCATGACATTGGCTACAAAATTGAGCTCAGAAGCTACTGAGGTATCCTTATCTTTCCTTGTAGAAACAGTGGTTGATAGCAAGGTGATTGCCTGAAGTCATCTGCTGAAGGCAGACTTAAATTCAGCTAACAGGAAGAGCAAGGCTTTCTACTAATCACTGGTGTTCTTCCAGATAGGTGCTTCTCATGCATGTCCATGTTCCACTTGCTTTTCTTTTGTCCTCTTGGGTTCTCCATTGGAGTAAGACTGTGATGCTGCATTCAGTACAGTCTTGTTGCTTTGTACTTATTAAAATTCCTGAAGGAATACAACGTGAATTTTTATTGCTTTTAAAGAAAGTTAGTATAGCAACATGCAAAGTCTGTTTGGACTGAGTTATTTATTTATTCAGTTTGTTCAGAATGAATTAGCCCCAGATTCATAATGAAATGTGACTTACTGGGATTTTGTCTACTGAATTCTTCTACCAACTTGTTTTAAACTTTGTATGAGTTCTGACTGGAAAATATCATGGTAAAATAAACCGTAGTTCTCATGGCAGGAGATCACAAATCTCTTGTAATCTGAAGAATGAAAGAAGTGATTTGATGTGTCCCTAAATGATTCTCTCTGACTGAAATTTTTTCAGTATTTTCTGTCTCCTGCATCTTTTTTTTATCTATCTATCTATTTTTATCATTCAAGCATGCTCTCTGTTTATAATTCAAGCTGCACAAGATGATGTGTAAACACATAAAATGATATATGCTTTTGGAAGCAAGATCCTTAGTCACTGAGCCTTTTGAGTTGGAAGGGATCCTTAAAGGTCATCTAGCCTAACCTCCCTGCAATGAATGGGAACACCTACAGCTCCATCAGGTGCTCAGAGCTCCGTCAAACTTGACCTTGAGTGTCTCCAGGGATGGGGCACCCACCACCTCTCTGGGCAACCTCTTTCACTGCCTCACCACTCTTATTGTAAAAAACTTCTTGCTTATGTTCAATCTAAGTCACCCCACTTTTAGTTTGAAACCATTTTCCCTTGTCCTATCACAACACACCCTAAAGAGTCTGTCCCCACTTTAGATGCTGAAAGGCCATGTTCAGGTCTCCCCAAATCCTTCTTTTCTCCAGGCTGAACAGCCTCAGCTCTCTCAGCCTGAATCTTGCCCAAATGTAGGTTATTTCTTATATCTTTGACTTTCATTCCTTTTCCTAGATTTTATTTCTGTTATGCTGAAACCGTTTTGAATGCTGCTCCTGCTCTTAAAGGATTTTTTTTTAAATCCTTTGAGTCATCTGCAAAATTAAGCAGCATGCTGTACTGCAGGAACTAGAAATTCATGCTACATCCATGTGTGCCCCTTTGCTGCAAAGCAGTACTTCTGTTTTCCTCTGTTATTGTTTGTCAATAATCTTGAAATGGGAAGAAATCTTTTTTTTTACATGCTGCAGGTGGGCTCCCGGTTAAAACACTGTTCCGTGTCCATCTGCGAGCTGCACGTCTAAGGTGATAAAGTCAGCACTGTCCTGCTCAGTGAAGTTGATGGAGTGTTGTAGGGGTGATTCATCTCACACTGGTGCAGATGACCTGATGGGCTATTCAGATCAATTGCTAGAGTCTAGTGGTATTGATTCTCAATGTAGAAACAGTCTAGATTTGACAAACTAGACTCTTTTAGCCTGGAGAAGCACTTCATGGAGGCACAATGTGGCAATATTTATCTTTGTTCCACACAGATGCAATGAATTGTTCCAATGTTGCTTGATATGTTTATATTGAATAGTGATTTTACAGTCAGAAGCCTTATCATAGAATCATAGAATGGCTTGGGTTGGAAGGGACCTCAAGGATCATCAAGCTCCAACTCTCTTGCTGCAGGCAGGGCTGTCAACCTCCATATCTAATACTAGACCAGGCTGCCCAGGGCCCCATCCGACCTGGCCTTGAACATCTCCAGGGATGGGGCATCCACAACCTCTCTGGGCAGCCTGTGCCAGCACCTCACCACTCTCTTGGTAAAGAACTTATGTTTCTCTTGTTCACATTTTCTTCTGTCAAATCAGAAATGATCAGAACACCAAACCTTAGTCTATCAGCAAAGAAAACTTAATGAAAATAAATATATTTAATTAGATGGCTCAGCTTTATTGAAACAACTTCCTGGATTAAACTTCATGGCTGACATTCTCAATAGTTATCTCTCTTTGCTATAATGTGTTGGAAATTAGTGTGGTATTGCCATACTTAGTATTTTTAGCCGCCTGTCTTGGGAGCGGGGAACCTCCTGTGTAAACAGATTTGGAAGGCTTGAGGCCAAGTCCTGACTTGTCTCATGCTTGTCCTGGGGCAAGTCACCTGTTCCTTGCCCTGTGCTATCTGCAGGTAGTGAGAGGACCATCGGAAGTGGAAGTTTTGGCAGACTGGTTTGAGGTGCTGTGAGTCCTTGCAGTGATTTCCAGACAGTTGATTGAATCCATACATGTATGTGCTGCTGTCCACTCTTGAGAACGCCTGGAAAATGTTATCTGTAATTACAACATAGACCTGAAATTTCGGAAACCTTGAAAATGCTTTCAAAGGCAAGGAGTAGGCATATCTTTTAATTACTATATTTATATTTTAAGATTATATTTAATATTTATATATTTAATGTTAATTATTATTTTTTATAAACAACATATGCTTCTCAAGAGATTTGTCCAATGTGTAGAATTGTGTAGGAAGCTTTTGCGTTTATTTTCTCCATAGAGCAAAAATATTTTGGTTGGTATCAGAACTGGAAGAGATGTTACAGAGGACGTCCTGCTCCACTCACATCCCTAACCCCAACCCCAAGATGCAACCTGCTTCAAGCAACCAGCTGCCTCCGTGAAGTGCTCCTTGCCCGTGAATGCTGTGTTTCAGATGATTTGTGACTGCGTCGTCTTTATTTTTAGCTTCTGTGCAAAGATTCCAAATCAAACCTTTGTGGGAACTGCCGCCCTGGATAATTTTGTTGTCTTCTTCTCTGCTAATGACAAGTTTGGTCTTGCTGTTAAGCTGTGCAGTTGTCTTCCTTAGGATGCTTTTGTACAAATCAAACGGGAATATAGGTAGATGAGAACAGTAATATGATTCTAGTGTATTAACTAATTAACTTTATAATGGTCAGTGAGTCTCTGTCTAGCATAATAGCAGCGCTAGTAAGCCTGGATAGTTTTTTAATGATAGGAAGAGAAGACAAGCAAGTGGGTTGTGAGGATTCCACCATTTTCTTCCTCCTGATCCAGGGAAGGGCCATGTGATGGTCCCCAGCTCTTACAGGAAGCTGTGCTGTGAGGACGCTCGCTTCTTCCACCATCTTCCAATCAGGTCTGGTTTCATGTCTGGTTTCTGTGAATTGCTCTGAACAATCATTAATACTTATTTTTAAGGTATCAGAGATGTGACAATATCAGAGTTTCTTCTAAACTAGAAAGCAGGGGCTGTTTTTTGGGGTCAGTGGACAACTGGTAGCAGAATCATGACTTTATCTGTGTTACAGACCAGACACCAGTGGTAGCATTACCATTCTCACTTTCTTCGCCCTCCCACTGGCACCTGTGAGGTCGGTCTGCAAGGGCTCTGTGTGGAGGGGCAGAGATGGAACAAAATCGCTGTGGGATGTTTGCATTCAAGGGCTCTCTGAAGAAGAGAATTTTTTCTCTGAAAATATTTGGACACAAGATACAAGACACAAGAGGGTGAATAGTGATTTGAAAAGGGGGAATGGTTTTAAACTAAGGGGAGATTTAGTTTGGATATTAGGAGGAAGTTTTTCACACAGATTGGTGACGCACTGGAACAGGTTGCACAAGGAGGCTGTGGATGCCCCATCCCTGGAGGCATTCAAGGCCAGGCTGGATGTGGCTCTGGGCAGCCTGGTCTAGTGGTTGGTGACCCTGCACATAGCAGGGGGTTGAAATTAGATGATCATTGTGGTCCTTTTCAACCCAGGCCATTCTATGATTCTATGATAAGATGTAGAAAGATGGACAAAACTTCAATATTGCAAATACATGGCCTGAAATAATCCAGTCAGTAACACTGACAGTAGCTGTGTCTTCCTTCAATTGCTTGCAGTGCACTGAATCACACTCAGAGTCCCTTGTTTCTCATTGCCTGTGGTGCCTAGGGAATTCATGCTCCTCCTCTGCTTGAGAAGTGAATTGTTTGATCACAAGAGTGTAGGATGAGGAGAGGGATATTTCTGTCACGGACCCTGGAGGGACTCCCATTTAATCAACAATCATTGCTCTCTTATGTCTGTATTACAAGCTACTTAAACGTGTGTAAGTCTAAACAAAAATTGAGAGACCCAGAAAGGCTCTAACCACTGTGATTTCACAGGAAATGACCAAGAGAATATGAAAGTGGCGTAGTTTTTCTTTCCTTCTTTTTTTTAGTAGCAGGAACTGATGCTGCCTGGAAAAATAGAATGACTCACAGCGCAAAGAGGCCAGGAGTCAGGCAACAGCTAGCTATGAGTGTGGGTAAAAAAGCCAGCATCCATGAGGGTTTGCAGTGACAGACACAGAATGTCCTATTTCTGCCTGTAGCTTTGTTCAGATCTTGCACAGAAAGTGAAGAAATAACCCAGGAGTGGTTTTACATCAAAGGGGGCCAAGCTCAGTGTGATTACTTTGTGGCAAATGTTGCTAGTGACCCTACAAATCCAGCAATGAATTTATTTTAATTGGAAAATTCTAGCTTTAAGTCCTCCATATGAAAGATGGTTCCATTAAGAGTATTTTGCTAATAACAATGCAGTATTTACAAATAAATACTTCTGTTAAATCAAATTTCAATGTCTCGATTGCTCATATAGTTTCCTTTGCTTTTGTAACTACACACTTCCTCAGTTCTGTTGCTATCAGTACTGTGGTGTTTTGCACCCTGGCATCATTACTTTGGGCAATAATAGGATGCTAATGTGTGTTACTTGAGTAGGATGATCATCTTTGTACAACTTCAAGTTAATATGTTTTTGTGTTACTGGAGATTTCTGGCTGTGTAGTTTCTGTTGTGTGTTTTTTCCTCTACTGCCCATGGTAACTTTGCTAATTTGAAGGTGCGAACGAGAAAGAGTTTATTGAGTGATATTCTGCTTAGCATCTGTATCTGAAATCCTCTTATTTAAGTAGATTGGCCTGTCCTTGGAGTCCTTAGAGTCCCCTGCCTTTTCCTTCTCAATAACTGGGGGTTTTGGGGACAGTGTCTTTTTTAGAGATGGGTTTGTGGTTCTGATTGCTACCCTGTTCTGGAGGAGGAGCGCTATACAAGAGGATTGGTTCTGGGAACTAATCTATCTTATTAAGGATGTTTACTAATGAAGCCTTGGTGTGGTGACACAGCAGCCAATTATTTTTTGTGTGCTGAGTTCCCACTTGTTTAATGACAGTCAGCAGGACCCTTTTAAAACTGCAAGTCTGACAACTTTGTGTTAAATCTGTTGTTTCAGTTTAGTCTTTAACAGCATGTCTAAACCCCACTCTGAATCCCCAAATATAATCACATTACAGACCAATTATTTTGCTTGCTGAGTCACTTTGTCAGTTTGACAGCATGCTTGGCAGAAAATTTTGATTCCTTTCAATTCTTTGATTAAAGAAATTAATTAATTCAGAGTTTTATTTTGTTTAGAGATGTCAGCGTCTGATTCTCCCGCTGATTCATAGTCCCGATGGACAGCCATTGGTGGGGCTCATTCTTTCTTCAGTCCTTTGAAACTGGAGATGTTTCTTTTGTGATAAATGTAACGAACTGTCACACTTCTGGGCAACATCCATCCTACTGCCGTACTATGGTGCAAACCCCTGTGTTTGAAGACCTACTCCCAGCTTATTTCTTGCAATGGTCAGAAGATGACTGTGTTTCTCCCTAGCAGCCACAAATGGCCAATTCAGCAAGTAGTCATAAACAGGGTCTTGTTCAACACCTTCATCAATGACCTGGATGAAAGGATAGAATCCACCCTCACAAAGTTTGCTGATGATAAAAAGCTGGGAGAAGTGGCTGAAGCACCAGAATGCTGAGCTACCATTCAACAAGACCTGGAAAGGCTGGAGAGTTGGGCAGTGAGAAACCTGATGAGGTTCAACAAAAGCAAGTGTAGAGTTCTGCGTGTGGGGTGGAATAAACTGTATGCATCAGTACAGGTTAGGGGATGACCTGCTGGAGAAGAGCTCTGCAGAGAAGGACCTGAGGGTCCTGGTGGACAACAGGTTGGCCATGAGCCAGCAGTGAGCCCTTGTGGCCAAGATGGCAAAAAAAACCTGCATGACCAGCAGGTTGAGGGAGGTGAGTAGAGGGTCCCCATCTACTCTGCTCTGGCAAGGCCACATCTGGAGCGCTGTACCCAGTTCTGGGCTCCTCAGTTCAAGAAAAACAGAGATCCCCTAGGAGGTCAATAAAGGGCTAATTTGTTATATTCTTAAAATTGTAGAAGTAGTTGAGCACAAACAATAGGAAAGATATGGGGTACCTCAACCGTAACCCAAGGAGCCTGCTGATTGGTCCAAGGAGCCACATCCTAGAAACCATCCTAGAAACTGAACCAGCTGAAGCTGGAATACTTCCTCAACTTACACCAAGGTCAGAAGTACACTGCAAGGATGACATACGGCCTTCATCCCCACGATCACCGGAGTGACCACCAGCAGGCACCACGCATGCGTAGAAGCATTAGTTAGGGGTGGAGTTTGGGTTGTAGAATAGACGTGGAATATTGTAATGGATTTCTAGAATTAACTGTAATAACCACTTCTTGTCTTAGAAATACCATGAATATGCATGTATTCCTTCTATAAATAAAGATGTTAACCTGCTTTCGGTGTGCAGGCTAGGAAGGGTTACCCTGCTTGCACCCGGTGCCGAATAAAAAACGTACCTGCTTTATAACTACTTTGTGGTTATAGAGTTTGATTCCACAAGTCAGAGGAGTCCAGCAGAGGGCCACAAACATGATGAGGAGTCTGGAGCATCTCCCATATGAGGAAAGGCTGAGAGACCTGGGGCTGTTCAGCGTGGGGAGAAGACTGAGAGGAGATCTTACCACTGTTTATAAGTGTCTTAATTGTAGGATGCAATTGGATCTGGTCAGACTTTTTTCAGCGGTGTGCAGCACAAGAACGAAGGGCATTTGGCAGAAACAGGAATGCGGGAAGTTCCATACTAACTCAAGGAAGAACTTTTTTACAGTGAGGATGAAAGAGCACTGGAACAGACTGCCCAGAGAGGTTGTGGAGTCTCCTTTTCTGAAGATATTCAAGACCCATCTGGTTTCTTTCCTTTGTAACCTACTGCAGGGAGCTGCTTTAGCAAGGGATTGGACTGGATGGTCTCCAGAGGTCTCTTCCAAACCCCTGCAACTCTGTGATTCTGTGATTCATCCCTACGGAAACCATCTTCCTGATGAATGTTATTTAGAAGAAGGAATCCAAAGCTGTGGAGACAGAGCTTGAAGATGGGAAACAAACTTTTATATTTGAACAAACTCTTCCTCAAGTTAGCAGCTATTCAATTACAGTGTTTGAACTTCTGGATAGTTGGTTGCTTAGAAGAGTTGCATATGTGACATCTCTAGTGAAGAGTCAGAACTCTTAACAGAAAAATACTGCCACTATCTTTCCAGGGTTTTCTATTCATTATAACAGGAAAGGAATAGTATTAGCACAGCTATTTTGAAACTGTTTCTCAAGCACAACAAATACATTATGATTTAGAATTTGGGTGTTGTATTGTTATGGGTACCCTGCAGACCAACTCAGCTGTTGTGCTGGCTATCGCCTAGTCACATAACTAAGCCATATCATAAAGAGGTCAAACTCTACTTTAAAAAACCCAGAGCAGAAGAGAAGTCAGACTTTTCACTCCTGTTTGCTAATAAGGGATGACCCATGGAAAGATAAGAGCCTGAGTTAATTGACACTTGACACAGTGCTGTCCCTCCTGTGCAGAGGCAGTCAGCACAGGGCAACATTTAATGGGAGGGATAATAATCCACTTGTAATATATGGAAGTGAAAAATGGCTAGAGATCTATTCATGGACAGAGAAGGAATGTGTAGGGATGAAATGAGGGGAGTTAAGATGCAAAGTTGGCTCACAAGAGACAAAGAGAGAAGCTTATACATATACACTAAAGAAGGCAATGGAAGCACAGGTTCACTGCTGAATTATGGAGAGCAACAACTAACTGATGGTGCAAAAGATGGAGGAAGTCATTTTTGCTTCTAACTTTGCATGGAAGTATCAGTTTTGATCAGATGCTTAATACAATTAAGTAGATAACAGTCAAATCAAGAATAAGGAACTAAGAGGTAGAACAAAATGGTAGGCAATTTATGCGCATGCCAACCTCTGAAATCTCAGCAAGAAACAATCTGGGTGGTTTGGAGTATTTTGAGGAATGCAAGAATACTGTTACTGCAAACTAATATTCACAAAGAGACTATCAAGTACAGTATAATGTTAAAGTATGCATAAAATTGCCTGGATCTATGTCCCAGAGCTTTGTTCCTTTCATAAAAGTCTTTTTTAAAGAAAGAAATTAAGGAAACTTTCAAAAAGAATCAAGTATTTGAAGTTCTCTTTGTGGGAATCTTCAGACTTCCTTCAAAAGTTAGTTTTCCCTCCAAGTAAAGCTTGCAAAATTTCAGCATTGAGTTTTCTTTTATTCTGTTCTCAGATGGAGCTTTACTGGCCAAGAATAAGAGTATGAAAATCACTATCCTCTTGATGATGTGTGCCATAGAAAGGTGGTTTTGAAGTGCACAAAACCTGCTCTTTCTGCTGGGCTAGACCTCACCCTCTTGTGGCTAACAGGCTTCTTTTTCAGTCCCAGATTCCCTGAAGTAGATAAGCACATTGCAGAAGGAAGAATCTGTTTGGATCCCAAAAGCCACCTGCCTGGCCTTTCCCTGTGATCAAAGAATCTACATCTCTTTCAAAAGAGATATAGCCGAATAACTACGCATTTTAATTAAGATTTTCTTTTTGCTTCCACAGTCCTCTATATTGCTGGGACAGAAATCAATCCTATCTGTGAGTTTACGCTTAAGAACTACTGTGGGCAGAGGAGAGAGTTCTACCATCCTTCCTCAGCATTTCTGACAATTTTCAGAGTACCACAAGAAACGTCCCTTGGGAATGAAAAGAACTGAGATGTGGCTGTGTGTGTATGTCTGCATCTTCTGGGCTGACTCCGCTCTCATGCTGAACACAGACAAGAAGGTGACTTGATGTGGGGCTCTGGGCACTTCGGCTGACATCAGGCTTCTTATTTCAGATAGGAAATATATCTTTGGAGGATCTACTGTTCTTTGTGGTTGGTATTTCTGGAGGCACCGGAAGAAACTGAATAAAAATAAACTCTTCCAGATGTTTTTAGTATACTCATTTCAGCAGTTCAATATTATGTAAAAATACACAGGAAAATAGGTGTGTATATATATATATATGTATGTATTTAAATAGCATACAGCTGTAGTGGCCAGATAGCCTACATTTATAAAAGAAGGCTATCTTCTTGTTAACTTTTGTTGAAAGGGCTGAGCAGATTCCCTGGCTCTGACCTGAGGAGCTGGATAGGTGTCTTGGGGCCAGGCCTGGCTGCTGGGTGGATCTGGGTCTGTGCTGAAATGTGAGGACTATGTGAATGAGGGTGTGCTTGTGAACCTGGAGAATGAAGGTCTCCATTTTCCATGGTGGACTTCAGTCCTAGTCAGCTGAACAGGAGGGACAAGACTGAACTATCAGCGCCTATATGTAGGCACTAATACATATCACCTCTTTTCATTAGCTGAGCAGTACCTGAGGGACTGGCTTTTGGATGGCTAACCATAGGAGAGAGAAATTGTGCAAGGACACGGACTCAAAGAGCATTGATTAAAGCACATGTCCCATTGCTGACTGCCCCTGAGAATTTTTTCTTTCAGTCTTTCCACTGAGTCAAGGCATCTCAATCCTTCTTTATTGCTTGGATCTCATTAAGTGAAAGACCACAGTAAGCTATGCTAAGTACATGCAGTAAGGCTGAGCTAATCTGGGAATCCTCTGTTTATTTAAGACATTTAAAGGCTACTTTGTAGTTGACTGATGTTTCTAAAGGCTTTAATTGTCAAAGACACAAGCTTAATTGAATGACTCTCATAAAACTGGCCATATGGTATCCTGTTTCCCTTAACTGCAATTACATCTGCTAACAATAAACTTTTTTTCTTAAAAGTACTTAGGTCAAAGGTTGTGTGTTGTTTCCATAAGTTACAGAAAACAGCCTCCCCTAAAGCTCCCATAACCCTGAATGTAATGTTTCATTGCCTTTGTTTAAAACAAAATTACAAAGTTCCTATGTGTCTCTCTTAATTTTATGACACAAAATCTCTCTGGGATCACTTCAGTAATGAGTTTGCTTCACAGAGTGTTTCATAGAATCATGGACTATGGACACACAAGGACCATCGACTCCAACTCCTGACTCCATATGGTTGAGCCACGCCCAAAATTCAGCTGAAATTTGCTGATAATCTAACTTTTCTGACTATCTCTGCTGAGACTGATGTGTACTCCTACCTGTGACATACCTGTGATTCATAGTTTTTGGTCATTATATTGCTTCTGTTATAGGAGATCTGCCAACCAGAGAAGAAGATAACCCCAAAAGTCTGAGCTGTCCGACGAGTGCTGGGAAAGATGATCAGAGATAAAATGGCTCTGGCAGACCTGAAAATACACCGGATTACCTGATGCTGCTGCTCAGAGAAACTGCATACAAAAAATGGTGTTTGAGAATAAGAAAGAAAGGGAAAAATGAAAGAGAAATTGAGAAAAAAGGATGAGATTGAATGCTGTCCACTCTTGGTTTCACCCCTGTGCACTACGAAGATTAGGAGAGAATTGAAAAGAGTTCTGAGCAGGTCTGAGTCATCCCTTCTAATGTGGGGGTGAACTGTTCTTCTGCAGAGTCTTCTCTCCTCTTCAGGATATGCTTCTGGCTCCAGGAATTGGTCTGCTTAACTGAGGTGCTTTTAGGTTTTGCACAGAAAATTATGATTTCATTAACTGCTGCCTTAATGCCATCAGAAAGAAATGGTTTTAGGGTAGCTGCTGAACTTGCAGACAGTCACTTTTGATGATTTTAGCTCCAAAGGTGACACCTCTTCAAAAGAAATAATTAAAGTATTGCCCTAATTAGTCTAAACCTACAGATGTAGTGTTTCTGGAATAGTTTCTCTGTCAATTAGTGCTTTGAACAGCATGATTAGGTACAGCAAAGGCTGCCTTTCCGTGGCACACAATAAACTTTACTTTCTTTTAAGGAGATTCTGCAAAAGAAAATCAGATTTCATTTTCTTTTTAAATTTAAAACCATTTTTTGTGAAGCTGTACTGAAAGGAGTTTCTTTAGGCACCAAAGTGAAGACTGCAGAAAGAAATCACCGTTTTCTTGCATGTTCAGCTCTAGAAGCTGGAGACATTCTGTTTCTACCAGCCTTCATCTGGTGTGGGTTGCTTGACATAGAGGTTATCACTGAGATATAAAGATTTCCTGTCAAGTCCATGGACAACCCCACCTCTCAATGTGCTTTTTCTATGCTGTTCAGGATAGTATTGCCCAACAAGGACTTGTGCTCTTCTACCATGTAATCAAAGAATGGTTTGGGTTGGAAGGAGCATTTAAGATCATCTCATTCCAACCCCCTGCTATATACAGGGACACCTCCCTCTAGACCAGGTTGCTCACAGCCCCATCCAGCCTGGCCTTGAATGCTTCCAGGGAGGGGGCATCCACAACCTCACTGGACAACCTGTTCCAGTGTCTCGCTACCCTCACAGTAAAGAATCTTTTCCTAATATCTAGTCTAAATCTACCCTTTCCCAGTTTAAATCCATTTCCCCTTGTCCTCTTGCTATCTGCCCTTATAAAAAGTCCCTCCCCAGATTTTCTGTAGGTCCCCTTCAGGTACTGGAAGGCTACTATAAGGTCACCCTGGAGCCTTCTCTTCTGCAGGATGAAGAGCCCCAGCTCTCTCAGCCTGTCCTCGTAAGGGAGGTGCTCCAGCCCTCTGATCATCTTTGTGGCCCTCCTCTGGACCCGCTCCAACAGCTCCATGTCCTTCTTGTGTTGGGGGTCCAGAACTGGACTCAGTATGCCAGGTGTGGTGTCACAAGAGCAGAGCAGAGGGACAGAATCACCTCCCTTGCCCTGCTGGTAACACTTCTCTTGACGCAACCCAGGACACAGCTGGCCTTCTGGGCTGCAAGCAATCTATCATCAATTAAATTTTTATTTTAAGAAACTTTAACACACATACATAAATCATTCCTCCTGTGGAAAAGAAAGAATCAGGTTTTTGTAGATGTTGTAGCTGACAAAATTTATTATTCACTTTGCATGAAAAATATTGGTGAAATCATATGACTCCACAGTGGCTGCTCTGTAGCTGTTTTGTGGTGTTTGGCTCACTCATGCTATAAATCTTGTATTTTCAAAGTATTTTCGAACTCCAATTGAAAGCTGCATCAAACTAATTTTCAACATTCAGGAAGTCAGTTGAAAAATTTACACAGGAGTTTAAAAAGAGTTTTCTTTAATGCAGATGACTTAGTCAAAGGTAAGCTCTCCTGAGACATCTCCTCTTGTCAGAGCTATTGGAGTTCACGTGAAATGTCTTGGGAGGAAGGAATAGAGCAGAAACTCCACAGCTGCTAGAGGTAGTCTGAGGCTCTAGTTAATCTCATACTCTAGACACTATCAGTATATATTGTTAGATTGTTCTTGACGCAAACAGCTGATAAGCCAAAGAGAGGTACAAAGAGATGAAAGAAGTAGGGGAATGCTGAGCTTTGTGGGTACCAGACCAAGCCATTCCTGTCAAGCTGCTTGGCAACATATAGGAATTTTACTTTTTGCCATCATTCTGCAGGTATACAAAGTGAAATAATGGTCCTTAATTTCCAATTCAAGGAAGGTTTTGTGTAAGTGACCCTAAGAGATTCAAGCAGGATTAGTATAGTGGGAATATGGGTTTATCCATAAGATATATGCTCCTTAAGCTGCCTTAATGTTACATTCTTATTGGACAGCAAATTAAGCCTGTGTTCTACACCTTTTGGGATATATGTAAAATTGGCTTAAATCAAAGTCTATTGCGTGACCACAGCTTAGAAGTACAGCATCAGGAGGATAGAAGATAACTGCATTGGAATTAGGAACTCACAATTTGCCAGGGAGTTTTTCTAGACAAGGATAAGGGTGAGATTTGAGGGATATCTTTAATGGGTTTATGTGGCAAGGTTTTGTTAGCAGGGGCTGCAGGGGTGGCTCTGTGAGCAGTACCCAGCAGTGCCCCATGTCCCCCTGCAGCCCATGGGCACCGCATGGAGCACATCTTCATGTGCAGCCATGGAGGAGCCCACTGTGCAGCAGTGGATGAAAGCTGAAGGAGGCACAGCCCATGGATACTCCCGCAGGATCAGCCCTGGCTGGAGCTGCAGCCTGTGGAGAGGAGCCCGTGGTGGTGCAGGAGGGCTGGGGGAGCTGCCACCCATGGGGCTGTGCTGGAGCAGTGTCTGAAGGGTGGGCCCTGTGGGATGGAGCCGTGTTGGAGCAGTTGCAGCTTGATATCGCCAGCCATCATGTGAAACCATCACAACTTTATATTTACATGAGCAGAGAAGTGCTGGAGAAGAGATGCTCACTGGGCAGCTGAGCGGACCTTGGCTGGCCCGTAACTCCTACCAGAGCTGTGCAGGGTATTCCAACAGAACTGCTTCACTATCTGGGTTCCAAGCAATCTGGCCTAGACACCAGCTCCACCCATCCACAGTGTGTGGAATTTCTGTGGATTGTTTAATTAATACAGCAAGCATAAATGACAAATTAGGCTGAAATATTGAATTTGAACTCTGTGGGGATTTTCCAGCCCAATAAAATAACACTGATGTCAGAGTGCTTTTATGTTCTTTCTCCTGCTTGTAGTTCTTGGGAGCTGATATCTAGAAGTACTACAAGCAGCAGATAGAAAAAGGTGTAATAAAGGCATCAGTGTAGGTTTAAAACATTTTCTGTACCTAAATGGAAGACACATGATGACACTAAGTAATTTTTAGGTCTATTACATTATTACAGATGACAGAGGTGCATTTAGACAACTCTGTAAAAGCAGACAAGCAATATTTAGAGAAGAAGGGGAATTGGGTGCTTAGACAGCAGTTGTTTTATGACAGGCTTTTCTGATGAACCAGAAGGGAAAATAGCTGCATAATGAGACTTTGGAATATGAACTACGACTACAATAGAGATTTTACCAAAGCATTAAAACTGTAGCACTTTCTTGGAGGCTTGTTCTTGTGAAACTAAATATTTTTGCTACATATTTGAGGCTTGGAAGTATTATGAGGATAGTGAATGTTGCCATGTGCTTTATGAAATACAACCAATTTTTCCTCTCCTCTCCTCTCCTCTCCTCTCCTCTCCTCTCCTCTCCTCTCCTCTCCTCTCCTCTCATCTTCCTCTATATGAAGTCATGGTTGAGGCTGATCTCTTCTTTTACTAGAAAAATAAAAGGAGAGATGGAAAAGGTTAAAGAATTAAAAAAAAAAAGATTAAATATTTAGGGTTAAAAAAAAAAGAGAGATGATACTAATTTGCATCACAGAGAGTACAGCCCTTCTTCAAGTAATGGACTTTCCTGAGGTGAGAAATTACAGCAATTCATCTTGAAATGACACTGGACAAGTGGCAAAGTATCTATTATAATTACATTTAACAAACTGTTCATCCGATTTAAATATGTTTTCTATCTGCTTTGCCTACTGGAAACATGCGTTTTAGCAATTCATTAACCTCCTTTTTAATTGCATGGATGTAGGCAGCACTCTGCTATGACCCTGCAGGACCACAACACAAAAAGTGTTGTTCTCTTGCAATAAGTACATGCTCGTTTCTGAAAATAGTCACAAAAAGGTCAGAGGGATGTAGCTGCTTGTACCCTCCTTTGGATTTACTGGAATAATTACTTGGTTGTTCAAAATTAGCCATGACTTCAGTAAGAATTTTATTACAGGTCAAAGAAACACTTGTGGAAGCAAAAACAAACCTCCTACTGAAATAAAAAATAACAGATGACACAGATACTGTACTTCTATTGCAGGGAAAATATAAATAAATACTTCATTAAAGTGGTCTCAGAGGAAATAAGCTGGCTTGGAAGAGCTCTGAACTTTAAGGGCATTTGCCCAATGAGGAGCCAAATTCAAACTTTGCAGCACTGGAGAAGTATTGCTTCTAAAGTGAATGTGGTGGGCTCAGAGGAAAAGAACACCTGTAAGTGTAGGCCTCCTGGACTGCAATTCCTTCCAGTGCAGTTTATTTTCCAGTTCAGACTAGAGTCCAACACTTGTTGATATGAAGGAGGAAGCAAGAAACTTTCCAAGGCATTTTGGACACTAACTGTTGTTGTGAGGGTAGGCTGTTTGAAATGCCCAGAAGCAAGCTTATGTTGTATGATGTGAACACTTCACAAGGTTTTGAAGACACCTGTTTTCCAACTTTGATATTCATTATTTCAGCTTACATGATCCATAGAGAGATTAAAATTGACTTCTTTCAGAATTTGTGAAGTGTCTCGTATTGCCTTTATCTTTTGGGAATGAGGTCCAAAGGCTCCTTGGGCACTGGGGGAACAAAATCCTGTAATAAAAATGGGAAACATCAAAACGTTCTCTGTTTTCCTTCAGTACTTCCAGGAGAAATACTAGACTTCAAAGTGTGTTCTATCTGCTGAAGTGTATTACACATATTTATTCTCTCACTCCTGGAAGCTTGTCTCAAGCATTGTGGTATCTGGGGGATGGGCCTGTGGCTTCTAAGAAGTGTACAATTGTCTCCTCTCTTAGTCCATGAAGAATATATCTACATGGATTTGTGCAAAGCATTTGACACTGTCTTGCATAACATCCTTGTCTCTAAATTGGAGAGACATGGATTTGACAGATAGAGCATCAGGTGGATAAGGAATTGGACAGATGGTTGCACTCAAGGAGTTGTGATCAGTGGCTCAGTGTCTAGGTGGAGACTACACAAGTGTGGTATTCTTCAGGAGTCAGTCTTGGAACTGGTGCTTTTTAACATCTTTATTGGTGGTATGAACAGTGGGACTGAGTGCACCCTCAGCAAGTTTCTTATGACACCAAGTTGAGTGTTGTGATCAACACACTAGAGAGAAGGGATGACATCCAGAAAGAGGCTGGAGAAGTGGGCCTGTGTGAAACTCACGAAGTTCAACAAGGCCAAGTGCAAGGTCCTGCACCTTGATCAGGGCAATCCCAAGCACAAATACAGGCTGGGTGGAGAATGGATTGAGGGCAGCCCTGGGAAAAAGACTTGCTGGTGCTGACTGATGAGAAACTGAACACGAGCCAACAGCATGCACTTGCAGCCCAGAATGCCAGCCATAACCTGGGCTGCATCAAAAGAAGTGTGGCCAGTCCGGTGAGGGAGGTGATCCTGCCTCTCTGCTCTGCGCTGGTGAGGCCCCATCTGGACTTCTGCATTCAGCCTTGGCACAAGTGGAAATGGTTTTAAAATAAAAGAAGGTAGATTTAGCTTAGATATTGGGAAGAAATTCTTTACTCTGGGAGTTGTTAGCACTGTCACAGGCTGCCCAGAGAAGCTGTGGATGCCCCATCCCTGGAAGTGTTCAAGGCCAGGCTGGATGGGCCCTGGGGAGCCTGATTTGGTGGAATATGCTCCTGCTCATGGCTGGGGCTTGGAACTAGATGGTTTCTGAGGTCCCTTCCAGCCCTCACTGTTCTATGATTCTGTACATGCAAATGTCTGTGCTCAAATTGCAAAAAAAGGACTATTGTCTTGCTCTCTGCAGTGCAGTGTCTACCGCAAGAACCCTGGCATATTAAGGGATTTTTTATGTTTTATGTCTGTCACCAGAATGGATAGTTAATATGAGATACAGCTCCTCCATTAATACAGATATAAGTGATAAAATGGGGATGTTTCACAAAGCAGCTGTCACATCAGTGTTCCATTTCTCCACACCACCCTGCAGAACCTTGTGCATATGAAGAGGAAGGCTTGAGAGATAGCATGTGTTATCCTACACATAGCACAGAAAGAAGATTGGGTAGAAAGATCTGAACAAAAATACGGCATAAAAGGAAATGTGGGAGCAAAGGGAAAGCATTGCTGAACTTTGGTGAGAGAAGGCTGAGGACAAAAGTAGGTCTATCTGTTGCAGACTTTTTTGTAAACTCCTATGGATGCTCTAGTAGATGGTGTTGCCTCTGCTCTAAATTGGGTACTGGGCAGCTATGATGTCTGAGGTGCATAGAGAAGGTGGCTGTGGCTTCAGACTGAGTGCCATGTTAATGAAAACAGCAGAGCTAGTTCATGGCTGTGGACAACACACTGGTTCACCCAAGTTTGAAGCTGACTATTTGACTTCAAAGGTGCCTTAAAGGCGAAATAAGCATTCAAGAAACGTAGGATTAAACATTTCAAAAAGTGCTTGCTGTACATCTTTACTGTCCGTTCCCTGAACAAAGATTTTAGCTTGAGGTTGCACTTTACTGCAGTGTAACTCCATTGTTTTTTTTGTCTGAATCACTCCTTATTGGGCAAGAAACTAGATGTTTTCTGAGGAGAAAAGCTGATTGCTCGGGTTGAATAAGGTCACCATCCCTCCACACTACAAACTGTGTTTACAAAGGTAAATCCTAGATCTTATTTTTGACCTAGGCCCATTCTCCAGATGCTCAAATATATATGATTACCAGTGCTTGCTGTGCACACACCATATATTTTGAGGGAGAATTTCTGCAAAAATCTTCACATAAAACTAGGGGTACCGTGCATGCTCTCCCCAGTAAATAGAGGAAAAATGTAGGTGAGGCTGACCGTTCGACATCTGCGGTGCCTTAATGGCAAAATACTCCTGAATTCAGGAATGTAAGATCAAACATTTCAAAAAGAGCTTGTTGTGCACCACAGTAAAGGGCTGCACAAGTAGCAGAGCCACTATTAAAAGTCTTGGGTTTCCATCTGGTATCTAATTCATATTTTCCTGGGAAAGCTATAGGCAGCTGTGAATCACAGCTGCTCTTTGAAGGGGTGGTATGTGAACAGGCAGAAAGAGGGCAGCTGACATGAGCCCTGTTGCTTTGTGGTGGACCATGGCAAGCCCTGGGGTTCACTGTTGTAGAGTAGTGGCACATGATACAAAATCCTACATTAAATAATAAATTTGAAAGACTAGTGGACATGGATTTATCTTCCAGCATTTCACCATTAGATCTCAGCTGAGAAACAGCAATATTTATTATTCAAAAGATCTTCCATTGCATTTGGAATCAGTACGGTTAAGAGTTTTCTTTATTAACGAGGAAGGCCAAGAGCTTGTCAGGATAACCAATAAATAATTTCTGAGAGTAGTATTCTTGCAGGATCATGCCTACATAGATACAGCATCTGTTCCATGTTTAATTCCATATGAAGTACCAGTGATGCATACAGCAACATATTTAACTGAATGAGGAATATGAAATTGATACAATAATACAAAGGCTATACAAAACCTCTTGAGACAACCATGTACAGAATCCCACCTTTTTGTCTCGGTGTATTTCGTAGCGCCCTAGGGTAGACTTTTTATTCTAGGAGAAAGCTTAAGTTATTAATGTTTCTGTGGGAGAAAGAGGACAGCACATGCATTTAACTTCCGAGTGGTGAGCTAGAAAACAAACATAGAACTAGCATCAGTTTCATGTTTCCCTCTCTTGTCTCTCATTATTTTTTTAGCCTCCAGAATGATGAGCCTCCTTCTAGAGTCAAAAACACTTCTGTATTTTTCTACACAAAACATTCCATTCTGTAGGAGTAAGGCATGGTCATGAATGGAAGAAAAATTAGCAGTTGCATCTGTTATGCTGGGTTGCAGGAGGACAATGCTCCTGATTTATTTGGATAAATCTGCTCATATACTGAACTTTCCTGGACATCCAGCGGTGTTGCCCACATACCTTCTAATGAACATTGCCTTGTTCGGGTAGGCTCCTTAACTTCTACCCCTGCTTTTTTTATCTTCCTTCAACACACAGTCCTCCTCTCATGTTGGGGCAGTAGTAGCCTGCAAGCATGGGGTGGCGTACTGCATAACTAGGGTCTGAACTTAGTGAGAAGGGGCCTGGAATCCTTCTGCTCTCTTCTTTGTACCTCCCCCACTTGGCCCCCCTCCCCTCACCTAGTCTTGGAGAAGTTGTCTGGAAGAAGTTCAAATACTGTTCCCCGTGTTGAACTCAGCTTTGATATCATGTACATAAAACCACTATGCACCTGCTCTGAAAAATGTGTAAGAAATTCTTTGTAGGTGGTGAGTCCAGCTCTTCTTTCTTCCTGGAGAAAAAAAACAGTGTTCAGAACTTGACTGGATATGATTCTGAGAAACTCAGTCTTACTTTGATGTTGGCCCTGTGAAACATTCACGCCCTCTGGGATGTTATCTGAGACTGGTTTAAAACTGGGTATGTCACAGTGTTACTGACATACGTGTGAAGGAAAACTCTTCTCCAGACTTGTCCTTTGAGTTAGTTTTTTAAACCCTTATTCTTTTCCTACTAGTTTACACATGTTGAGTACCTTTTCTACTTTAATCAGTTTCCAGATGCAATCTCATTTCTTCTCTTTTCTAAGCCATGGAGATTCATCCTTTTGAGCTCTTTCTTTGCCCCTCCTTCTGATATAATCAGCGTTGCCTGGGAACTCCAGACACTTGAAAAGCTAAACCTCCATAAATGTTGTCTGCAAAGTCTCAGAATTCTTCTTTAATAACATCCCTCCTGGCTCAAATCTGAGTTTCAGTTGTCCTTTAATCTAATATACACCAAAGGCTGGTTTGCTAGTTTCAAACCAAGGAAAAGAATGGAAGAAATTAAAAACAAAAACAAAAACAAAAACAAAACACACAACGAAAATATCTTGGGCACAAAGGAATTATCCTTGTGAGAATGGATATTGAAAGTACAAAGGCAGTAGGGAGATCATGGAAAAGAAAAAGTTTTAACCACCAGTGCTAATCCCTCCCTAGAGTTAAATGGTGAGTATTCATCTCAAGCATCTTGAAAGAGCAGCTGCTGGGTACTTCCCAGATTTGGAAACGGGGGAACTGTTACTCCAGCAGCACAGAGATCCGACTTCTGTAACAACTGCTGCTACCTCCTTCTGTTCTCTGAGGGCAGCTGTCAGGGGGGGGCAGTCACTGCTCAGTATGACAGCAGCATGTCAGGAAACTGGCCATGCTTGTCAAGAACGAGCTTGGAAAGCCAGACAGCTGTTCATTGCTAGATGTGGACATTAGAGTGAGCATAAATAGGTCCTTTGCTGACCAAGTAGTGGTGCAGCCAGAGAACTTTTCTCTTTCCATGGTCCCACCTTCAGGACTGATAGCTGTTTCCTACAGGCCACCACCTCCCTCCATGGACTCTCCAGGCTCCTTGATACACTGTGCTGCAGCCACTGACCTATTTCAGCATTCAGATCCTCTCTGGAACATGATGGTATATGGGAGGACATCTTGGCTCTAGCTGTTGCATGTAAGTGGCTTAAGGACGCACGTTTCAGACTAGCTGCTGGATAGGACCTCTGAGAGAAGCAGGTAACATGCACTAGGTGTTAGTTTCTGTCCTCAAATGGGAAACAGATGATAACATGACTTTAGCTTTTTTTTTTTTTTTTTTTTTTTTTTGGTTAAACTCAAATCCCTTGCCCTGTCTTGTTTCATAATAGGCTTTTTGTATTTTCTTATCATCATAAATCCTCTTGCCCTGGCCAAATCTGCTTCCCACAGAAAAGCTTCATGGGGAATGAACAAGGACGCTTCTGGAGAGAGAATAACAGGGAAAACTCTGCCCAGGTTGTTATTAATGGTTGTCTACAAAATAAAAATCAACCTTATCAACTTTGCAGACCACAGCATGCTGAAAGAAGCTTCCAGTGCTTTGGAGGACACCTCTTGAGCTTGACAAATGATCTTGTCAAATTGGAGAAATAGTCTGAGGACAGGAGGAAGCAGCTCTGTGGAGACAAGTGCAAGCTCCCCCTTACACATAATGCTAAGGCAGACACTTCTCATTTCTGTGAGCAGCTGCATGTGAAAAAGTGCTGCCTTAACACCACTCTGTGGAGGGTCTGGGGGTCACGATGGATCAAAGGCTAAGCATGAGTCAGTGGGGTCATATTTTCTCTATGATGAGATATAGGAACCAAGCTATAGCCTGTGAGACAAACAGAGCAACTTTTCTTCTGAGAGAAGTGAGTCCTCTGCGGGGATGCTCAGCTCAGGGCACTGAGCTCCCAGAAGGATGTGGCCCCGCTGGACAGAGTTCAGTGGAAAGCAACACAAATTGTTGGAGATCTGGAAAACATGACCTGTGAGGAACAAGCGTGAGAGTTGGGGCTGTATAACTGAGGGATGAGAGGACCGGGCAGTGGAGTCATGGGAAGAGCAGTTCAGCTGGGGGTCTGCAGCCAGTGCTGCGGTGGGTGGCTGTGGGAGGGTAGTGCAGAGAGCACAGGGGAGAAAATATGTCCCAGCTTTCCCAGTCCCTTCCTCCACGGTTTGTATCCATGCCAGGAATCATAAAATCATTGAACTGTTAAAAGATCGTCTTGTCCAACTGCCAACCATCATGTCTCCATGTTTCTTGAACACTTCCAGGGACAGTGACTCCTCCAGGAAAGCCAGGGTGGGAGGCAGCTGTACAGAACCAAGGTGGGCTGTGAGGACTGACATGGGGTAGTCTAGGGGTTGAATGAGAATCCATTTCCCCTGAACATCAGGGTGCACTGGTAAAGCTGGGGTAGGCCTAAGGAGACTGGGAGATCTGCATCATCTGAGGATTTTTAGCTGCACTTGGGACAGATGTGGACCCTGATGGAAGCAGTGCTGCGTGGGGAGCAGCGCAGTTCCTATCTTCTGTCAGTCCTCGCCACTCAGGACCTGGGGACACAAAGAATTTCTGTAGCAAGAGGCTTTTTCCTGAGGTGTCGTTTGCAGACAATGTGAGCAGATGAACTGAAGTAGGAGGGAGATGTCACTTTTTTCCCTTTGCCATCCACCATCATGTCAAACTCTTCTGTAGGCTGACTGTGGGGACAGCTTTCCTTGCAGCCTTGCCTGGCTTTTTGCAATGGCCTCAACACTGATACGTGCAGGGAGAGCAAACCCTCAGTCAGCTAGGGGGGAGGTGAAATCATAGAATCATTTAGGTTGGAAAGGCCAATAAGATCATCTAGTCCAATCATCAACCCATGCCTGTGATTGCTCAGTGCCACATCCACCCTTTTCTTGAGCACCTCCAGGGATGGTGACTCTCTCACCTATCTGTGCAGCCTCTGCCAGTGCCTCATCACTCTTCCTGAGAAGAATTTTTTACCTAATATCGAAAGAGACAGGTATTTCCAGGAGCATCCCACCAGCAAATGGTTGAAGGCTGCTGCCAACCATTATCAGTACAATGGGATTATCATCTTTGCAGGGTAAAATGAGGAAAAACCTGAGAAAATGAGCATAGGCAGTTGGACAGCTGGGATCTAACTTTGTGCACTGACTGCTGATGGAGAGCGTAAGTAAACGAGATCATGTATCATTGCAGGATGTGCCATGTTTATTAGATTAAGTACATTAAAAAAATAGATAACATACTATTGCAGAGATTATATTTTTATTGTGGTTCTAAGCCTGTACTGAATTTCCCAGATCCTCTCCCAGAAGAGTGGAAGTTCTAATAATGTTGAAATTTTGCTAATGAAAGCTAAGCTAGAGCTTAGAAACTGTTGAACAAATTCCTGCTGCTCAGGGAGTCCTCTTCCTGACAGTAATGTGAGTGTAGCAAAGGGCAAATCCCCTAAACAGCAGTGAAGAAAACAAACAGAGACGCAAATCCTGCCTAGCGCTGACATCCAAGAAATACCATAGAGCCAATTTTCTAGGGATGCTCAGCACTTCCCTCCAGCTACAACATTGTTTGTTGAGCTAAGTGAGCTTGTGTGGGCCTTCATGAGTGCTGACACCAGCTGGGATTAGGAAGCGCTCCCTCAGTCTGGCATCCAGCTCTATTCTCAGGTAGAGGTGGGAGGTGAAAGGACATTTTTAGGTCAAACACTGGAAAAGACAGAATCAAAGCTTGGGTTGACTTTCTTGAATGTTTCCAGGGAGAGGGCATCCACAACCTCACTGGGCAACCTGTTCCAGCGTCTCACCACCATCACAGTAAAGAATTTCTTTCTAATATCTAGTCATATACATCATATAATTCATACATATACATAATATAATTCTTGAAAAAGTATTAGAACTAAGGATTATCATTTATTATTAGTAGTAATAATATAATAATATATATAGCTATATAATATAATATTAACAGTAACAAAGTGTATAATGTAATAATGATAAAATAATGTTGATAATCCAGGATTATCATTAAAACCTGCCTGGGAAGGATGCATTCAGCACCTGGGGTAAGATTTCCAAAGACAAGCTCTTTGATATCTCAGACCAAACCTTCCTGATGCACCTAAAGATGGCATCTTCAAGGGCAGATATTTGCATTCTGTGTTATCTCCAAGTGAAACTGAATCTCATGCAGCAAGTGTAGCTTTCACGTACACTGCAGAGGGTACACTATGACTATCCCTGAAGGCTCAGGCTCTCCTCAGCCGCCCTGAGATGGCTTCAGCCAGCTGTGACACCTCAACTTTGTTTGCCCTGAGGTCTGCCCAGCTCTGGGAGCGTGGACAGCTCTGCAGTGGGAGCCCTGATTTGCCCTGCTGGAACAATATCCTCTTCCATGAGTAAATACTGGAACTGCAGGCAAAGTCTGTCCAGCAGGAGAGCACAGAGGAGTAGCACTGTGCAATCACCACTTACACCAGGGGCACAGAACTATACAAGGTACATTTTCCCATTTTTCTCTCTCTTGCAATCCTACAGCACCCTCCCTGAGTGCTTTTCTTATTGGAAGGTCTTCAAGCTGAAGTTGACACACCACATGGTTTTGATAAGAATCTGCAAAGCAGACTGTTTCCTGCTTATTTCTGTCTCTTCCAGGCTGTAAAGTAGAGGTCCTGGACCTCACATGGAAAAAAATCAAGAGGGTAACCTTGCCTTGGTCTCCCACTGTCCCAAGCTCCAGCAGTACAGTAATTTCTTGCAGCAACACAGAAATCAAAACAGCTCTGAGCAGCATGGGAGAGGAGAGCTCATTCCTGATCTGAATTAATTTATGCAGTAAGGCTTCCCTTTGTCTGACGAGCTTTTCACTAATAGATCCCTCACTGGCAGGAGCCAAGGTTTAATTACATGATAAATTGTGCAGATGTGGCCATAGAAGAGACACGCTCTGATAATAGAGTATTTTTCCACAATGGCTTGTACCAAGCTGGGTGGAAAAAATCCCTGTCTGCCTTTTTTATTTTTTGGTTTGCATAACTGCATCTCATGTAGACTCACTGCATGTCACCCTGGCCTCACTGATGAAGCTATTATGGCTGAGGTATGTGCTGAATTGCTTTGTCCTTCTACATCTGGTCACAGGGAAGGAAGGGGAAAAAGGATCAAAGCATTGAAGAAATCCCCTGAAGTAAGTATAACATGAGTAAACAATAGCTTTTTTTTTTTTTTTTAAAATCACATTTTTAATATGATTAATTTAATACTGAGGACAAGGAAGACTTGGCAGAGTGATGCAGGAAGAAGATTTTTGTGGTGACCAAGGTGACAAGACTGGATAAGAAATGCTCACTCCTAGAGGATCTGGTACATGTTTAGCTGGGTGCAGAAAAAGGAGGAACCACAGCACAGAAAGTAGCTGATAAGGAGACAATTTTCACTGTCCTGTTTACTCTGCATTCACTCTTTTTTTCTCCCTGAAATAAGAAACCAAGCCAGAAGAGCAGCTGATGGGCCAGGTGTGTTTGCTCAGGTGGGGTCACACAGTGGCAGTTGGAGTCACCCAGGCCTGCCCTTGGCTGCAGCCTGCGTGAATGTAGGTGAGTGAAGGGAGTCACTACTGAAGGACAAGGAGCTGGAGGTGGTGCCATAAAAGGAAAAAAGAAGATGCCTGCTATCTATCTTCTCTTTCCCTTCTGTTCCCCAGATCTTCCCACCCTTATCTACAAGGCTGCTCCTACGTGGTCGTTGGGACCCATAGAATAATGGTACTCTACCTTGTCTCCCCTTTGTCCCTGCACTGAACATGAAGGTATCCCCCAAGTCTAACATGAGTATCAACATTAGTGATCTGAGGGGGAAGGAATGCAGACAGCAATGTCAAAGTTTCAAGGATATGAGAAGAGCAGGATGACTGGCAGCTGCACATTAGCAGTCTTTCATGTGAGATAAGTAAGCAGAGACTGGCACCATCACCACAGTGAGTCTTTCCTGAGAAGAAACTCTTGGGAATATCTGAAAATATGCATGTGGCAGCAAACAAAGTGTTATGTGGGTTTCCTGTAGCACTGCTGTAGGAGAACAGCACTTTGCTGTTTACAAGGCCCTGTTTATATCACCAGTTCACCAATGCTTCATTAACAGCTGGAGTGCCAGGTTTTGGAGGGGAACTAAACAAACTTGCACTTGCTGGAGCATTTAATCAATTTTAATACATGCATAGAACTTTACAAACGTGTAAAAAGATGTCAGGCATATGCATGTAACCACTCTGTGAGAGAATCTCAGGGTATGTGATATTTACTCTCATCTACATAGAAATATTCTTTTCAGAGACTGGCAGTTCCCATTGGTGTGGGATGTACTGCTGCTCTACAGTAACCCCAGGGAGAGCAGATTTAGAAGCTTGTGCCTGGAGGCTTCTGCCAGGAGGAGGGTGATACAGAACAGCATCAGGTCATAGAATCATAGAACCACAGAATATCTCGGGTTGGAAGGGATCCAACTCCTGGATCAGTACAACTTCTTGGGGGGAGGGATGTGGGTAAGTGGCTTCTGCTAAGAAAAACACAGCCAAAAACAAAACCAAAACAAAACAAAACACAAAACCCAAACAAACAAAAAAACAACCAAAAATATTACCTGAGACTTGCAGAGCAGTAGAGCAGTCAAGAGGCCGTGGAGAGAAGGAAGAACAGCTGTTCTGATTGGGTTGCCTAACAATCTCAATTTGAATTTTTGCCAAATCATGAAGACTTGTGGTGAAACTTCCTGTGCTCTGTTCTTCTCTGTACAGTTTCAAGATGATAGAGTATTTCTGAGAAACAGGGTAGAGAAAAATATATTTTGCTCTCTTTTAGAAAGTCAGCATTTCAGCAACATATAGCGTTGGCTCAATGCAAAGTTTAACAGGATAATTGTCGTCTGCATTCCCTCCTCACATCTCCTTCCATATTTAATGTGTTTAACTTTGCTTTGAGCCAACACTATATGTTGCTCATGTAGATAGGTGCAAAATGTTGAGGTTTTTTGCTTATATTTAAATTAATATTAAATTAATATTAAATTAATATTAAATATAAGCAAAAAACCTCAACATTTTGCACCTATATACATGAGCCTTGACAGAAATTGCACTAAATGGACTGTTTGTTTCATCTCAGCTGAGCAGGGTTATTTCTGCAAACACAGAGTGGCCCGATGCACACCTCACCAATGGACTGGGGTCTGGATTTGGTCTGTCTGGAATGATTGAGACAATATGTGGAGGTTTGGATCATCACATTTGCAGGAACAAGGCAAGCAGACTGAAGGTTCAGAATGCGTTCTATGAATATCTTTTCACAACTTGGGAAGAACTTGCTTTTATGTTATTTGAAGTAAGGAGGTTCTACAAATGTGGGAATTGGCCTCTTCTCCCAGGTAACAGTGATAGGATGATAGGGAATGGCCTTAAGTTTTGTCAGGGGAGGTTCAGGTTGGATAGTAAGAAAAATCTCCTCTCAGAAAGAGTGGTGAGGCAGTGGCACAGGCTGCCCAGGGAGGTGGTGGAGTCACTGTCCCTGGAGGCGTTCAAGAAACATAGAAATGTGGCACTGAGGGATGTGGTTACTGGACATGGTGGAGATGGGTTGATGGTTGGACTAGATGATCTTAGAGGCCTTTTCCAACATTTTCTATGATTCCATGACATATACCCAAATATACTACCTTTGTAGTTCCCATCATTTGGTTACAGGCAAGAACCAAAGCCATATCAGAATCAGGACTCCCTCGTGGGTCAGCAGTCTGCCATCAGTGTGGAGGGCTGTTGGGCCATGATTTGAAGGCTGCTAGTTGAAGGGTTGTCCTTTTAAGGGGTTGCAAGCTCCGAATGCCATACAGCAAAGCCTATCAGCACTTGCTGAACTTTAAGAATATAAACGAAATCCTGAAGACTAATCCTGTGCTTTGATGGATCAATACAGTGTGCAGCATCAATTCCAGAGGTGGATTGTTAACTGTAGATGACAGAGTATGTTTCACAGTAAATTCTTTGAATCAACACGACTGCTTGTGAAGCGCTCTTGGGAGAGAGAAGACTTTTTCTTGAGTTGTCCCATCAGCACAGATATTAGAGCTGTGGTGGCTAATGGCAATTCCCAATGGTATGTGATGACCATGAATTATTTCTGCTCTGCTCTAGAGTGGAATGGAACTGTAATTCCACATATAGGTTTCATGTAAGAACACAGTCTTTCTCACATGAGTCTTCATCTTAATGTGATTGTTTCCAAACACTTTGTCAACACATCTATTATAGTAGAGATCATCCCATTGCCTGGCTCTGGACATAGGCTGTAAGTAAAGAGATCTTCACAAATAATGAACATCTATAGCCATTTTAATGTAGAGGATTTGTCTTCCCCCTTTTTTTTCAATCTCTTCTTCATGAGTGCTCAGCATTTGCTACTAAAGGTCCCTTTTTTAAAAAGAAAGATATACACTGAATGATCAAGTGTTTATCAAAATAATCTAAAGATATTCCATTGTCTTTTCAGAGCTCTGTACAGTTTCTTTCTTTCTTTCCTCCCTGCTTCTTCAACCCTGAGTGGATCTCAATCTGCTCTGTTTGGCTTGATCTAGCTCAGCTAGCATGCACAGCCACCCCATTGCTGCACACGACTGGGTTTCAGCCCAGCTACAGCATGTGCTGCCTTTTTCTGTGAGTCAGGTAAAGAGTGAGAAAAGGAACTGAGGAAGGCAGTCGACTAAACTTGGTGAAGGTATTACCAGTGACAAGTAGTTGCAAGGTCCCAGATCTCTGTTTCACTGTGGTTGCAGGGGACACTCTGGAATTGAAGGGCCATGGATTATTTCCCCACTGGCACTGCTGCTAGCAGCAGGCAGATTTCCACTACCAACTGATGAAGACCAGCTTGCCTTGTGGTGCCAACTGACTGCTGTCTCAGTGCAGAATATCCTATATCTGGTGGTAGCCTATCCCCATCTCGGGAACCACTTGGCTACTGAAGAAGAAATCCCAGGTGTGAATATTATGTATGCAGTTTATGCAGCCAGCATCAGTAGGATCCTGATTCAGAGCATTAGATGGGACACAGCATTACTATTCAGGGAACTGAGCAGCCTTGCAGCTAAGCTTATGGCAATCATAGAATCATAGAATAGCTTGGGTTGGAAGGGACCTCAAAGATCATCTAGTTCCACCCCCCCTGTTATAGGCAGGGCTCCCAACCACTAGGTCAGGCACCAGATCAGGCTGCCAAGGGCCCCATCCAACCCGGCCTTGAACACCTCCAGGGATGGGGCTTCCACAACCTCTCTGGGCAGCGTGTTCCAGCACTTCACCATCCTCTCTGTGAAAATCCTGAGAACTTTTCCCAGTATGCTTTCAGAATAAGTTGCTGAAGTTTTCTTATGTGAAGTGATCTTTAGACGAAGATGTAGTGATAGATCTGCAACAGGTGTAAATTGACATTTTGTCCCTGGCTGTCAATAAAGCTGCACCTCAGGGTCTGGTTCTTTTATTTTTGTTAATTAGCAATTTGAATCAATGGTTAAAAATGTCAAAAGACTAATCCAATTGTAGAAACACATATTGAGCCATGTTCTGCGGGAGACTGTTCTGAGTCTGGAATTAGTATTTTTATTAATGACTTGCATGGTAGAATAGGGAGTTTGCTTATTAAATTTGTAGATGGCACCATCCTGGGAGATGCTGACAACACTAGAAGATGAGGATAGAATTCAAAATAAGCACAGGTGCAAGGTATTATACTGATGTGATGGCAGTCATTTTCAAAGAGAGAGAATTACTTGTGAGGCGGCAGCTCTGTGTTAAGCGATGTGCTGATTCCACCCTTGCTATCTAACCAGGTACTTCACTTAAATATCCAAGTAAAAAGTTTCTACTTTTCAACTGTTCTGCAGAGATGACAAGGTCTATGGAAATGCTGTTCAAAACAGGTGTGACCACCAGAGGAGAGAAGCAAAAATGATGAGAGGTCTCAAAAATGATGAAAGAGGAAACAACATAAGCAGGATAACCAAGGAGCCTGGGCCTTCTTAGTGTAGGGAAGAGATGACAGTGGGAAACATAAAGTATATCTCAAACAGCAGCACCAGAATAATCTGCTGCTGTGAATCTGCAGCTGTATAAACAGGTCTCCATTGGGAATGATTATAGCTCATTGACTTGCAGTCATTTGCTTCTCTGTTGTACACTCATCTGCAATATGCCCCCACATTTCTGTTCCAGGGTGTTTCTGCTGGGACAGAGATGCCTTGCCAGGAACAAATTCAGGCCCAAAAGTCTAGTTTTGCTGATGGATCTTGCAACCCTTTGTATTATCACAGGTCTGGGCCATCTACCCACTGTCTTGCTACAGTTCCTAGAAATATGTGCACTTATTGAGAGCTGTCTAAATGGTTAGGAAGGAAGCAATCAAACCTGGTTAAAACCTCCACTCAAATGAGCTATAAGAATGAGAAGGATCATGAGGGGGAGATGGTAAAATCACACATGGGGATTAAACCTTCAGAAAGAGCGAAGTGTCAGAGCCTAAAGAGACAATGCCTTGGCTTCTGTCATCATCTGATGATAGTGTTCTGCTGTCTGTTATGTTCTCATCTCCATGTCCAAGCTGTGCTTTCTGCAGCTTCCCTCCTCTCCTTCCAGCAGACGTGGGCTGCAGCCAGACATCACCTCTCTCCTTCCCAGACTGCTGCAGCACTATCCTGCCTGGGCAGGTGCTTCTGTTTCTCTATCTGCTGCTCTCTGTCCTTGTTTGTGAATTTCCTTCCTTTCCTGCTGGTTCTGGCCCCCAAAACAGTCTTGAGGAAAAGAAATGGGCATGGTAGTGATGGGCTGATGATTGGACTAGATGATCTTACTGGTCTTTTCCAAACCTAATGATTCTGTAATTCTATGATTCTAAGTCTCAGTGCAAAGATTGTAAACAACAGGGAGATATGAGCAAAATAATTTTCTTGGGTACCAGCTATGGTGTCTTCTTTCTGCTCAACAGGTTTCTTTCTACCATGCAAATGGAAATCACAGTGAGATTTCAATGACAAATGGGCCCTTTATGTATTTTCAATTCCAGTGTGTGCACGGCAGAGAGCAAGTTATACTGAAATTAATCTAGTATGAAGGAAGAGAGCAGGGAACCTTTGAGCAGGAAAAAGCAGTGGGCTTAAATTTCAGCAGACAGTAGAACTGTTCCAACAATATCAACAGTCAAGCACTACATTGTCTTCCTTAAGAGATCTGCAGTGTGTTTATCCCCAGACGTTTTAAAAAACAAGTTGGACAAACATTCCTCACCCTTTGGGAACGCTTACTCAGGTGTGGACTGAGCCTGCCCTAGGGCTGCAGGCACAGACTGGCTGCCTTACTCTGCTTCATCACTCTAAATTTATGTGTTAAACAATAGGTGCTCAGCTTTGTATGTTTAAATGACTGATTAGTCTTAGTTTCTGAGGAAAAATTGTTTATGAAAATTGGAGGTCATGAACAGGTAGGAAACTGCATGAAGACAAGCTTACAGCAAGAGGAGTACCCTGAGAGTGAAGCTCTGAGATGTCTCCTATTGCTAATGCAAAACAGCCTCCTCCTACACCTGAGAAACAGCCATACTCAGTGTGTTGTTCACTGTAAAGTTTCCTCTTCTTGTGCATCTAAAAAATCCTGTCTCTTGTCACACTTCTGATGTCTCTCACTTGCATTTTTTCCTGCTTTTCAATTTTCCATCAATCTGAGTCAATTTAACAAACGAGAAACAGTGGAACAGACAGCACATAATTTGATTACTTGTGTTTTCTTAAATATTTACCCGCACTACAAAGTACTAATTCTAATTCACCACTACTGTTTTTAGCCTACTAAAGTCTAAAAAGAGACAGAAGTTATAAGACTGGTCCAGATGGACATCCTGCCTCCCTGCAGTCAATTGAGATGAATGGGTATTTTTAGGGAGAGGTTTATGTGAAGGTATTTGTTTCTCACTACTGCCATCATATCGTTTTTCTCAGCAGCCATAAAGGGAATTATGTACGGTAGACATCCAGGTTCAGTCAGAATCTCACTGCTTGTTTCTAAATAATACAACTCTTTGCATTTTTATAGACAAAACAGATTAGATATCACATGACAACATAGGTGTGATTTCTGGGTTTGTTGCTGAGCCTTTCCCATGAGACAATGAGTTATTTTGAAGGAATGCAGCTACCTGTGAAGTGACACATCTCTCCCCCAAGCTGGAGGTCAGGGAGGTTTGGCAGGATGTGTGTTACACCTGATTTGTACCTAAACGTAGTGGCCACTTTGGATATAGGAGCTGCTGGGGACATGGCTACTAAGAGCTGGTGGGCGGCAACTGTTACCTTGGTGAAAGTGTGGGAGAAAAACCTAATGGCCTGGAGCACACTGAAACACAGCCATTCATAAGAAAGCACCCCTCCCTAACTACTGACTTCTCTTTTGTTGGATGCTGTTTATCTCCACTCCCCCCTGAATTCCCAGGAACTTACTATCTTTACAGAATCACAGAATCGTAGGGGTTGGAAGGGACCTCCAGAGATCATCGAGTCCAACTCCCCTGCCAAAGCAGGTTCCCTACACCAGGTCGCACAGGTGGGCGTCCAGGCGGGTCTTGAATATCTCCAGAGAAGGAGACTCCACAACCTCCCTGGGCAGCCTGTTCCAGTGCTCCGTCACCCTCACCGTAAAGAAGTTCTTGTGCACATTGGTGCGGAACTTCCTATGCTCCAGTTTCTGGCCGTTTCCCCTTGTCCTGTCTCCACACACTGCTGAAAAGAGTCTGGCCTCGCCACTTTGCCCCCCACACCTTAGATATTTATAGACCTGGATCAGGTCCCCTCTCAGTCTTCTTTTCTCAAGGCTAAACAGACCCAGTTCACTTAGCCATTCTTCATAGGGGAGGTGCTGCAGGCCCTTCACCATCTTTGTGGCTCTCCGCTGGACTCTTTCCAAGAGATCCCTGTCTTTTTTGTAGTGGGGAGCCCAGAACTGGACACAGTACTCCAGATGAGGCCTTACCAGGGCAGAGTAGAGGGGGAGGATCACCTCCCTCGACCTGCTGGCCACGCTCTTTTTAATGCAGCCCAGAATGCCATTGGCCTTTTTGGCCACAAGGGCACACTGCTGGCTCATGTCCAACCTGTTGTCCACCAGGACACCCAGGTCCCTCTCTGCAGAGCTCCTCTCCAGCAGGTCATCCCCCAACCTGTACCGCTGCATGCAATTATTCCTCCCTAGGTTTAGCCCTTCATACAGCTCAATGAGAACACATCACTGAGATGATCTGGATGGCTGTTTCTTCTGCCTTCTTGTTCCTGTTGATACATCTCTTCCAGTTTCCTGTAGGTTTTAATACCCTCAGGGACAATGGACTCAGCAGAGTTTTCTTGTCCTTCACTTATTTCTTGGCCAACCACCGTGTTGGACTCCTCCCTGCTCCAGAAACATCTGGTTTGCTGTGTCTTGCAAAAAAGAGAGCATGATACCCAACACAGAGGGTAGAATGGATGGCTGAAGGTTGAGATGCAATCTCTACTTCTAAGTTATACTGCTAAAAGAAACTTCAAACTTCTTCTAGATTAGCATATTTAATCTTTTGCAGGAAGTTCTACCAAATATATAGTAGAGGGAGTGATAGGAACAGAATTTCCCTACCTGCCAGTGAAATAAAATTTATTACTAAGTTTTTAAAAAATTACAGGTTTAGAGAATTAAAAAGTAGAAAAGAATCAATCATCTCACATCTGACACCGCAGATGGGCTCCTAGTGCCCTGGGACCCTTCCTGTGCTGCAGGGAGCAGATGGGCATCTTCTGATGAGATCCTTCCAGGCCATGGGTCTGCAGCACTGCTGCTGGAGGTGGTTTGGGGCAAGAAAAGTATAAATGAATGTGGGGATCCTGATTTTTCTTTGTGGTGTTACCACCATGTCCCAGTTGTTTCTTTCTGCTTCTTTCTGTTCTCGTGCAGCCAAGGGCAGGTCTGAGTGTCCCTGTCTGCCCCTGTGTGACTCTACCTGAGCAAACACACCTGGCTCACCAGCCATGGTTGTATGGTCCTTGTAATGGAAAACACCTGTCCTCTGGGCTCTGACACCCGCCTTCAAGAATCAAAATTAAAGTCCCGGTCTTGTAAGGAAAACAGGCTGTGACTCCATCACTTGGGGTGACCTTGTGGTGCCTTCCACAGAAAGGCTCATCCAGATTCCTGTTGTCACC
Organism: Pavo muticus; assembly: GCA_016647715.1. Lineage (NCBI taxonomy): Eukaryota > Metazoa > Chordata > Aves > Galliformes > Phasianidae > Pavo > Pavo muticus. The sequence goes on along the minus strand of JACDJE010000056.1, from coordinate 206,242 downwards.
ATTTGCAGATATTGTCACCTACACAGAAGTGTGGATTGATAGAAGGAGAATGCAGAGTGAAGACTGGAAAGGCAACATAAGCTCTTACTGGAGCAGGAGCACAGCAAAGAGTGAAAGAGAACCCTAGAAAAGAGAAACTTTTTGTCTTCCAGTAATTGAATGTTTGGCATCCTATCCTGCTCTAAAATCCTGGGCCTCAGGATATATTCCTAAATTATATTCTCCTCTTTGCCTCTTGAGCAGAGAATCAGCTCCTGCTAAGCTTGGCTGTGGTCTTCAGGGAGTGTTGGTTATCTTTGTGTGAAGAGATCCTTTCAAAAACAGGGAATCAAATTCATCTCTGCCTGCATTTTGCCATCCTCAGAGACTCAAATTCAGTACCACCTTTCTGGATAAACTGCCATATACATTCCTCCCCAGTGGCATTTGTTTTGCAGTTACTTTGAGACTTGCTGAGGGCATCTCAGCATGTCTGACCAGTTAAGCTTGTGACAAAGCACAGTGTTTTTTATTGAGATAAAAGTACCAGTGGAAACAAAATGATACTGAAACCATAAATAGCCTATACATCTTGGTAGCTCCGAAAGTAATGCCTCCTATTTATTTCCTTGGAAACTACAACCGATACAAAGAGCGCAATAACACTATTTGATAGAGCGAATTCTCAGCTACAAAACACTATTTTTCAACATAGTCACCACCATGAACTATGCATTTTCACCAGCAGTGAATAAGAGTCTGCATGTCATGCTCATAGCCACCTGCACCAGCGGAGGTGACCCACTGTCACTGTTACCGCTGCTGAAGTGCACCACCCACCACCTCACTGTGCTCACATCCACTTTTTGTTCTCCGTAAATGTTCAGCAAGCATCAGTGAATGTCAATGGGCATGGAGAGTTCAGTTCCATACCTTTTCTTCATGTGCACTTCCCTGTCAGATGCTGTTTTGTCAGATCCCCCCTCTGCTGCCATCTGTCACACAGCAACAAAATGGAATGGAACACTGATGGGAAGGCTCAGCCTCTACTGACAAACCATCAGCAGCCGCCTCTGATGTCACGGGCCAACATAACAAAATGGGAGGCATTACTTTCAGAACAGCCTTTTGTATATATGTATATACATATATATATATATATATATATATATNAGAATCAGAAAAAAAAAAAAGGTAGAACTCGTAAGTTAAGACAAAAAACTATTTATTAAGAAAGAAAACGAAGAGAGAAATAATAGTAATGAGAATATATGTATACATGGTTACAAAACAAGTGATGCACAAAGCAATTGCTCACCACCTGCTGACTGATGTCCAGCAGTGGCTGCTCGCCCGGCCAATTCCCCTTAGTTTGTTGAGTTTTCTCACATGGTGTCACATGGCATGGAATATCCCTTTGGCCAATTTGGGTCTGCTGTTCTGGTTCTGTCTCCTCCCATCTCCATGTGCCCCCTGCCCTTAGCTCCCATGCTGGGAGGTCTGTAAGAGAAGCTGAAAACTGAGATGTCCTTGGCTCCGCACAGCGCTGCTCAAAAACAACTAAAATATCAGTATGTTATCTACACAGTTTTTCTCTAAACACCAAAACATAGCATCATATCAGATACTGCAAAAGGAAAATAAACTCTGTCCCATCTGAAACCAGAACATCTAGAGAGGTGGTTGATGCTGCAAGCCTATCAGAGTTCATTCAAGAGGCATTAGGATTATGCCATCAGTGGCATGCTTCAGCTTTTGGTTAGCAATGAAGTGGTCAGAATGTTGAACTTGATGATCTTTGAAGGTCTCTTCTGACTGAACTATTCTAAACTGCTGCCTACATTGTCTTCCTGAGTCTGGGGAGTCCTTTTGCTAAGACAGTGAAAGTTTCATGCACTTCACAGAAGACTTAGAGAGGCAACTACTGGTGCCTTTCCATCAGAGTGAGTAGGTCAAGTAAAAATTGTCATGTAATCTATATTATGGTATTATGTGATCAACATCGCCAGCAAATGCAAAAGCATGGCATTTTAAATGCTTTTTGTCAGCATAGGAGTAAACTACAATTCTGGAAAGACATGCTTTGTGAATCTAAGTTTTCTGTACAGACAGTTTCCCTAATGATCAGTTATGTCTGGGGAAAGAGGTATGGTAATTTGCCTGTTCCCCTGATAGCAGTGGTTTCTAAGAGAGCTAATTCTTGGAATGGCCATTAGTACTGAACTGAAGTACCTGAAAGAAATAATTACTTTTCTTCTGAGTGATTCGTTCAAGAACTGGTGTCCGTTTTCTGTATGTGTATGTGTAGGTAACTGAAACAATTTGAGCTTCAGATTGGATATCTCTTCTCAGGAAGGTAGCAAACTGGAAGACACTGATCATCTGCTTTTTCTCTGCAAAAGAATGATTCAGTTGAATTTTGAGGTTGTAGTGGGGAAAGAATTATTCACACCATCAGCTAAACTGACCTTTTATGCTTCCCTATTATGCCTGATGTAATATAGCATCATGTTGGTGTGTGAATATATACTCCAAATGAGAGCTGTTCCAAGAAATGTTTGGAAAACAGCACTGCCTCCTCTTCATGTACTTTCTCTTGTGTTTATCAGCAACTTCAAAAATCAAATGGGTATGTTTTTGTCATCTGAATACTGATGGAATGCTTTCATCAAGGCCTCCTCTGATGGTCCAATTATGTAACATCGATCATCTACAAAAAAGATGGAATGGGACAGCAATTTAGAAGCTTGAGCAAAGAGGTCTCTGCTATTTACCGCACTAGTTCAAGACGTCCTGTACCCTAAGGGTACAAGACTTTAATGCTTTCAACTGAGGGTAAGAGACCAAAAGTATTAGCAAAATGCACTGGAACTGATATGGCTGAAAATGTGAATCACTGAAAACTGAGTAGCCACCACTGCATTACTTTCAAAGGTTGTGCACTGGCACATCTAGGATCCAGGAACATGTTGCCAAAGAACTGCCAGCCAGTTCCTGTGGGATGACAAAAGGAACAGTGGCTGAAAGTTGTGATCATTTTAACCAAGATTTGAGATGGCTTCTACTAATTTGGCCTTAGAAACCTTGTGCTCATGGCTTCTTAGTGCCTATGCTGTATCATTTCTTCTGTATGAGATAAACAATCCCTCAATCACAAAGATGTTCTGAACATCAAGTTACTAGTTTTTGCAAGATGTAGAGAAAACAACTGAAGATGATTTAGCTACATATAATTGTAGATGCTATACACGATAGAGATATGCACCATGCAGCTCATGCTCAATCTGTCATAGTTACCTTTACTAGCCCTTAAAGCCAACCCTAATTAACTGAAATGATTATCAGTGAGGAAACAATTGAAAACATCTGTTTTGGAATTTTCAGAGTGTAAATATGTGGAAATGTCACTACAGAAAGTGAGCAGCACAGAATGTTAATCTGTTGCCTCTGAAGAGAAAAACAGCAGGGCCTTGTAGATGATGGGATTCATGAAGTGTTGAATTCTGGCTTTCATCTTCCCCCACAGGACTGAGCCTTTGGGTATGCCCTTGAGATTCAGGACTGTATATCTGTGACACTGTGCTCAAACACTATGACTTTGATTGAGATGTTCTTGCATGGTTTGGAACTGCCTGCTTTGTTTCCGTCTCTGCAGAAATTAAACTTAGCCCAGGCAGTCCACAGACGGGAAATGAAGTTAGAGACTGTTGTCCTGGCAGAAAAAGGAGATGTAGGGTACCACCCTGGCTCAGTGAAAGCTGTGGAGACTGAATGAACAAGAGGTCCTGGGGAAGGTCTTACCTGGCAGCTCAGAAACAGAATTAGCAGCAAAGCGGCAACTCCAGGTGTATAAAAAACATTTTTCTCTTTAGTGGATAAAGTTGAACCTTTCTTAGAGACTTTCTGTTTTGGTGCATGTTTCCTGCACTTTCCAAGTCCCATCAGAGAAAAGGTTTGTCATCTCACAGCACCTTACAACATAGATCAAATCTGTGTAGCTTAGCAAGTTATGAAGGCTAGTGTGACACTTACACTACTTGGATGAAATTTGCCTGCACTGACAATTGGGCCTCCCCAGCAAAGAGTAACAAGTCTTCTGTCTTGATCACTCAAAACTCATTCAACGGCTTCAGTGTAGTATAGACTGGTGCGTTTCTTAATGAACTTCAGCCATCACAATAGGCATGAATGGCCTCCTTAGCATGTGTGTTAGTGAAAACTAGGGAAGTTTCTATAATGTTGTAAGAGTATTTGCATGAACTTAGCTCAGTCTTTGGAAAATGACAACATTTTAAGAGGGAACAGGACAGCATGAGAAGTTAAGTGCGTGAGTCTTTGCAGGATGAGAAGACCTGAATAGGTCTGGGATGTTCCCTTGGTGTTTCTGCTGATGTAACACCTACTTCTCAAAAAGAGCACATTCTGTGTCTGTTTTGTGAATCAGTTAGAAGTGCACTGACAAAAATGTACATCAATAGCTTTGTAAAAATCCTTTTGGTCACTGACAGTCCAAAGGACAAGGCGCCTCCATGCTATCCAAAAATATTCTAACTCTTTTTTCCTAAGTAGGAGGTTAAGAGATTAACCCCCCAATCTAATGCTGTATACAGAATGTATTTCAATCCTTGCACCGGTGATTTTTTTCGTGTCAGTGAACTTTTTCTGGTGAGATAACCAGAATTAACTGAAAAAAAGCAGCTTTCCTTCTCAGCTTTTGCCACTATCTTGATTACCAACTACGGCCAGCCTTATTATTTCTAGTACGTTGCAATGAAATCCACAACATAGCTGGCAGTGCTATCAGTGGGAAAAAAAGAAATATATTCTAAAAGTTGATTTGAACACCTTTCTGAGGAGAAAACATGAAAATAAATTCATCTCTGGTGTTTGTGTTTCACTGCAACAACTATTGCTATGTGCTCACTGGGAAGAGCACTGTCAGAGGGACAAAGCCCTTCTTAATTTCACAGACTATCATATCAGAAAATGTAGCAACTAAGTGAAGAAAATACCACTTCTATCTCTAGGTGTTTGCAAACAAACAGCTGGGAGCACTTCAGTGCTTTATGAAAAAACATAACCATGTTTGTCCTCAGGGTCACACCAGAGTCAGTAAAGTTGTGTGCAGATAAAATAGAGGGTAAGTGAGAAAGACATGAACTTAGGAAATCATTACTACACCATCTACCTACTGAGAAATTTATTTTCAAGTCTAGCAGGATGACTGCTTCTTTCCATGTGAGATTCTAAGACCTAAGCCACATGCTAAGCAGTTATCCAGCAGTACTGCTGCCTCTCACTGCTGTTAGAGGTGTGAGAAACCCACTGGTGTCCTGCTGGGCTTTCAGACCCAGCTAGAAGTTTATCAGTGAGGTATCTTGGAGGTGGCTCGCCTTGAATGAGATACACTATCACACTCTTCCTTGTTAAACAAGCTTTTATATAACAGTTACGGTTTCCATAGAAACATAACTAAATCTTTCCTCCAGCATAATCCCAAAGGCTTTCATAGACCTGGAAAATGTGCTGTGAGTAGTCAAATCATTTTTTATGCTGACACAAAGAATGCCACAGTTGTCACCTAGTGAAGTTTCGCATGAGGACAAAATAAGTTTAAATCCCACATTACAAAATTGCCTTGCAGCATTCAGACGTTTTCTGCTATACCATTTCCCTGCAAGATCAGATTATAAACCTCTGACGAAAACGTACAGAATTATGTAAGTTATAGATGTAAAAGATCTTATTGTTCACTTATCTTCTCAAAGCATGATGGCAAATGCAAAATAAATGAGAACAGAAACAATGCCTATGGTGATAATCTCTTTCTCAGGACTTTGTTGTTGTTAGTCATGTATTTTATGCATTCTTCATGGCTACATTTTAGATGGTCCCCTTAACTCTTGGGCCTCTCATCATATAACAGGGAGGGCATTCTGTAAAATGGTGGATTTGTCAGGCAGAAAGATTTCCCTGACATTCAGTCTGTTGTCTAATTTCATTCCAGTTTTCTTAGGACTCCATCAGCTTCTTTTGGACTTGGCTGAAAATGTTTATTGATGTGCTTCTGTGACAGAGACGGAGCTCATCTGTAGAAACTATTCAATAGTCTGTGGGTATTTTAATGCTTTCAGCTAAAAGAGAGACAAACTGTAAAGTTGAAACTAGACTCTGACTATTAGATCCTCCCTTGCTGGATGTTAACTTCCTTTTTTTTTTTTTCCTTTCTATTTTTCCTTTTTTTTTTTTTTTTTTT